>LZPO01116963.1:903789-921103 GCA_001675575.1 Neotoma lepida
TCTCTCTCTTTGGTTTTTTGAGACAGGGTTTTTCCATGTAACAGTCCTTACTGTCCTCGAATTCGCTTTGTAGCCCAGGCTGGCCTCGAACTCAGAGATCCGCCTGCCTCTGCCTCGCAAGTGCTGAGACTAAAGGCATGCGCCTCCATGCACAGCAAGCTCTCCTTATACTCCCCTTTTCTCACCTCCCTTCTATTAGTCCTCTCTGTTCTCACAGTTTATTTCTATTTTCATGTCATAAATACATACATGACTTCATGTATCTGTATAAAATCTACGAACCACAAATAAGAGAAAATATGTGACATTTGTGTTTCTGAGAATGGCTTAATTTAGTTAATATGATTATCTCCCATTGCATCCATTTAATTCAAATGACAGGACTTCGTTCTTCATGGCTGAAAGAAAATCCCGTTGTGTCTATATTTCCTTTATCCATTCCTCTACTGGTAGATACCTTGATTGGTTCCAAAACTTAGCTATTGTGAAAAGTGCAGCAGTAAACATTGATGTGCAAGCATCTCTGTGATATGTTGACTTGAAGCCTTTGGGTTAAGTACCCAGGGACTGTCTTTCTGGATCAAATGGAAGATCTCCTTTTAATTTTTTAAAGAAATCACCATATTTCTATGAGCTGAGCTACCAGAAGGTTCTACTGGATGTGCCCCCCTTTGTAAGTCCTGATTGTTTTTCTTCTATTTTTTGTCTTTTTCTTTTGGATGCTGGCCAGAGCTTCCACATGCTTTTAAACTCCCTAACTAAATGCTTTGGGCTTCCTTAAGCTCAGTGACTGACTTAAAAGCTCATGGTCTCCATACTCCTCCTTCTGGCAGCTGTGAGATTTACAGCTTGAAGGTCTTCCCATTCACGACTCTCCTCCTGCCTCAGCCTCCTGAGTGGTGGGATTACAGGCCTGACTCTGAGTTCTTTGTACATTATAGATTCATGGTCCGTATCAGTATTTGCTTTCTAAATACTTTCCCCCACTGTGTAGGTTGTCTTTTTCTTCTTTCTTTAGAGACTCCTTTAAAAAATACTTTTTATTGTTATTTTTCGGGGGGGAGTATATATAGAATTGGTTCTATCCTATCTTTACATGGCCTCCTGGGATTGAACTAAGGTCATCAGGCTCAGAAGCAAGCAATTTTACCCCCACTGAGCCATCTCACTGGCTCTAAGGTATATCTTGATGCATAAAAAAGTATTTGTTTTTGTAATCCTATTACAATTTTATTCATTAATTTTTGCTAATTTTCACTACCATATTGCCATCACAGATAGGTCTTTGAATGAAGTAGCTATTTAGTCTTGTAATTTGTTAGTTTTCATCTTAAGGACCACACTCCTTATCACATGTAAGCTCCACAAATCTCCACTGTGCTCACCCCCCATACCGCTCACAACTCCCTCTCCTCTGCATCCATTACATTCCAAACTTTCTATTTCTTGGGAGATTTAAGGTGGCTTCCAAAATACCCACATCACCACCAATAGAATAAGTTGAAAGAAACAACCAGGAAATTAAAATAAAATCCAGATTTGGGATAATGTAGAAAACGTATTTCTGTAAAACCTGTAATTTTTTCTGATAGTTTTTTGTTTGTTGATTACTTATTTACATAAAATAAAATATAACAACATAGAACAAAAGCTAATATGTCAGGATTGGAGAAAACAAACAGAAGCAAAAGTATCCAAGAGAGGGCACAAGAAAGTTTTAAACTTTTGTGAAACCCAATTTATCTTTTATATTTTGAGTTTTATCACTTTGTGTCAGGTGTCACATACAGATCTAAGTTGGAATTTTGCCGCTGGATATCCAGTCCTCCCAACACCATTTGTGGGTGTTTTATCCACCATGAGTACATAGTACTCTCATGTAAGTTAAAAACAGAAACCACTTCAGGAGCTCTTTTTCATGACCTAACATTAAAGTTAGTGATTAATTCACTATTATCATTTCTAAACAATTTAGAATAAACCACTTATCTCTTTTTATCTCATTTTCTTAGGAAATGGAAATGCTAATAGAACTTAGAGAATCTGAGAGAGAATTCGATGCAGCACTGTATGTGAAATTAGTTTGTAAATAGAGGACTTGGAGTATAATTCAGTAGTCCAACAGTCTAGCATGCCAAAGCCCTGGATTTGATGCCTGGCAGAGTAACATTTTAAAAAAAAATAGGAGATACAGGGCTAGAGAGATGGCTCAACACAGATTGCTCTTGCAGAGGACCCTATTTCAGTACCCAGCACCTACATGGTGGTTTACAAACATCTGTAACTCTAGTCCCAGGGGCTCTAACATCCTCTTCTGATCTCCACAGACACCAGTCACACACATGGTACACATACATACAGGCAAACAAATACACACAAAAAAAAATAGATGTTTTGTATAGTTACATAGTCGTTAAAGAAAAAAGTGTCAAATTTATTTCAATACCTAGTTTTACTTTTAATTAAGATTATTTGACAGTTACTGTAACCTAAAATTCATATGAGGGGAGCAGAAAACATGAATAAGTAATTGAATTCTGCAGTGAATAAAGTTACTGGACCATGAGTTTAGAAAAGCTATGTTTAATAGTCTGAAGTCTGTTTTGCCACTGAAAGATCCTTAGGCCCTTTTAACTGCCATTTTATCCAGTTCCTGCAGTTGCATTGCCACTAAACCTTTATCGGCTATGAAGTGTGACTTCATAAATTTGAAATTTTAATTTTCACTTTGAACCTATCCGAGTAAAAAGTAACAAGTCACTACCACCATATGAGTTACAAACAGATGGAATACAAACTAAAGTTGTATCTATGTAATCGGCAAATTATCAGTGCCATTTAGCTGTTTCACAGTTCTGATGAGTAGTGCATACAAGAAAAAACTGAACCCAAGGTTGTGACAGTGCTTGGCATTTTCACTGCCAGCTATAAAACATGGAACTCCTCTCAGCAACTCACTTAAGAAAGTGGCAGTGCTCAACACAAAAAATTATTCAGTCAAGTAGGTGATGCTTGGATTGTCAAGATAATGAGAATCCCTTCTAAAATTAGGTTTAAAAATGCCGGAGGTCTTGATAATTACCAGTTGTCACAAGGCTAAAGTCAGAAAATGCAAACAGACACACTCATTAATTATAATTTTCCCTTGAGAAAGTCAGTAGTGCTTCCATCCCAATAATTAAGCAATAAGAATTTTAAAGTCACTATTAGTATACTGTAGACATTTTAGCCTTTAATTCCCGCACTTGGGAAGCAGAAGCAGACCAATCGTTGTGAATTCAAGGCCAGCCTGGTCTACATGGTGAGTTCCAGGATAGCCAGAGCTAGATAGAGAGACCAGGTCTCAAAAACAATAAAAATATTGTATATTTTAAGCCAAAGAAACTTTTCACCTCAGAAGGGAATTCTTTTACATTCTCAATATCCTCTGTCCAGAACTGGTCCCATTAAAACCACCATTTGCATAGTATTTCTAATCTAAAGCAGAGATCGGACTGCTTCTGCCTCCCAAGTGCTAGGATTAAAGGTATGTGCCACCACTGCCCCCCAAGTAAATGATTTTTTTTTTACTACTACTATCATCATCTTTTTTTAGGGAAGAAAAAACAGGATCTAGACCCTTTAAGGAAACATCTAGCTGTCTATGGAACCAACACTTTGGTTCTCACAACCTTCCACCTCAAGCCAACGCTTCAAATTCTTTTTTAATTGAATTTTTTTTTCACACAATATATCTTGATCATGATTTTCCCTCCTCTGGATCTTCCCTACCTCCATACCCACCAAACTTAATTGTCCTTCCCTCTCTTTAAAAAACAGACAAAAAAAAGCAAGAAATACACACACACACAAACATACAAAATGGAAACCAAATTATACAAAGGACCAATAAAAACAACAAAAAAAATCCCAAACAAAGGAAAATGAGACAAAAAAAATCTGCAAAAATACATTTGTTTCGTGTTGGCCATCTACTCTTGGACATGGTGCCTACCTCAAAGTGTGGTTAAGTGAGATTCCACTGGAGAAAACTGATTTTTTTCCTTTGCCAGCAGGTATGAGTTGCAAATAGCTTCTTTGTTAGGGGTGGGGCTTTGTGTTCACTTCCCCCCTTTGGTGATGGGACCCTGTCTGGCTTGAACCTTTGTAGGCTCTCTGCATGCTGCCACAGTCTGAGTTTCTATGTGCATTAAACCTGTTGTGTCTAGAAGGTACACTTTTCTGGGTGTCATCCGTCCCCTCTGCCTCTGCCAATCTTTTCACCTCCTCTTCTGCATAGTTCCTTGAGCCTTGAGGAGAGGGGGTTGATGAAGGCATCCTATTTGTTACGGAATGCTTCAAAGTAAATGCTTGAGGCTAGTAATGTGTTTTTTTCAGATTTTAGAGTATTTACATATCACTTTGAGGATGGGATAGAAGTCTAAACAAAAAAATCATTTATTTTTCTTATAGCTTGTAGATAATTTTACAAAACATTTTAGTGCACCTGTGTTTTGACTGCAACCACCACAAGATCCAGTGTGGAATTTTCTCCTTTTGGCAGCGTGTCTGAACACAGGTGTCAGATTTTGCAGCACTTTCGGTTTTGAGTTTTCAGGTTAGGTATCCTCCACCTGTAGAACAAATGCTAACTTATAATACCTGCCAGCAGACACCAACAAACTTCAATTTCCAAGCCTAAAAGTTACTACAGTGTTGATTGAGGTGAGACATGATTTAATTTCCTAAGTAATATTATCATAAAATTGGATACCTTAGGGAATCCTTCCAAAGTTGCAGAATTTTCCACATGATTTTTCTCTACTTGCAAAGCCTGTTTACTCCCTCAATCCTTTCTAAATAATTTAGCCTTTGAAATATTTTCTTGATGTTTTTGTTTCTTCTTCTGTTCCTTCTCTCTGGCTTCAATCATCTTGGCCAAATTCCAGGACTATACAGCACTAGCTAGGAACAGTAGAGTGAGAGCCCAAATACCTGTTATAAGCAAGTCGTATGGGTCCTTTGCAGTCCACTGCACAACATATGTGGCCCAAGCCCTTATGTCAAGCATTTTATGCTGTAGTAGTGATCTTTAATTTTTTTCCAGGGATCATCAGTGAGCCAATCACAATTCAGATGGCCATTGGTTGGTTGTCTTTAGCTCTGCTACACACTTTAGAGACGTTTAAATACTCCAGGGCAGAAGCAGAAAAGCTATACTTACATATTCTTAAGAAATACATCTCTATTGTCAATATCCTTTCTGAAGGATATCTCTTGCTATGTAGCCAAGAGTGGCTTTGAACTGTCAATTCACCTTACTTAGTCTGAGTGTTGTGATTACAGAAATGAATCATCATATTCAGCTGCTATTGTAAATATTAGAAGCTAACATTTAGGTATCACATAACTCTGTAGGTGAGGTATTTTTATGCCCATTTGACAAATGATAACATTGAGGCACAATGTGCAGTGACTTGATGAAAATCCCATGATTCACTGATGATGAATTGATTTTTTAATCCCGATGTCCTGACTCAAGAACACTGTACTTATTCATTAGGCTATTTCTTTTTGTTAATGTAAATATAAAAATTAAAGTGGGGCTAGAAGTATATCTCAGTCCAAAAGTGTTTGCCCACCATGAATGAGGCCTTGGGTTTGATCCTCAACGTCATACAAAAATAACAATTACGGAGCTGCAGAGATAGTTCAATGGTTAAGAGCATTGGCTACCCTTCCAGAGGACCTAGGTTCAATTTCCAGCACCCACATGGTGGCTCATAAACATCTTTAACTCCAGTCCCTGGGAATCTGACTCTCTTTCCTGGCCTCCAAGGGTATTGCACACACATGGTGCACAAACATACATGCAGGCAAAGCATACATACGTACATATACTTTCGTGAAGGTGAGAGACAAGGATATAGTTTAATTATTTTACATGCTGATGTCCAGTTTTTCTAGCACCATTTCTTGAAGATAATTGTCTTTTATCTGATGTGTACTTTTGGCATCTTTGCCAAAGACCAGGTAATTTATTCTATTCTATTGATCTTTGTGCCAGTACTGTGTGTTTGTATTATTATGGTCTGTAGTATATTTTGAAATCAGGTATGGCGATACCTCCAGCATTATTCATTGAGTTCAGGATTGCCTTGGCTATCTAGGGTCTTTTGTATATCCATATGAATTTCAAGATTTTTTTTCTATTTCCATGAATGATGATATGGAGTTGATCAGGATAGCATTGAATCTGTAGATTGCTTTTGGTCAGATACACATTTTCATACCAGTTCTTCCAATCCATGAATATGGGAAGCTTTTCCATCTTCTAGTATCTTCCCTAACCTCTGTTGTTTTTTAATTTATTTTATTTTTAATTGTGTTTGTGTGTGTTCACATGAGCCTGTGCATGGGCACATGAGTGTGCCAGAAGAAAGCATCAGAACCCCCAGAACTGGAGTTCCAGGATTTTGTGAGCTGCCTAATATGGGTGCTAGGAACTGAACCCTGCTGCTCTGCCAGAACAGCAAGTGCTCTTAAACTTTGAGCACTCTCCAGCTCCCTTACCTAAACTTCTTCAAGTTTTTATTACAGAGGTCCTTCATTTTCTGGCTAGCTTTATTCCAAGGTATTTTAAGCTATTATGAATGGGAATTTCCCCCTGATTTCTTGCGTAGAAAATCTGTACTTAGTGTTTAGGACAGCTACTGATTTTGGATGTTAATTTTGTATCATGCCATTTTGCTGAAAATATTTATCAGCTATAGGACTTTTCTGATGGAGTTTTTAGTCTTTTGTGTATAAATCTTACTATTTGTAAATGAGGATACTTTGATTTCTTCCTTCCCTATCTTTGTCCTTTTATTTCTTTCTTCTGTCTTTATGGCTCTAGCTAAGATTTTAGTGGAAATGCTGAGTTTTCCTCCATTTAGGATAATGTTGGCTATGGCTTTCTCATGTATACTGTTTATTGTGCCGAGATTGATTCCCTATATCCAGTCTCTTTAGAACTGTTACTATGAAGGAATGCTAGATTTATCAAAGGAGTTTTCTATATCTGTAGAGATGACCATGAGATTTCTGTCCTTAAGTTCAGTTATGCAATTTATAAAAATTATCAATTTCAATATTTCGAACCATTCCTGGCACCTCTGGAATAAAGCCAACTTGATCATAGAGAATGATCTTTTTTATGTTAACTTACATTCAGTTTGCAAGTATTTCATTGAGATTTTTTGTATCTATATACCAGGGAGATTAGTCTACACTTTTCTTTTTTGTTACATCTTTTTCTGATTTTGGTATGGGTAATGCTAACTTTGTAAAAAGAAATTGGTTAAAATTTCTTTCTTGATTTAGCCAATAACTCATTCATCATTCAATTGATTGTTACTTAATTTGCATTTTTTCTAAGGCTTCTCTGGCTGTTGATTTGTAAGCTTACCCCTTTGTGATCAGATAGAATACAAACAATTATTTTAATTTTTCCCTATTTGCTGACACTTGCTCTGTGTCCTAAGGTGATCTATTTGGGGGAAATCTCCATGAGCTGCTGAGATAAAAATGTATATTTTCCAGTGTTTGGATGGGTTGTTCTGTAGATACTTAAGTCTATTAGATTTATGATGTCATGTAACCTATTTCTCCATTTTTTGAAGGTATGATCTGTCAGTTTGTGAGAACGGGATATTAAAGTCATCTACTACTATGGTGTTGTAGTTAATCTGTGACTTTACTTCCTGTAGTATTTATTTTATAAAATTGGGTACACTTGTGTTTGCAGCATATATGTTTTGTGTTTGCAGCATATATGTTTAGAACCGTAATGTTCTTTTGATGAGTTGTTCCCTTAATCAGCATGAGGTGACCTGCTTTATCTTTTCTTGCTGATTTTGGCTTTAAGTTTACACTGTCATATATTACAATAGTGACATTTCCTTGTTTCCTAGATCCATTTGCTTTGAGTATCTGTTTCCATCCTCTCTCATATCTGTCTCTTATACACATCTAGATGTGTATAAGAGACAGATCTACTAGTCTGTGTCTTTTGATTAGAGAATTGAGAAAATTAATATTCTGAGATATTATTTAAAGGTGTGGATTGATTCCTGTCCCTTTGTTGATTTTGTAAAGGAATTTTCCCCTTTTCCTCTTTTTAAACTATTATTATAGTGTAGTTTATTCTTTCCTGTGTCCTCATGGGCGAATTTGTTTCTCTCTTCAGTCTGAAGGATACTTTTAAGTATTTTCTGTAGAGCTGACTTAGTGCTGTTAAGTTCCTTTGGCTTATTTTTATCATAGAATGTTTTGTATTTTTCCTTCAGTATTACAGATATCTTTGCTGGTTATAGTGTCTGGGTTGTTGCCTTTTAGACCCTGCCCAGGGCCTCCTGACTTTTAAAGTTTTAGTTGAATAATCTGCTGTTATTCTGATGGGCCCATATTCTTACATAACTTGCTATTTCTTTCTTGCTGTTTTCAGTATATTGTCTTGGTTCTGTATTTGTAGTTTTTTCATTATAATACGATGAGAGGAGGGTTTTTTCTGGTCTTTCTAGTTGGTGACCTAAATGACTCCTGTATCTGAATTGGCATCTCTTTTCCTGAGTCTGGGGAATTTTCTGTTATAATTCCTCTGGAAATGTTTTTATGCTAATGGAATAAGATTATTCTCCCTTTATGCCCATGACCTATAGATTTGGCCTTTTTATAATGCCAGGTATATCTTGTAATTCTCATTTTTACCATCTTATTACTTTATTTTTGTCCTTCTTGGATTGTTCAGTTCCTCTACTTTATCTTCAAGCTCAGATATTCTGTCCTTTGCTTGATTCATTATATTGCTGAGACTTTCCATGGAGTTGTTTTTAATTTAACTTATTATGTTTTTCATTCCCAGCATTTCCAGATTGGTTTTTCTACAGTATTTATATCTCTTTTTTGAATTCCTCTTTTATATCTCCCATTGCTTTCTTGGTTTTTGTGTTTTGTTTTGTTTTGTTTTGTTTTGTTGTTTTTCAAGACAGGGTTTCACTGTGTTGTGTAGCTCTGGCCATCCTGGATCTTGCTCTGTACACCAGTCTGGCTTTGAACTCACAGAGAGCCACCTGCCTCTGCTTGCTGAGTGCTGGGATTAAAAGCATGCACCACCATGCCCAGCTGCATTCCTTATTTTATTTATTCAGCTGTTTATGTTCTTGACCCAGTGCTTAGTTTCTTTGATATCTTTGAACATACCTAAAATCATTCTTTGGAGTTCTTGGTCTGGAGTTTCCTCTAATTCATTAGATGCCAATTAATTTGCAATTTTTGGAGGAATTATATAGTCTTAGTTTTTCATGTTTTCTTATTTTACTGAATTGGGATTTTGGCATTTGATATCACTTCGTGGATTGTTTTGTTTGTTTGTTTGTTTTTGTTTTGTTTTTTATCATCTGTGTTCCTTCAGTTAAAGTATTTGCAATGTCGATTTGAGACTTGGATATAGTAGAGTTGAGTGTGTTGTTCAAAAAATAGTTCCTTAATCCAGGAGCTCAGGGTGTCTGATGCAAACTTTATATTAGTTCTTGAGCAGAATATTAACTGCAAGAACAGCCATAGCTCCTGGATATTTTCACTGTGAAAATGTTGTACTATCTTTTTGATAATAGTGCCTCCTTTATTTAAATAACCGTTGAGGATAAACAGCCAATGATATTAGATTTTAGTTAGTAAGAGTAAATGTAGAAGAGAAGTATGGTGGATAATAATAGAATTGAGTATTTGATGAATTTTGAAAAGAAAAACATGAGGGGAGTAAAGTAGCTTGTAGGGGAAAGTTGAGATGCCATTAAGAGTCCAGAGATGTTAAATATCATTTAAGATATGAAAGGTTGTAATTAAGAAGTAAAAAGAGGAGCTGAAGAAATGCCTCAGTGGCTAAAAGCCTTGTCTACTCTGCTCACAATGTCTGTAATTCCAGTTCCAAGGGATCCAATGCCCTCTTCTGGACTTGCTGTGTACATGCAATCAAAACAGTCAAGCACATCAAATAAAAATAAAGAATCTCTTTCATAAAAAACAAAAATGGAGTAAAAAGAGGAAAAGATAAAGATCACAGAAGGAAAATGGCATATAACTAAGAGAGGGAATATATGAGATATGGTTGAAGAGTGTAGTATAGAATGTCTTATAGTAGAGTGGGTGGAAGCAGCTGTAAAATCTAACTGAGCAACATACAAACAAAATAAAAATTATCATAAGATATATGTGCAACAGTGAATATTAAATCGTAGAAAATAAGAAATAAAAATGCTCATCAAGTGAGTTGCCAGCAGAAATACATAGTTGAAAAGTGAAGTTTTCACATCTCTCTGCCTCTAGCAGACTCTGCTTGGTGTTGTGTTGGGAAGGGGTGAGTGGGAGCCAGTGGTCTTTGCAGTCTATGTATTACAGTGGGTTCTGGTGTGTGTGTGTGTTTGTGTGTGTGTGTGTGTGTGTGTGTGTGTGTGTGTGTGTGTGTGTGTGTTGAGGGGTGGGCTGGCTGTTCAGAGTAGTGGAGTGAATGGCCTCTCACTCAACATCCACAGTAGGGGGCCCTAAGAAAGTTTCTCAAAATGCATCTNAGCCCTCTGTTGGAAGTCCCTCAAACCCTGCACTGTACATTAGTGTCTTCTGATGCTGCAGGTCCATTTTATGTGAGGAGCAGCACTTTCCTTGCAGTTTCTACTGCTCCTCCCTGGACAGCTTGATTCAGCTAGCACAGTGCTATTCCAGAGGATTTGCAGCCAACCTCTGATTCCAAGTATTCCCACCTGCTCCCTGTAGAATTCTTCTCTCACTGTAATTTGTTTCTACTAGAACCCACTTCCTAAATGTTGTATCACCTCCTAGTAGTGCCACAGCTGGGCAAGACCTCAGTGCATGGGCTTTTGGGGAAACAGTTGAAACATATACTACAATAAGAACAGAGAAATTTAAGTTTTCAAACATAGTGAAATGATAAGGAGATGGTGTGCAGCCCAGCGAGAAAACATACTTATCTAATGACTTTCCTTCTTTTTCTGCTTGGCTCTTCTCTCTCCCCTACTTGTGTTGCATGGGATCATGTCACAGTATCAAATGTATAGGAAATCCCTGTTTGGGACTCTGCTCTGTACAGAAAGCCCAAGAATAATCAGTGTTCCAACACAGTAAAATATATTTAACTATATTTTTAGTGCTTTACTACTTTCTCATACATTCATCTGAAACATATTAATAATACTATATCCCCATTAAATTATCTATGGTATTAGCTATGGAACCTAGAACCTGGCACATGCTATACAATCACAATATTATGTAGCTATACTCCTAACCCCTATATTTGTATTTTAAGTGAATATATTCTAATTGTTTTTATAAGAATTTATGTTATGGTTGTTGATTTTTTAAAATATTTTTACTTCTTTGAGAATTTTATAGAATATATTTTGATCATATTCACCCCCAAACTCCTCCCAGATCCACCCCTTTTCCCTACCCACCCAACTTTGTGTCATTTTTATTTTTTAAACCCATCAAGTCCAATTTGTGTTTAGATTCAGGGCCATCCACTTATAGTAGTCAACCTACTTGGGGCCAAATTCTTAAAGAAAATCAACCCTCCCTTGTCTGGCAGCTCTCCTCTGCCAATAGTTCCTCAGCTAGGGGTGGGACTTCAGGTTCACCCACTACCACACTAGGAATTTGTCTGGCTTCAGCTTGTGCAGGTCTTGTGAATGCTGTCACAACCATTGCAAGTTCATATGTGCAACTGCCCTGTTGCATCCCCCAAACACTATTGCTTTTATAGATATCCACAGGCTCTGACTCTTATAATCTTCCCAACTCCTCTTCCATGATGATCTCTGAGCCTTGGGAGGAGGGGTGTGGTATAGATGTCCCATTTAGTGCTGAGCATACGTAGTCTCTTATTCTCTGTCTCTTGACAGGTTTTTTTGGGGGGGTCTCTGTTAATTGCCATTTACTGCAAGGAGAAGCTTCTCTGATGAGGGTTGAGAGATTATGCTTTAATCTATGAGTAAAGTGATAAGTCACGAGGAGTCAGTTTAATATTATGTCCATTTAGCAGAACAGTGAAAGTGTTTTCTCCCCTCTGGCCTATGGCCTACCTAGTCACAGGTTCTTGGCCTTGATAATGGTGCCAGATCTACATCTTTTGCCTTGTTTTTTCCATCAGTTACAAAGAACATGCAAAGCCTTAAAGGACAGGCTTTGTCCTTACCTTTGTCTTCCCATGGTTTGCAAATGGTTGTTATTCTCTACACATGTGGGTATTCAAAATAAAAATTTGACAGAAGCCAAATTATACAGGCTGAGTTTTTCTCTTCTATTAAGCAACGTAAAAGATTTCCCAGAAGCCTCCATACATGAATTGTTTTGTTCTCTTTAGCTGGGATTGAATCGTATACAGTCATCCCTGTCGGAAAAGGAAGCTGAGAAACTGGACAACATGATTGTTACAACTGACTTCAATCAGTTGTGATTCATTGCATGGTTCTAAACGCATTGTCAAACTTAATGGAAGTGTAATTCTGTTAGCAAAAATAAGGGGAAATGGATATCAGCAAGGAAATTAAATTTCTATGTGAACATGGGTCCTTAAATTTACACAATGTTTTTTAAAGAATTTATTTTTATTTCATGTGTATGAGTGTTTTGCCTTCATGTGTGTAAGGACACCACATGCATGCACTACCTATAGATTCCTTAGAACTGGAATTACACCAGATGGTTGTTAGCCACCATGCAGGTGCTGGGAATAGAATTCAGGTCCCCTAAGTCCAAAGTGCTCTTAACTGCCGAGTCATCTTTCCAGACCCTATATGGTGTTTTTATAAGCAGTATTTTCCTATTTAATATATTATAAGTGTCTTACATGCCAATCTATGAATATGTACTTTATATAATGTGTTTGTGTGTCTGCAATACTAGGAATTGATTCCAGGGCCTCTCTCATGCCAGACAAGTGCTTTACTATTGACCTATATCCTCATGATCCCTTTTCCCTTTTCAGTTCCTTTTCCCTTTTGAGACAGGCCCAGGCTGGCCTTCAACTCGAGATCCTTCTGCCTCAGATTTCCTTCTTCTGAAATTGTAGGTCTGCACCATGGAACCTTATCTTTCAAAAATAATACATGCTGAAATGCTTAGGAGTAAAGTATAGCAATTTCTGCAACTTACTTTGAAAGGTATAGAAAACAAACAGCGATAGGTCAGTGGACTGATGGATTGATAGATGGTTAATATCTGATAAAAAAAAGAAGCAGATGAATGCTAACTGTAAAATTTAAGTGTGGTTTATTTGGGACTTAATTGCACTGACATATTTTTTCTTGTTTCTTTCCACTTTTCCACATATTTTTTTCATAGTAAAGTATTGCAATCAAATTAATGTTGGATGTCAGGTCTGGTGGCATAGGTCTGTAATTATAGCTTACTTTGGAGGCTGAGGCAGGAGGATCCCAAATTCAAGGCCTTCCATGACTATAGAGTAAGTTAAATTCCAGCCTGGGCAACTTAGTGACACCTTGTCTCAAAATAAAATGTATAATAAAGGAAACTAACTTTGAACTAGAATTAAAGAAATTTAATATGTATAAGTGTATAATAACATATATATGTATATATGATTATGAAATATATAAGTATAAAAAACCTCATTGCAAGCCATTAGAAAATGATTTCTTTACTATAAAGTTAAACTAGGACACATGTTAAGTTTATGAATATAATTTTATGGATTTAAAAAAGCTAATATCAGCTACTCTATTAAGAATGTCCATGATTTTTTTTATTGATTCTTTGGGAATTTCATATCATGCACCCCAATTCCACTCATCTCCCAGTCCCTCTGTATCCACCCATTCCTTTTGTAGTGTCCCCCCAAAAGGAAAGCTAAAAAAGAAAAATAAGATAAAAATAAACAATAATAATAATAATAATAGTAATAATAAATGAAAACCATTTCACTCCTCCATCTTTCCCACCTCTCTATCACCTCTTCATCCATCTTAGTGACACTGGGAGCTGCTGTGTATCATGCAGTCTACCCTTTTGTCCAAACAGCTTTACTTGCAAATGTTCATTGTGTAATGAGTTGTTGGTCAGGTTCAAGGCCTCTGGCTTTGGTACACCATCAGTACTGGACCTCTATCAACATTCCTCTCTGATATCCTGCTGTTGCCCCGAGTCATGGAGCTCCTGAAGTTAGGGTTCTACAGGACCAGTCCCTTCACACACTCCAGCAGGTCGCAGATAGGATAGACGTTGAGACGTGCCTACTCCAAGCCCTAGATACATGCCTGGGTGGAGGCTGAGTTGGTCTCTCCAGGCTGCTGGGACCACTCCTCTCAGGTGAGGGGGTGGAGCCAGCTCTCCCAGGCGTGTGGCATGAGGCAGGGTGAGCTTTCCCAAGTGTAGTGGGCAGCTCTCCTATTAAGGGGTGGGGCCAGCTTTCCCGTGCTGGGGTCGTCAAGGTCCGTTATCCCAGGGCCGGGAGGTTCATAGCTCTCCTGTGAGGGTGTGGGGGCGGGGCAGGTCACTCTAGGCCAGTGAGGAGTGTGGCTAGCGTAGTAAGGCCCTCATACTTGGACACACAGTTCAACACATTTTTTGCATGGGTCCCTGTGGTACCGAAGGCAATGGACATCCACACAGACCCCAGCTGCTGCAGGACCACGGACCCAAATGTGGTCATCGGCAGCAGCTTGGGGTCGATTGTCACCCCAGCAGCAAGGGTGGTAGCACAGGCCTCTCAGATATGGATAAGCCCAGCAGCAGCTTGTTCCCTGGGCTCCAGCCTGGCCCGATGTCGTGGTTCAGACTCAAAGCAGTTAGTGGCCCCTGATGGCAACAGGAGGCATGGAGCTCAACACAGAGACCCTGGCTGCTGCAGAGCCACGGATCCAGAAATGGACCCCGGCCACAGCTTGGGCCAGGGAAGGTGGATCCCTGGAACTCATTCACCAAGCAGACAAGCTGAATCAATGAGCTCCAGGTTTAATGAGATATCGTTTCTCAAAATAAGGTGGAGAGTGATTGAAGATGACACCTACATTCACTTCTGGCCTCAGTACATGCACTTGCATGTGCACACACATTTGCATGTACATCAGTATCTGGATGCACACATATACAAACTCTGTTTATTGCTCTATATTTCTGCCAGACTTTATTGCTAATACTGTAAAGTATTTATGCATATATTAAAATGGGAGACTGATAAATTTTTTAAATGATGTTCTTGTCAGACTTGAGACCATAGTTACATCAGGTTCCTGAAATAAATTTGTAAATATTACATTTCTTTTCTTTGGGAACATTTATAGAGTGTAGGAATTATCTTGTTTAAAGGCTTGAATGAACGTATTGGGAAAACACTTTGGTCCAACACTTTAGGGATTGGAAGTGTCTTAGGGTTTTTTTTTGCTACAACAATACACCATGACCAAAAAAGCAAGTTGGAGAGGAAAGGGTTTATTTGGCTTATATTTTTCAGCATTGCTATTCATCACCGAAGGAAGTCAAGACAGGAACTCAAACAGGGCAGGATCCTGGAGGCAGGAGTTGATACAGAGGTCGTGGAGGGGTGCTACTTAATGGCTTGCTCCCCATGGCTTGCTCAGCCTGCTTTCTTATAGAACCCAGGACCACCAGCTCAGGGATGGCACCACCCACAATAAGCTGGGCCCTCCCCCATCAATAACTAATTAAGAAAATGCCTTACAGCTGGATTTTTTATGGAGGCATTTTTCTCTATTTAGACTCCTTCCTCCCTGATGACTCTAGCTTGTGTCAAGTTGACATAAAATCAACCAGAATAGGAAGGGAGATTATGTCTTTGGTAGTTTTAAAAAAAATCTCATATGCATATATAGTAAAAAAAAAAATTCAAACTGGCTTAGTGCTGTGTTCCACCCCTGTAATCCTAGCATTCAGAAGGCTGAGGCAAGAGGATTGTGAGTTTCAGGCCAGCCTGTGCTACACAGGGACTTTGAGGCCAGTCTGATACTGGATGAAAAAAGGGAGGAGGAAAAAATAAAGAACCAAAATCTATTGAAGGTCATAATGAATAGTTCTACAGGTTAGACACTAGACTAGTCCTCCAGTGAAAGTCTAACCATACCTAGTTCCTTTCTCCAGAGGCAGTTACTAGTTTAGCCAGTCTGCTTGAGTAGTTCATGAATATTGAAGTATATGGATATATAAAATATATATATCTACAATATGTAATTTTTAATCCACGTGGTATCATATAGTACAAATTGTTGTGTATATTCCCTTTTATATATTTAAATTTTTTCTTACAAAATTTTGTTCTAATAAAATTTCTTACTATATTTCTGAATCAATTTTATTCTTTTTTTGAGACTATCTTATTATGTTCCCTAGACTGGCCTCCTGTCTGTCTCTCAAGTGTTAGGCTTACAGAAATATACACCCATGCCTGCCTTTGATTTATGTTTGAGACACAGTCTCTTGTAGCTCAGGCTGTCCTCAAAGTTTCTATGTAGTCCCTATGGAGTTGAGGATAGTCTTGAACTCCTACCTCCATGTCCTAAGTGTTGGGATTATAAGTGTGCCACCACGCCTGGCTTCTGACTTCAATTATAACTATTATTTTCTGAGAAAATATTTCCTTGATATTTTCAGATTAATTTTATAGTTATATATTATATTGTCTTGAAATCTAGAACCAATAAAATTCTCTGTACTTGTTAGATAAAATATTCATCTGACTGCTAGCACTTGCAAAGTTTTTAAGCAACTTGCGTATGCCCTACAAATCCTGCTGCACCACAGGTCCCCATATTCTGACGGAAAGTAATGACTGGAAGCATGGTAAAGAATACCGAGTGCTGGGAATGCAGGTTAATAGTAGAGCACGAGTCTAGCATGCGCAAGGCCCTGCCCTACATCTAATCTGTAGCACTGCCCACACCTGTTAGCACTCAGGAGCTGGAGAAAGAAGGGCCAGAAATTTGAGACCACCACCACTTACATAAGGAGTTTGAGGCCACCCTGAATAAGCTATCCTGTCTTAAAACAAATACAAATAAAAATTGAGATGGAATACTCAGTTAATTTAGCACTTTGGGGACATAACATTTTGATGAGAAACAAAAAGTTTCTACTTTAAGAGCTCTGATGCCACCCTCTTCGTTCACAGCCTTCCTTTTGTCAATCCAAAGCATCACAGCAGACCTGTACCCCCTTAGTCAACTGAGAAAAAGGAGCATTGATAATCTGTACTAGTCCTTAGGTATCCTGAAAACTTATTGGCTCATTTTATGGCCTTTCTTCC
>LZPO01116963.1:927157-939218 GCA_001675575.1 Neotoma lepida
TTCAATATTTACTTCCAAAGCAAAGTCCTTTAGTAATGATATTTATATTCAGATTTTTAAAAATCAGCAACTAAATAAGTTTAAAGACTGTTCCTGTTATTGAGCGTGTGCACTAAAACCTTAATGTAAGAATTACAAATTCATAGCTGAGCATGGTGCCTATAATCCTGGCGCTCAAGAAACTAAGGCAGGAAGATAACAAATTAAAGTCCAGCCTGGGCCACACAAGCAGCCCTTGTTTAAAAAACAAGCAAGCAAGCAAACAAACACTCAGATTTGCTAACAAAAGTAGGAAGTAGAAAAGTAATCCAAACACACAGTACTGATCTGGTGACTGGGAGGCCCTTATTGCTATGCCAGCTACACCCGATACTATGTTGGAATCTCAGAGGCCCAGTGTGAAAAAAAATCTCACTTGTCACTTAAACCCATAAGTACAGATTTCTTTATGTTTTGAGAATGTAACCCAGGGCCTCAGGCATGCCAGTTAGACACTCTCTCTACCACTGAGCTAATCCTTCCTAGAAAGCTACATTCTTTTAACTGAAGAGCCTTCTGCCTCAGTCTCCTTAGTTGGGATTATGATGCACATCACCCATCTTCAGAAATACATAGACTTAGATGAAGCATCCCAACATAAAAATACTGTCAAATTAAATTTAAAGCTATTTTACATGTTATATGAACAATAGCAACAAAATATCTCATGTTTGTGAGCAATGTTTGGCTCTTAAGTTCAATAACTTATGATAGAACAGAGAGGCTTTTAGGAAGCCGGTTAAACATTTCAGAAAGGTCAAAGTGCAGCACTCCTTATAGTCCTTAGGCATTGGATTTTAATGCCAGATTCTATTGAGGTTTTTCTTTACAATACAAAGTACACATTAGAGATGTTCAGATAAGGTATGCCATAGCAATCTGGTAAGAATGCATGTTTTTGTTGCTTTGTATAAAAGGTTATGTAGTTTTCATGCTGTTTTTTTAGAATGCTACAAAAAAGTTCTGTGGATGGGGAAAAAGATGGAGGACCGCAATTTGCGGAAGTTTTTGTTGTTGTCTGGTTTGGAGCAGTCATTATTACACTCAACTCAAAACTTCTTGGCGGAAACATGTGAGTATCATTATACGTACCTTTTCCTCTTTGCTAGCTAGCACGTCGTAGATTTGGATATTTTTTAAAAGAAAATTTAAATACCAAACAAAAAGTTCCCTTAATACCATTAGAATAGAGCAACAACTCAATTGAAATAAATTTTGGAGTTCAGATTTTCTCTTCTAAGCCTTGAAGTTATAAGCAAATTTACTTTAAGAAGATACATACATTTTGGGGGAACCTATGGTAAAACACATTCTCAAATTGGTCTCTAACTAGACTAGATTAATAACTACATTAGAGGATCAATGGGAGATCTCTAGGAATTAGAGTAGTTCATCTGATATTAGAAAATTGACTATTAAGGGACCTAAGAGGGGAACAGGAAGAGTATCGAGAAAATGAAAGTATATGATACAGGGGTCTAGTCTCATGAAATTACCATCAACATAAAGGTATAGATAGGACAGCAGGAAGGAGGCAATAGTTCATTGAATCTGTGAGCCCTCTGTACAATAAGATGTGTCTTGGTACCACTCAGTGATACTTATGATCTGTGGATGTGTGTTGTTTGTAGTTCTTTTTTTCAGAGCCTATGCGTGCTGGGATACTGCATACTTCCTTTGACTGTTGCAATGCTGATTTGCCGTCTGGTGCTTTTGGCAGGACAGGGACCAATAAACTTCATGATTCGGCTTTTTGTGGTGGTGGTGATGTTTGCCTGGTCTGTGACTGGTGAGTATGGACTTGTATCGATAGTACCACAGTAGATAAAAACATGGGTTAAAGATGACGAGCCGATTCTGAACAATGAAATTCTGCTGTCAGATAAATGTAGCAGCCATAGAACCTGCTGTTCTAAGTAAGTATTGAAGGTGTCCATGTTATGTGAGCTGGACATCTGAGCTTAGAAGATGTAGAAAGTCACTGGGCATGTCACTGGGTGGTGTGCACTGATAATCCCAGCTACTTTGGAAATTGAGGCAGGAAGATTGCAACTTCAAGGCCTAGACAGTTAGCAATACCCTGTCTCAGAATAAAACTTTTAAAATGAGGCTGAGAATATAGTAGTAGTTATGGTAGAGTGCTTACTTAGCATTTATGGGCCCTGGTTCAAGCCTCTGCACCACAGAACAGAACAAAAAACTATACATAACCACATTTTTTTTGAGACAGGATCTCTCTATGTCACTTAGGCTGGCCTTGAACTCATAATCCTCCTGCCTTTGCCTCCCAAATTGTTGGGATTACAGACCTACACCACTCTGCCTAACCAACCTATAGGGGTTATTCTTGATGAGTAAGAAGATGAGTAGGCTTTTCTTGAATGGACAGAATAGCACTTTAAAGAGAGCTGATAACTTGCAGGCCTATAGTCCCAGCACTTGAGAGGTAGCAGCAAGAGGATTATATGAGTTCAAAGTCAACTTCAGCTACATAGTATGGTCAAAGCAAACCTGGGTTATGTAAGACCTTGTTTGAAAAACAAAATGGCAATAGCAACAGTAACAAAACAGGACCCCTCCAAATTAATTCACAAAAATGAAGGAAGCAATATGAGACCATTTAGTATAGGAGCAAATAACCATACACATATTTAGACCTGCTATAAGCATAGTTAGTAACTTTCCACAGAAGGCCAAGAAATCTGCTTAAGAAGGATTTCTATACAAAATAGTCAAAAACTTTTAAAGCTTTAGTATTTGAAAGATGCTGCCCTGGGTTACTGGAAGATGACAGATGTGTGAACTCTGTTTATGTGTGTTGTTGTGGATGGAACTTAGGGCCTTGTCCATGCTAAGCAAGTGCTCTGCCACTGAGCCATACATTCCTAGCCTTTAACTGAACTTGAAGTATTATTCTCTCAGGAGCCACAAATAAAACAACTTTCAGTGTACTTCTGTGTTCCAGATTATGCCAGTCACATTGGGGTTTGGTAAATATTAGTAGTTCTGGTAATATGATTATATTAAATATTCCTTTTTGTTTTCTTTAGCATCAACAGCTTTTCTTGCTGACAGCCAGCCTCCAAACCGCAAAGCTCTCGCTGTGTATCCAGTCTTTTTATTCTACTTCGTGATCAGTTGGATGATACTCACATTCACTCCATAAATCTAGATACAGACAGTCAAAACCAGTGAACTGAAGGCTCACCTGAACGGTTTACCAACAACAACTTCCCCACTCTCTTGTTCAATTCTTGAGATATTAAAAGGGAGCCACATAGCACTGTTGTCATTTATATAAGGAACTGATGTTTGCAAGGCTGTCCCTTTCCTCTTAATGTTATTTCTTTCAAATACATGTGCATACCATGCATGGTAAAATGCCTCCTTAAGGCATGATGAAGTTGCTATGGTCCATTAGGGTGACAGCCAGAGACTCGAGGAGCAAGTGGAACCACTCTACAAATTAAAAAGGGTTGGTGACCATCTTCAGCTTGGAGAATATTTGTTCAGGTGCAGCTGTTAAATATATTGCCTTATGACTATTAGAATATGCCTCTTTTCATAAATAGTAATAGTCTGTATCCATTTTCTTTTTCTTTTCTCTCCCAAACTTGAGAAAGCAAAGACAAGTTAGGAATGAGGTTTATAGATGTGGAGGAGAAAACATGCATTAACTAATTTTCAGATTTTGATCAGAGGTAGTGCTATACTTTGTTTTTAAGCAAATGACTTCTAAATAATCAGCTTTTTAAAAATATTTTTGTATAGTTACTTTTCTGTCATGTGTAACAGTACCTTGGCTAGCACTCTAGGTTTTTTTTAATCTTTTTTCCACATCCTGAATATACAATGCTATCAGTCAAACATGCAATTTTCCTTTGACTGAAGTTCTCAGTGGTCCAATGTTTGAGCTTTTCTAAGTAGCAGAAGACAGAAATCTAGATTCATGGTTTGTAATGAGTATTGTCATGTGGGCACCTTTTAAGGTATAGGTTACATTTTACATAGTTAAAAGGACATATTCATTATTTTGTATGGTCTAGCCTCAGACTAGAAAAGAAGGCTACATCAGAAGTGTGCATTTAACCAAATGGACACAGAATCTAGTGTTCTGAAGTCTAGGTAACAGAAGGACGTTTATGTAACATGACAAAGGGTAAGTTGAGTTTACAGCTGCTGCCTTTCCTGTAGTGGGCTCAGCAGTTTCTTTTTTTTTTTTCATTATATATAGAGTTTTGTTATTTGTTTGTTTTTGGCTGGGAAATAGCAATTTATTTTGTGTTTTAGACTTTATTTGTAAACCTAATTAGCTTCCCTTTAGATATGTACATTTTGCACATGTGCACCTACCTGTACTCTCAGATATTTATGTACACAAGTGTGAAGGCTTTTCAGGGAACAGAACATCTGAGACAGGCTGATTCTCAGCTAAACAGGACTCCTGTAAAGTGGTAAGAACAGTTGCCTTCTATGTTTCAATTGAAGAACTAATAGACAAAGGTTAGGAGTCAGAGAACATTCATTGTAAATATGCAGTTACTTATAGAGATAGAAATTTCTATTCTGTGTGTTTTCTTTATCATGGGATTTAAATATTTATTGATTTTTGTATTTAAAGACTACCTTCATATAAATATATGATTCTAAAAACGTAATTTTTCCCATTCTCAGAGTAACCAAATGAGCAACAGTAGGCCATATGGATTCATAGGATGACTTACAAAGCATTACTGAGTTTATCCTCTCTGTCCCAGCCTTTTCTAAAGGTTTGAGGGTATTTTTTTTAATTCATTGTAATTTATCTTTTAAATTATAAACCCTGTGAAGATAGTGTTTCACTCTTGAGTTAGTAAAGGAAAAATTTGAAAGTGATCCTGATTTTTGAGATTAGTCATAAATTATCTCTTTCCACTATCTGAAAAATTTTAAGCTTTCCACTCAAGTATCTTTCCTAAGTTGTTGTTTTGTAATCTGCCCAAGTAATTATAATAATGAAGTAACCGTACTTCTCAAAGGAGATTTAGTCTTTACTGGATTTTACTCAGGTGAAACATTTACTCTGAAATTCCTGAGGCCACAATTAAAGGGGATTTCAAGGGTTAAACACATTGGCTGTAAGGCAGCTTGATCCTGTGAGTGTTATTCTGTTGCTCTTGGGTGAATTGATGAATGGTATTATGTAGTTGAAATGGAGGACTGGGAGTGCAGAGCATTTGCCAGGCATGCATAGTACTCTTGGTTAATCCTTGGCATTGCCAAAAAAAAATGGATAAACTGGAGGATTAATTACTTGTTTCTAGAATTAAATGATCAAAAGGTATAATTATTTTTAATATGTGCAAAAAGTCTGTTGCTTTTTGTGACAAGTGAAGTCCTGAGTCTGGAAGTTGTAATATAGCTTTTCCTGGTTTGCTGCAAAGGCTCATGGTTGATTCTAGAAATGAAGACTGGAAGGGCAGAAGCCTCGAGCAGAGGAACTCCTGTTCTGGGTTGGTGACATTTCATGCTTCTGGTGAATTTCAGGCTTTTTGAGTGTCCCTGCAGAATGTGCATGGGTATCAGCCAGCTTGGATGATCACCTGCTGCTTCTACGCCTGAGATCATGACACTTGTTACATGGCGTAGCAATAGGGTAAAGGTGAAGACTTGATTTAATTGGTGTTCAGATTACAAAAACTCTATCAATGACAACATATTTGAATGTTCTGAATGGTTCTTGGAAGTCACCAAACATTGAGGACTTTTGTGTGTGTGTTTTGTTTGGATTTTGGCCTCAAAGTTATATAAGTTGAATTTGATCTTTTCATTGTATTGTGGGATCTTTCTTTTGTTGGGCAAAATTACATAGCATCAGACTTGTAATCATTTCACTGCTGACTGTCTTTTATAAATAGTACCCTCAAAAATATGATTAGAAGGCTAATAAGCCTATACTTGGAGATATAATCTGTTGACTTACTGCATTTGAGATGCCTGCTTATTCCTGAAGATGAAAATGAAAATTTGTCAGTTGCAATTTTTGGTTACAGTCATGTCATCTATTGCATGCTGATGTTTTAGTCTTGTTTGAGCACCAGACTAAAATGAAATGATCCTTAACTACACTGTCGGTTTCTGAAATGGTTGGATGGATGTAAATGTATCAATGTGGATGGATCCATGTATGTAAATTAGAGATCCTTTGCTAGATTCTGTGTGCTTTTGTTATGAATATAGAACTGACAGGGATAATAATTTTATGATTATTAATAGCTAACATTTATTGGGCACTTACTGTATACCAATTTACTATTCTACTTTTAAAAGAATTTTTGTAATAGCTTTATTAATGTATCCTTTACCATGAAATCCTTTTTTTTCAAAGTGTACAATTCAGTGGTTCTTACTAGATTTAGAGTTCCACAGCCATCACTGCTATCTAATTTGAGAATGTTTATCTTTATCACTGCTGAGAAACCAGTCACTCCTGTTCTCTAGTCACCTTCAGTCCCTGCAACTACTAGTGTACTTTCTGTCTATTCATCTGGCCAGGCACTGTTTGTAGTGCTTGCTCTATTCCCTCTACTCCTCAGCATAAAATGCTGTAATTCTCATTTTACAGTAGAAAATCAAGGCACAAAAATTGAAGGAATTGTCCAAGGTCATGCAGAAAGTATATTAGATGAGATGCAGTTTGCATTGCGCTGTTAGGTACATGAAATGAACACATTCCTTCCCAGGGTGTGTCTCCTTTGTACTAACCATTGTACCCTAGAACTGACTGAAGATGGATACATATTGTTCCTTTTTCAGAGTAATGGAACTCTGGCATCTGAGCACACAAAGCAGGCAGAATTAGAAAGACATAGGTTTGCTGCCCTTGAACCCTCTTTTCTCCTTTTCTTTTCCCCTTTTCACACACAATCTATTTTTCTCAAAGTTTGAAGAATCAAACTATAAAATTTCCCATTTCACATATACATAGTCTGTTTTTCTGAAACTTTGAAGACTCAACTACTTTTACTTTTCCTAAAGGAATGATTTATGCCTCAAAATGTAACATCTCTTCAGGTGTTTATAGTATAGGGATGTATCTGGTCACATAGGGTACTGGGTATATTCCTAAGATTTAAGATTGAAGTCATTGGAGAACTGAATGCCTTTCTATCTGGGTAAATGTGAGAATAAAGACTTTGCCTTAATGAAGCTTGTTCATTTTTGGTCTTAGGTATTCTACTTTAATCATGATCTTTCCTATGAACAATAAACCTGTGCAAAGAAACCTGTCAAATGGCTTGTGAATGTTATATATACTAATAAAAACACTGGAAAGGGGCAATTTGTGTCTGCCTTTTTGCTGAATGTACAGAAATATTTGTACTATATTGATGGCGGATGATACATATATTCTAAAGAAACAAATTTGGAATTGTGTGAAACAAGTTTAAAAGGGAAATCACATTTATTGAGCAAATATGGTATGCCATACATTGTATTAATACATTGTATCTCCTCTATTCACACCAGCCTTTTTGTAATCAAATGCAGTGCCAAGCCCTTAAGCACAACTAGGACATCAAAGAGTGAAGAAAGGTCTCTTGCAGCAAACATTAATTGAAGACCCAGGGACTATGAAGGTAGAGCTTACTGTGCTGGGAAGTAGAATGCCTTCAGTAGAATGTCTTGCTCCAAGTGGCTTCAAAGCAATGTACGAGGACATGGAGAGCAGTTGGATTAAGAGACAGGACAGTGTGGCTAGAAAGGGGTCCCTGTGTTTATAATTAGGAAGCCTGAAGCCTAGAAAAATGTGTGTTTCTGAAACAGCTGAGAAGGTGCTGGCTCTGGCTGTCAAAGTGATAATTTTTGGATGACTGCAAATACAAGCCTGCAGGGTACTAGTCATAGCTTATGGGTGGCATTACTGCTAAAGGAACATGGTATCTTAGTCTTGATGAGAACAATTGCTTAAGGGCAAGAGTGAAGAACTTAGAAGTATAAATAGTAAATGAAGTTGAAGCAATCTGTTATGGATTTCCATGTATTATCATCTAACACTTAGACCCATAAGGGTCAAACCCAGGGCCTTGCACATGCTAGGCAAGTGATGCACCACTGAGCTATATCCCTGTCCCTTGGTTTTTTGAGGCAGGGTCTCACCACATAACAGGCTAGCATTCTTTGCCTTGGCCTCTTAAGTATTAGGATTACAAGGTATGTACACCACAAGGTTCAACTCATAAGGAGGATATTTTGATTCAAGCCTTTGCCCATAGTGAAAGGCAGGAGAATGTGAAAAGACAGGTAAACAGGCTGGGTGGTGGTGGTGCACACTAATCCCAGCACTCAGCAGGTGGCCAGACTGGTCTACAAAGTGAGTTCCAGGACAGCAAGGGCTACACAGAGAAAACCTGTCTCAAAAGAGAGAGAGGTAAATAAATATATTTAAATATAATATTGACACTTAAAAGTCATGAATGAAGGCTGTGGGAGCCCACATTGGAGACAATTTCATTCTCATTGTGAAAGTGACCCATGAGACCTGTAACTCTGCAGTCTTTGGAAAGAAAAAAATCTTCTCCTGACAATGGAGAGACTGTGGACTGCATATTTCATATTGATGCTCATAGAGCAGTTCATATTAGTCCAAGACATGTATAAGCAGCAACATGACAAACCCAAGGTCACACAAATACTAAATGACAAAGTTGTTACTTGAACCCAAGCATCTCTAGCTGCAGAGACAGGCTAGGAAATATACTCCTAACTATGTGCATCACTGCCTAAAATAAAGTTGGGGTGCTGCTATTAAAAAAGACTGGATATTGAGTGCAGCAGGCACTCTTCATCATAGTACTTCACTTAATTTTAAAGGTAAATTCTTTTTTGGGGGGGCAGGGGCTGACAGGAATTGAACTGAGGTAATCACACATGCTAGGCAAGCACTCAACCACTGGAGCTACATTACCACCTGTTGAGGAATATTATTTTAAGGTGTGTTACTTTTGTTTATGTTGCATTTGTTTAACTGTGAAGCTGTGATACTTTGCCTGTCTAAAACACCTAATGATCTAATAAAGAATTGAACGGCCAATAGCAAGGTAGGAGAAAGGATAGGTGGGGCTGGCAGGGAGAAAGTATATATGGAAGGAGAACTCTGGGAAAGAGGAAGAAGAAGGAGCCAGAGAAGGAGGAGGACTCCAGGGGCCAGCCACCCAGCTACACAGCAAGCCACAGAGTAAGAAGTAAAGGTATATAGAATAGAGAAAGATAAAAGCCCAGAGGCAAAAGACAGGTTAATTTAAAGTTTAAAAAAGCTGGCGAGAAACAAGCCAAGCTAAGGCTGGACATTCATAATTAAGAATAAGCCTCCATGTGTGATTTATTTGGGAGCTGAGTGGCAAACTCCCCAAAAGAGAAAAAAAACATTTTGGCATACCAATGTAGCTCTCGAATTTCCATAGTGCCCGAGAAAGCTTAAAAAAATACAGCTCCTGTAAGAGTTTCTGCAAGACAGTGAGCCCTTGGGCAGCTAGTATTTTAAGTAGGAACAAAAAACTAAGTAAAAAAATGACAGCCACAGTGCAGGGTACCAGCATTCCACAGCTGGGAGTTTAATGCAGTTTCTAGTCATGCATCTCTGATCTGGCTGTGAGTTTTAGACTTGGCTTTCAGGACCTGAGAAGTGGATGGAGCCAGCTGCCAAAGCCCTCCATGCCGAGGTTGGTGATGCTTAGTAGTTTAAAAGTTTGATCACATGGTCAAAAAGACTAGAGATATGCAGTAAAAGAGGTCCAGATGAAAAAAACCTCTAAACAGATCCAGTGTGTTTTACAATGTGCATGGATTTAAGAAAGAAATAAGTGTAAGGACAATCATAGAAAGAAAAAATGTTGGAAGCAAAATATCTCTGGCTCCAGGTAAATGTGCCCCCACTCCTCCTGTATGCTGAGTTCCGTGATGCTATTCAGCTTGTTCCGTTTGAGTGCTGAGAGGACGAATGCTTTGCAGCTGTGGCTTCCTGGAGCATGCTGACCTTTCCTTGACCCTGGGTGCTGAGGCACGTGGCAGGGCCATTCTCAGAGGGTATATAAGGCAGAAGGGAATGATGAAAGGAGTTCTTCTAGTTCCAGTTCTTCTAGTTCCAGTTCTAGTCCCAGTTCCAGTTCCAGATGCTTGGTGAATAAAGGTCCTAGATGCTTGCAATCTGATAGTGTGTGCTGCGTTCAATCCCGACTCCTCCGTCTAGATCCAGACTGGATCTTTGGAGGTTCCACCGAGATCTGGAAAGGAGGATCAGAGGATGGGGTCACTCCTGAGAGGAGTGTATCAAGGTAAATCCGGACAAGGACGGGGTCACTCCTGGGTTGGAGTGAATTGAGGTAATAAAAGTAGGGTATGTACCATGGGAAATACAACAAGTAAGACTCAGATGGCCACTGAGATTACTAAGGTTTTAGAGCAACAAGGAACAGAAATTAAGAGTAGTGCCACAGCCGCATTTGTTACAATGATTGCTGAAGCAAGTCCGTGTTTTTTAACAAGCAGGGAACTAAATATTCCTGATTGGGAACAGGTAAAAAACAGACTTACAGAAGGCTTTGTGAGAGAAGGGTCCGGAACAGTTACCTATAGCAACCTTTTCCCTGTGGAGGTTAGTTAAGGATGCCCTGCTGACGGAGAAAGCAAAAGTACAAAAACAGTTAGCTGAGGCTACAAAATCACTGCAATGAGGGAAAGCAGGGCTCGAGTTCCTAAAAACCTCTCTTCTAAAGTTCTGTTTTTTTAGCTAAAAAAAAAATGGCAGTCAGAAGTTCCTTGTGCTTAGTGTCTAGCAAGGAAAAGTGCAAGCAAAAAGCCAGAGCAAGGGACAGTTTCCCCAGGGTGAAGCCACAACAGAGGCATACAGGACCTGGGAAAGGGCTACTGACACGGGGGAAAAAAAAGCCTAAACCTTTCAGCTGAAACTGAACTGAGGCATCAAGAGTTTTGTTTCTGAGTAAACACATATCAGAATGAAAAGGTGTTTCTAATTGCCCTATCAATCCCCTAAAGCAATGAGCTGAAACTTAAGCGTTGTTTCTTCACTTCTGACTAACAAAGAGCTGAGGCAGATCCTTCCCTAACTGGAAGGGCTGCTGGGGAAAGCAATAAAGTCAACTGAATTGTGTTTTGCAGCTGTGCTGCCTAGTCAGGAAAGCTGTCTGGGGAAAGAGACCAGACAGGGCAAAATGAAGAACTATATAGGAGTAAAGCTTTCCTTCCTATCAGAGAAAAAGAATCTCTCTGAGAAAAGCGTTGTTTCAGCTGACTCCAGTGAGATGAGACAGTAAAGGTGATTGCCTCTAGTAATAAGCTGAGAGCTCACGGACAAACAAACACAACCCACTGGGTGACTGAGTAAGGTAAAAGGCCTGATGAAGTAAAACACCTATCCTAATATGAACTTAGGGATAACAAAAACCTCCATTGGTAAAAAAGAAGCTTGATTTTCAGTCTGTACGCAATCCACACAGACCCTGAAAAAGCCCCTACCTTCAGTAGCAGGAAAAGCCACCACTGTGGCATTAGAACTGTTTCAGGGACAAAAGAAATAAACTTGAGACCAAACTAGAGAGTGGGAGAGAGACTCTCTGAAAGAACAGTAGAAAAGAGCTCTGTTGTAAATGCTTTTGTTTTTCACTAACGGGCCGAGGCAACACAAGCCCCAAGAAAAGTTTTTCAGGAGTACCTGCCTCAATTCGTACTAATGAGGCAGGTGTGGTTCTGATCTGGGGCCAGTGTGTCCAGTAAAGGAGAGATACCTGCTAAAGCCAGTTGAAAGAGAACAGAAATCTACCATATGTCCTGTAGTTGAAAACTCAAAATGTTTGGTTCAAATCTCCCATTGAAAATAAGCCTAGTGAAAGAACAGGAAGTTGACTCCTAGACCCAAAAAGAACTGTGGGAAATGGAGTCCATGGGCTGGCTCATAAGAGTGAGCTGATGGAGAGAAATGCATTCTGGGAAAGGTAGTTTTTTCCCTAAAGATGGCGATAGATGT
>LZPO01116964.1:26569-38134 GCA_001675575.1 Neotoma lepida
TATATATACTGCACAAACATTAATTAAAAAAAGCTTGAGAAAGCACACCTTGTTGCAATGATAGAATTATTTTTGTATTCCAACAGTGGAATGCAGCATTTTAAAAATTATATTTATCAATAGAGTTTTCTATTTAAAAAGTAAATTGCATTCATGTTAATTCAAATCCAAAGTATTTNCATTTTCTTCTTAGACTTTCTGCATATCANATATTATTTAATCTAAGGCGTAAGTTTTCTTTCTTTGTAGCTCTAGGGNCTGAATTCAAGGCCTTATGACAGATAAACACTCTACCACCNAATTATATCCCCACTCTCACCCCAAAGCATAAGCTTTCTAAATGAAAGCTTTCATAATCACACAATGATCAACTCTACAAAATGGAATATCAAAATATTACATGATTTTCAATTTAAAATCTAGTATAAGTGTCTTAGTGTTGTATTGCTTTGAAGAGACACCATGACCATGGCAACTCTTATAAGGGAAAGTATTTAACCGGAGCTTGTTTACAGTTTTAGAAGTTTAGTCCAATGTCATCATGGCAGGGAGCATGATGGCACGCAAGCAGATGTGGTGCTGGAGAAAGAGTTAAGAGTTCTACATCTGGATCCACAGGCAGCAGGAAGAGAGAGCAGTGGGCCTGGTGTGGGCTTTTGAANCCCCAAAGCCCATTCCCAGTGACACACTGCCACCAACAGGTCACACCTACTCCAACAAAGCCACACCCCCTAATCCCTCTCAAGTAGTGTCACTCCCCAATGACCAAGCATTCAAATATATGAGCCTATGGGGCCATTCTTATTCAAACCACCACAGTAAGTCTGTCTACCATTAGGAGACTTTGAAGACATGACAAAGGTTTATGTAAATTACAGGGTGGCTTTGCACATGCTCCATGAGTTAACTACTTATATGGCTGGGGGTTGCTGATAGCCTCAGTGTCTCTGACTTACACTATTAGTCTGTCCAGTAAGCTTAGTGTTATGGCTGTTCTTGTCCTGTCACTGTCACTTCCTGGTCACAGTATCATAGCCATCAGTTCTAGGCATAAAGAATAGCAGTGGGAAGAGACNTGAAGAAAGAAAAAGGTATCTGGACACTGGAAGGATGCCTTTCAAGACGTTGGAAGGCCCATGAACAATTCCTACCCTACATTCCACAGAGCACTTCTTTATTCAAAGGATGCTGGGCAATTCAGCCTTCTCAAAACTACATGCATTCTTATTCTCAACAATATACAGGTCTTTTCAAGTTAAAAGAAGAAAGGCAAGAATATGTGTTGTGTAGGCAAATAGCNTTCTGGTTGTTTTGACAACTAGCCACAAATTTTGGTGTTGGCTTTTGGGAGAATTTTATTATAGAAAAGCAATTCCAGTCAGTGAAATTCAACATGAAAAAGAAAATGGAGAACAATAATCAGATTCTCGTGTTTGTAGAACCGGAGATGTATCTGTAATGCCCTGTGTGCTAGTATATGACAGTTATTACAAACACAGTTGTTTCAATATATACTGACAGGCACTCTGTGTCTCACAATTGTAGAACCATCTTGCGATTCTATTCCAAGATTAATGTGTTGAGCTGAGTCCAACTGGAATCAGCGCAGATGCTTCTGCTGCTTCTTGGATTGGTGAAGGGAAACAGAAGGACACGTGTTTTCAGGCTGTGACTCACTTCTTGTGAGGATTCTGTTTGCTGACCCTCTTCTAGAAACTTCAATGGTGAGAGTAAGAAAAGGGCATTTTACAGCTTCACGCAGTCCAGATGGTGACTCTTCACAGAGAACCTCCTTCTGGTAAAAGCTAGAAAAAGAGTTCTCACTACCTACTTCTTCTGCTGTGTTGTTTCTGGCCAACACAAAAGAAAGCTCTGCTTGGGGGACAAAATGTTTGCTCTCAATGTAAGAGTGTCTGTGCAAACATGGGAGAACAGCAGGGGGCTGAAGTTGGAAGGAAGAAAGTACCAAGGCTCACCAGCTGTTAAAATCCACACATTCTTCATCTTACCCTACTGATGCAGGAGCTAGACCACTGTGGTACTAAAGCAAAGGGCTCTTGATGGAAACACCAGCTACTCATAAATGTGGCAGTGAGAACAGAGGCTGTGGAAGAGAAAGAATGGGGGGGGTCCAATTGGCAGTGTCTAAAGCAGGCTTGCTCTAGATATGAGATGATATCTGCGATAGATGATAGATAGATAGACAGATAGACAGATAGATAGATAGATACCATATATTATCTCATACACACATACATATGATAATCAGGTAAGAGAAGGAACAGGCCTCTGGCTGGTGATAGCAGGCTGGCTGCCCCCTTCAAAGACTCAAGGGACATATGTAAATCACTGTTTTTTGGTACTGTTATTTTTGGTACTCCTACTTTTCATGTTAACTGCTTCTAATTTTATCAACTGAATTATAAAGGTGGCTTCTCAGAGACCTCCCCTGATCACTGTGTAGACAAGGAGCTACATATGTGGTACATAAGGCTGCAGCTCTATCCTAGTGGCTGGGACAGAATTAACTCTGCCCTGGAAAAACTATAAGTTTATCCTGTAAATGTGAGAACAAAGAGAGCTTGGTATAATTAAAAACATTGAATACACCCACAAATTATTATGGTACTAATACTGGCCATATGACTAACAGCTAAGAGACAGTCAAAATCAAAGCTAGAGTCAGAGAGTGACAGGGTCAGGGGTTCAACTACTCCTAACTGGGTGGGCGTCTCATGACCAATGCAGCATCATAGGCCTAGGNTGGTCACCATTGGATTGTCACATGATTGTCCATAGAACTAACCANTCTCAAACCTCAGCCTTTCTCCAGTTTCTGCATTGTCATATAGAAACCCTGAACAGAGGAAATTCAATGGATATATTTCCTCTATTGGAAATACCAATTCTGGATTATCTAACTTTCCCTTAATTTTTGACTTTTCTGTAGTAAATCTTAATAAAGCCCATTTCCACTTTGCATATGCCCACAAAAGTCCATGCTATTAATCTTTTCAGCATTAGACAATGAACTTGGGGCTTCTGTCCCAAGTTGATCTTTGATGGTGGTTATTATCTGTTATCTTAGGTATTTGGATCATGTACNATTGGGCTATGAGAGGGCTCATCACTCTGGAAAACTCTATCATTCCTGGGGACAATTTTCTGTACAGTTTAGAATTCTGTATTACTTAAGACAAAGGTTAGAGTGGCTTGTTCAGGAATCAGACACAGAAGTTGAGCCCACATCTCATGACTGGCAGGGCAAGATATTCTCACATTCTCCAAAATCAATCACAGGATGTATTCCATCTAAAAATAAACCCCAGACAAAACAAAACCTGACTCTCTTCAGTGATGGTGAAGAACACAGGAAGGTGAGGTAAATAGCTAACACAGGAAGGGTTGGTCCCATCTCTTTCTCTAGCTAGCTTCAGGACCATGGTCTCATGTTCCTTATCTACAAAGTGAGAAGAAGGCATTTGACTAGAGAGTCCTGAGCAACACATATGTTTGAGCCTGAATAGGGCCAGACTTATCCCTGAACTCTCTCAGGTCAGGTACTCTATCCTGCATCCAGGAAAGTCCTTGGGTCACTATTTAGGAACTGATAGATTCCTATAAAAGGACTTATAGATATTAGCATTCTACAAGGGCATCCTTGGAAGTAGAAGCTGGAGGACAGAGATAAGGACCTCCTGGAGTTAGGCTCTTAATAAAAGGAAAGTTCAAATCCTGATTTGCATTCTATAGTTCTTTCCTCCAAATTGAAACAGTCTATCCCAGACAGAAGCTTGATAAGACCCAAGAGGTAAATCAAACTTAGAAGGCTCTGGAAGCTCCTGAAAATTACAAGACTTACAATGCTCCTCCCTGTGATCACAGAATCAGTAACAATTGCTGTGGAGACGAGACTTGCCCACTGGCTGGCCTGCCTGCACGCCATGTAGGAGGTACAGTGATAAAGATGTCATGCGTCTTCACCCGTGTGGGAGTGGGCATTTTGGTGATGCAGCTGTCTTTGAGCCACCCATGCTCCTCTAACCCCTCACCCAAGCTCCTCAGAATGACAATTCATCCCTGCTCCTATAGGTAACCTCTCACCCAGGCTCCACTGGGTGACCACTCACCCANGCTCTGTGAGTAAACCCTCACCCACAACCCAGTGAGCAATCCTTAACCAACATTCCTGTGAGTTACCCCTCACCTGCGCTCATGTAAGCAACCCTTCACCCATGCTCCTGTAAACAACCCCTAAGAAACTCACTGGTTGACCAAATGGAACTGTGATGGAATCTTTCTTTGTTCTGTCACCAGTGCCCTGTGTGAGGTCAGGAGACGGTTGCTCACCTTTCCCATGGAAAGCCCTAATACAGCACTCGGTTATTTCCTTCCTTTCTCCTTGAACCAAGCAAGTTTTTAGAAGAAAAAAGTCCCACACCAGGAACTCACTGACAAGGGATTTATTCAACAAAGTGATTTCCACAGGCTATGCTGGACTTGTTCACATTCAGTTCAATACTCAGTCTCTTCCGCATCTATATCTTTTGTCCGACGCAATGATAATTGATGGTCAGCATCACAGCCCCGAGGTCCAGCAACTCACTGACTCATCACAGGGAGATGCAATTATGTTCATAGGGCCAGATGGACAATGGCAGCAAAGGGGACTTGGAGATTGAGGANGGCTGAAACTAAGGATTTTCTGGTTAACTCTCAGCAAGCCAAATTTGAGAGGGAAAGATTTCATTGTGTGCAATATTCCAGATGATAGGGAAAGATTTAATAGTGGAATGCACATTAAGGTACACAGACATCAAGGCTTCTGGGGAGATGGTTAAGTTGGCAAAGTATTTGCCGTACAGGCATGAGGACCTGAGTTTGAATCTCAGAACCATGGTATTTAAAATAGAAAATCATCATGCAGTGGCATGCATCTGTAATATCAGCTGGCCCTGCAACACTGAGGAGATAAGACAGTGGAATAACTGGAGCTCACTGGCCAACCAGACAATGAGTTCCAGGCCAGTGAAAGACCCCATTTCAATAAAACAAGGTGGATAGTGCCTGAGTGGTGACAGCATTTATCTGACCTTTAACAGAAAGTTTGTCTTTTGCATTTTAACAGTGTTAAAAAAAATTCTGTACCAGTTAGGACTACTGAGTACTGTGAGACATGATGCCTACTTCCAAGGAGTGTAAGACATAATTGTGTTCACAAAGCCAGAGACATACAGAATTAGTCAGAAAGGTACTGCAGCATTAGGAACCAAGTCCGAAGGATTTCTTAGGAGAGNGGAGTAGCACGGGACAGAGAAGATGGCCAAAGTCCAGTGAGATGTAGGCTTTAAACTAGGCCCCAGATGAAAAGAACAGGCTCAGGTTGACAAAGCAGAGTGAGCACACTGTTCTAGAGTAAAGAGAACCATCAGGTTCAGAGTGCATGGATTCCTGATGGCACTTTCCGGAGTGTATGAGGACCAGAGTACCAGAAGACAAGGGTATGGGTTAGGGTGTATAAAATGGATGTCTGTGTTAAAAGACATTCCTTTTCTGTTTCAAGAACTCCCCCCCCCAAAAAAAGACCCCTTTGGAAACAAATTTTTACAGTATCTTATTCCTTGCAGCTCACGCCATTTCAACTTCTCCCTTCCAACCCTAATTAAAGATTTATTTCTCCAAACACCTGGATGCTGATGTAAGAATGATGATGGTTAGAAAGACTCAGGCAGAAGAAGGCCAGTTCTGGCACACAAGGGCACAAGCAGAATAGTTCCCACCCTCAATATGTGCCAAATTTCCCTGTCCAACAACACACGCCTCTGTTCTAGACCCTTTTGTCTAAACTGACAGCCATGCCACTGTAAAATTACAGTCTTTATTATTTGACTATTGCTTGTAGATATTTCTTAATTAAAATGCTTTTAAAACCATTGGGCATAAAATCTAATAGTCACTCTTACAGGTGAGCAGACACAGAACAATAAAGACAGTGATCACATTTTTCTTCTCAGCGCCTTGTATGTAAGGAAAACGGATATAGGAGGNAGAAACATTTTTACAGAGAGCATTTCTAGCAGGTTTAAGNAAACAAAAGCTTAGTCAATAGATGCATAAAATAACTGANTATTTGCCCCCAAATAAAATGTGGTATGTGGGGTCCTGAGNACACACTGTTCAAGACAGGATCAGAACTTCACCTTCTTCACTCTCTTGCCCCCCGGCTAACACATGTGGGGTGTTGAGATCATCTTGCTGGATCTGTATCCCCCTGATTGCCACAGCTATGGACCCAATCAATAATTGTTCAAAAGCAGTCAGAAAGAAAGGATTGGTGAGATGGCTCAGCAGTAAGAGCACTTACTGCTCAATTGTGAGGACCANAATTTGGATCCCAGCACCCATGCTAGGTGGCTTCACATATACCAGTAACTTTAGTTTCAAGAGATACAATGCCCTCTTTTGATCTTCACAGGCACCCACACACATGTGTGCATATACACTCATACAAACACATACAGAGACATACACACACGACACCCATACACACATAAATAAAATAAAGGAAAACTTTTAAAAGTATTGAGCAAAAACTAGGCATGAAAATGTAAGGGGGGGTAGCTGGAAGAGGGGGAGGGGCTAATGGGGATGGGAGGGAAATAAGAGAGAAGAATCATAGTTGAAAATGACAAAAAACATTATATTCGTGTGTGTGTGTGTGTGTGTGTATGTGTGTGTGTGTGTGTGTGTGTGTGTAAAGGAAAATCTCATAATGAAATACATTGCTGCTTTATTCCTCAGGATCTGTCCTCCACGGTTGTTGGTGTTTTTTTTTTTAACACAGAGTTTCTCCTAGGTCTGTACCTGCTTAAGTAGGCTACTGTGGCTGGCCAGGGAGCCCCAGGTATCCTCCTGTCCCTAACTTCCTAGGGATGAGATTAAAGAAGCACACCATAATGTCCGGTGTTTTTTTAATGGAGGTTCTGGATAGCAAACTATGTAAGGAAACACATTATTGAAGAACTATCTCCGCAGCCTGAGTTTCCTTCTTCCTTAAGCACTCTGCCACTTTCAAGATGATTGGAGTGCCACCATCTTTAGAAAGGGTTGCCTGATTTGGGGCATTGGAGTGGACACGCCTGCGATCCTCTCATGTGAGAACTGTCCCTGGTGACAGGTTATGGAAGTTGAAAGGCTTTGTGCTAATGACTCTGGTGGCCCCAGTGGCCTGCTGCTTAATCGTGTAATTATAGACAGTTAAGAATGCATGATATGTAGTGAAGAGAAAATAGTTNGTGCTCTGGGAGCCATTACAGATTACAGTTTATGAAAATTTAAAATGGAGTGATATTTATGTGGGTATGCCTGCATTGAGTCATCACACAAAGGCCAGAGCCCCTTCTGGGGCCATCTCACCATTCATCATTCCTCCCCAGAAGCATAGAAACGCAGAGGGCAAACCGTGGAGTTGTCACAGGAAGCTCTCAGATCTACTGAAGAAGGAAGAAGAGAGAGCTTCATCAAGGACTATCATAATATCACTATAAAAAAGGACAACTCTGATGAGTTCAGATGATGTGATGTAACAACTACCTGGAGGANTCTGAGGTNACCCTGAAGGTGAGGTGACCACTGAGATGGNGTCTGAAGAAAGAATAAGAGTTTTTAGATACAAAATGGCTAGGGCAACACCAGCAGTAGGAGCAGAACCCACTAATGTATGGGTGCTTGAAAGTACATCATGTATGTGGGGACCAGATTGTCCTCTAGGATGGTTAGGTGACAGGAAAGAATTAGTGGAGGTGTGAGCATGTTGGAGAAAGAATACCCATGGCTGGAAATGCCCTTAAATATAGTANTGAGAAGAATGGGATCATATGGCATAGATTTGCATAGGAATCTGCTGTCAACATTTACTGTACAATGTAAAACATTGCTGTGCACAGGAAAACAAGTTCATGTTTTGAGTCAGGTTACTTTCCACTCCCAGGTTCTGCTTCTGTAGAATCTCAGTTTTCTTACATGTAAAACACAACTCTCATACCCTTGGCGGGTTGATCTCAAGAACAAATGGATGCCATAAGTAAATGCTTGGCAGTGAATTCCCTTGAGGCTAAATGCCATTCTTATTTGCAGTGCGGGACATTGAACCTAGGGTCTCATGCATGCTAGGCACACACACTACCACTCATTGTCTACANAGTAAGAATCTATCTGCCAGTCAACAATGCTATTATGTTGACATCATCACTTCAGTGGATGAAAAAACTCTGGAAACCATCCTTTTAAAATTATGGATTTTAAAAAGTAAAGCTAAGGAGAGTTGTCAACCTCTTAAATCACCCTGTGCTGAGATCTATTAATCTCCAAGTTTAATTAAAAGTGGGAATGAACAAAGTGTTACTTTATCTGACACCCAGTCCCTTTCTGTTTTCCCTCTGATAGCAAGAGAGCTTTCTGGAACTTTCACAGCTATTTATTTTCATTTGCTCTTGTAAATGAGCTCAGACCTAATGTGTGACTGACTCCTTGGAGGATTCTAAATCTACGCTAAGTTAGTAGCAAAATTTACAAACACCGAGACAAAGTCATGCAAAGACCAAAAGAAACAGTCTTAAAAAATTGCAGTTTCTCTTTTTCGATCTAGCCTCGGGATTGAAGATAGAATTTATTGGTAAAGACAGTGAAGAAAGCCTCTGATGCCTAAGTGTTCTCTGTACTCATTCAATTAATAGACTTCACTGTATGCAAACACTGATAAGTGGATGGAATGTGTTACTTCTTAATGATCTAATCTACATTCTAACAGGGTACAGGCTCTGCTACTTGCATGGTTATTTCTTCCAAACATCTATGCCTCAGAGTACGCTGCCCATTTATTTTGACAGTGGTGTCTGATATGCCCATCTCCNCTGTTTACAACTCTGGGAAGACTTTGCAATCAACACGACCCACAACTGGGGCCATCCTTGTTCCTTTCCATATTAATAATTCTTAGGGAAACCAATCACTAAACTCGGGATAGCAGCACATAGATGTCTGGGGAGAGAGTCAGGAGTTCCTAGCAAAGTCACACCTTCTGTTGACAAATATTTACTGAGCAAGTACTCTGTTCCAGGGGCTTTGCCTTTTGTATATATTAAATGAACAGGTATGGTCATATCCCCCATAAGGTGGCCATTCTATTGGGGGAGAAGCTANTGCATAGAATACATGAGAAAATCCACACACAAACCATGATAAGTATTGCAAGGGCTCGACTTCCATTAGGCATAGTCTTCCTACTATGTTCTCTTCATTCCCACCTTGCCATCTGAAACCCTATTCCATTCACTTGTTTGTGTGACAACACAGGGCTTTATTTTCACCCTAACTCAAATGTCATCTGTAGCTTCTCTACATTGATGTGGCATGCAAGCAACAACTGCTTGGCCATTGGATCCCAAGTGTGCAGTCNCAATGTGAATAACAGTCTGTGCTCTAGAGTGCACCAACACCTGAAGGGGGCGTGCCTCCTTACAGCTTTCTAAAAGATCTTCCAATGACATTATGGGCTCCAGTACCTGGTCCTCAGCCTCCCACTTCCAGGCATGATTCCTTTGTTACTTATATGTGGAATGGAATTGTTTGTTCTACATTAGACCTCTCATGAATTTTCATGTCAAATTCAAGATCTCTGTCTCTGTGATAGCTTGAATGTAATTGGCTCCCATAATCCTATAATCTCATAAGGAGTGGCACTATTAGGAGGTGTGGTTTTGTTGGAGTGGGTATGCCCTTGTTGAAGGAAGTNTGTCACTGTCCAGGCNGGCTTTGAGGTTTCCTATGCTCAGGATACTGCCCAGTGTCTCAGTTGACTTCCTGTTGCCTGCAAGATGTAGGACACTTGGCTATTTCTCCAGCATCATGCCTGCCTGCCTACCTGCCGTCATGCTCCCCACTATGTTGGACTGAATCTCTGAACTATCAGCAAGCCCCCTCAATTAAATGTTTTCTTTATAAGTGTTGCCATGGTCATGCTGTCTCTTCACAGCAATAAAAACCCAAACTAAGACAGTCTCCAACCAAGGTGTCCCTGTCTGGACAAGTTCTCCCAACCCTAGTGCATTTGTGCATGGATATGTGTGAAGGGCAGAGTTTGATGCTAAGTCCATACCTCATTCGTTTTCCACCACCATACCTAGCTTTTTAACATGGGCTCTAGANATCTGAACTCAAGTACTCACTCATGACTGCATAGCAAGACCTTCTCCATTGAACCATCTCCCAAGTCTCTNCCTACCTGTCTATAATTCTTCCATACGCACTTCATTTCCAGTCACCTAGTAAGAAAATACTGCCTTCTCTCTTTGTCCTGTAAGTATTGTCTGGAACTTTAAATGCTGTCATGTTACTTCTGTATGCAATATTCCATGTTATTCCATCATTATGTAAGCTCACTTTCCCACTCTCAAGTGAAATTATCACACACACACACACACACACACACACACACACANACACCACAATCCATATGGTAGATTAATGTAATACAAAGAAGAAACACAGGAAAGTCATCTGTAATAAAACAATNTGTTCTGAGAAGAATCATGTGTTCTAGAATAATGTGTTCTAGGTTATCCTAGAATATGGAATGAATTAAGCAAAAACTTGTACCTATAAAAGTAGCATTTGTGTATGTGTGTACATGTGTATGCATGCTAGTGTGTGTACACATTCTGGAACTATAATTATAATGTATAATTTCATACTTAAACACACCCAGGATGGCTGAGGAAATAGCTTAGTAGAAGAGTACTTGCTTCACAAGAATAAAGTTCTGGGTTTGTCTCTTACAGAGGAAAAAAAAACGAAAGAGAGACAATTAAAGAACTTTATGTTCCATGTACGAAGTGTGAGCCCACACATGTAGAAGATATAGGCAGACAAGTGCAACAGAAAATTTTCAAGGAAATACTTGGCTTTGTTGCTGATATACCCTCATCAATGAAAGACCAGAAATAAACATGAAGAAAACAATATAAAAATGTGAAGTAGGTGTCAACTAAGATAAAAACTAGTATTTGGCTAAATGATAAAATATCAGACTTAGTAGTATATACTAAATAGAGAAAAATCGCCAAATAAGGCAGAGAGGACATGCAGGGACAGTTTATAGACTGTCAAAGCAAAGATATGGACAAGTATGATGCTCTCATAAGTGAGCAGAGCCTTGCACACTCCTGCCCAATAGCCCGAGTGTGGCAGACAATTGCAGTGGAGAGTACAGAGGAGAAGTGATCTCGTAACTCCCACAGCCAGTACCCACTGGGGTTTGCAGAGTGACTTTATAGCTCAAAGGGCTTTGGAGAGCACTGTCTTCAGTGGGAAATAAAAGATNAATGGGAATGAAAGAATAATTTAAGATACCAAAAGCTGGTTGCATGGTAACCTCTCAGGATGGAACCACACTATAATGGATGGAAAGGCAGAAAACCAAAGTAAATAATTTTAAGTAAATAATTCATGCATCCTAAAGTTTTATCATGTGGCTAACAAAATTCCTTACACACACACACACACACA
>LZPO01116964.1:38684-60216 GCA_001675575.1 Neotoma lepida
TGTTCTAAAGAAAACAGAACACCTTTAGCTTATGAAGCACCTGCAAGGTTTGCAATGTCATGGAAAAACTGCCTGACTTCTCTTGGAGAAAGAGTCCTTTACAGGAGCCAGGACAGATTCATTTCCACTCTACAGAAAATCCATCTCACTTTAAAAGCAAACATTCACTCAAGTGATTCTGCCCTATGGGATTTCCCCAAGACNATTTAAGATACCTCGGAGAAGGGACTGTGGGCCTATCTCTTACTTTGTATATAGGTATGTGCACATCTATGTAAGTGTCTGCTGAAAAGAGGGTGTCAGGTCCTCTGCAATTGGAGTGACAGGTAATTCACTGTGACCTGACATGGTTGTGAGGAAGTGAACTTGTATCCAGTCCTCTGTAAGAGCAGTATGCACTCTTAGCTACTGAGCCATCTCTCCAGCCCCTGGAAAGGCTGTGTGTGTGTGTGTGTGTGTGTGTGTGTGTGTGTGTGTGTGTGTGTGTGTGTGTGTGTGTATTTGTGTGTGTATGTGTGTATGTGTGTGTGTGTTTGTTTAATAAATATATTGTGAGAGAATATTTAGATAAAACTAGCCATGGACATTTTGGTTAAAGAAAAGTTTTTTCTACCTTAACAGCAGCAATTATAAATTATTTCCCCAGATGCACACATTTTAATGAACAGATTCTCCAACATTTGCANGGTCTCATCACCCCAACCCAATTCCATACTTTCTGCTTGAATATCCTTAGTTCATGGCCCTCTAAGGGACTCACACTGTATCCATTCCCAAACTCCTTGCCTACCCAGAACAGACAAACATGAACTCCTTGAAAATACAATCTTAGCAAATATGGTCAAAGTAAGATAAAGTCCCACTGCATGGGGCAGAATTGAAATTGTGTAATTGTCTTCTTGATAAGAAAAAGATTTAGACACAGATGCAAATGCGCACACACGGAGACACCAACTGAGAGAAAATAACCAAATAACAGGGTGATGCAGCCATCAGCCAACAGCTGCTGCCAAAACCACAAGCAAAGAAGAAGCAAGAAATTATTTTTCCCTAGAGCTCTGCNGAAGAGCAGGACCACACAGATACAACACCTTGATGAAGACTTTAGTCTTCAGAACTGAGCAGGGATCCACTGCTACTATTCTGAGCCACTTGGTCTGTGGTGCTCTGCTCACAACAGCCCCGGGGAAATTAACACAGCCAGTATTCACTTGTATGATTTAATGGTTGTGCACATGTTTCTTAAGAGTCACCTCACTGAGTGCTTGGGAGACTGCTCAGTGGGTAGCGCCTGATGTACAAACATGAGGACCTGAGTTCTATCTCTATAGCCCACATAAAAGCTGAGCTCAGTGGTACCTGCCCATAACCCCATTGCTGGCATGGATGGAGGCAGGTTAGTGGATACTGGGGGACCGATGATCAGCAAGTCTAGATGTATTAGAGAGCTCCACGTCCAGTGAAAGACCGTCTCAAACAATAAGGCAGATAGAGGAAGACATTTGTCTAATTTCAACATCTGGTATCTACATGTGCATTCAGAGGCAGGCATGTACGCACATACACACACACACACACACACACACACACACACACACACAGAGAGAGAGAGAGAGAGAGAGAGAGAGAGAGAGAGATTTAAAAAATAGTTGGCTCACTAGAATTTGTCTTGCAAACACCATTTCTGTCAACTCACTTTAGCTACTGGACGATTACAAGGCTGGGGACTAAGATCAGTGGTAGAGCACTCGCCCAGGTGGAAAACACAGGAAGCAGGATTTACAGAAGAGTGTGAATGGTGATAACCAAGCTGGATGGTACTGAGCAAAAGTGCTCAGGTGCCAGAAGGTTTTGGAGCTTATTGGGTTTCTGTTTAGCAGTTCTCACCTCTCTCTAATAATTTTTCCTTGGTTATTTTACTTAAGAATCCAATCTGTGTATTAGTTTCCTCATCTGGAAAATGGAAAAACATAATAACAACCCCTGCCTCATAGANCTGTGAAGATTAAATTACATGCTGCATGTAAAATGCTTATTTAGCACACTACCCAAAGCATGGCACGTGTTCAGTAAACACTGGCTATTACTATTGGCAAAGGTGCTGTTAGTGAAGGCTACAAACAAATAATTACCTTATTCAATTATAAAATAAAAGCAAGAGCCACAGATGGTGCAGCAGTTAAGACTCCACTGCTCTTATAGAAGATCCAAGTTCAAGCCACAGCACAGGGCAGGCAGCTCACAACCTGTTTATCCAGATCAGGGGATCTGATGCTCTCTTCTAGTATTCTTGCATACACACACACACACACACACACACACACACACACACACACACTCATACACAGATACCACATAAATAAAAATAAAATCTACGAGCAGGTGTCAATTGCAGATAAAAATGACTTTTCCCCAATTGAGTCTCCTTGGGTATATTAATCACACTTATACCCAGCAGTAGTTGGNCAACACAAAACAATCTCAATGGTATTTTGTAGACTTTTTGTCTCATATTGCTTTGTTTGGATTTTTTTTTTGTCTTACTGGCCTTTTGCTTGTATATTATAGTTTACAATTTTGTGTTTTATGGTATGTATATTTACATATTTTTCTCCATATTTTTATTATTCTGTTGTTTATTTAGTTGTTTGTTTACCTGTTTGTTTTCTAAAGAGAGAGAGAAGGAAAGGGCATGGATTTGAGTGGGTGAAGAGATGGAGAGTATCTGGGAAGAGTTGAGGGAGGGGAAACCTTGATCTGAATATATTACATGAAAAAAGTTTTCAATAAAAAAAATTCTGTTTAAAAGATGAAAAAAGCAAAAACCATGTGATGTCCAGAATAAAGCCTTCAAAAATGACACTTTTTTTCAAATAGAAAAGCTCATTTTCCTTGCAGATTATTTGGGCATTCTGTTCCATGGATTACCTTTAAATGCAAAATCCATTTGATTTTGGAATAGCAGTAGCTGAATACCACAATGATTGCCAGCACTTCCCTACATTATTACTTATACAAGTTGACACCTTGCAATCATTTCTGAGTGAAACTCATAGCCAGTAAGGCTTTGCACTAAGAAGACAGTGAAGAAGTACTTTCATCTGCAAGGATTCCTGTGTGTGCATCACATGCACATATTCATAAGTACCTGTGCACATGTGTGTGTTGAGGCTGACTTATTGTCTTCCTTCATTGCTCTCCACCTTAATGCTGGAGATAGGGTCTCCTCATTAGAACCCCAGTGTTGCCAAAATTGCTAGATTTGCTGGCCAGTGAACTCTAGAGGTTTGCCTGTTTCTGTACTCAGCCTTTGTGTGTGCATGTGTGTGTGTGTGTGCATGTGTGTGTGTGTGCACATACATGTAACTGTAAGTGCATGGCATTTGTATTATGTCTGTGGGGGTTTATGCACACATGCCTGTATGTGTACATGGGGCCAAAGCAGGATATCTAGCGCCCGGCTGCATCACTCTCTGCCTTATTTAGTATTGGAACTCAGGTCATCATGCTTGCATAGCAAGTATTGTAACTCACTGATCCATATGTCAGGGCCACAGTCTTTTTTATTTTTTATTTTTGTGGGTGATGGTGATCTGAACTTAGGTCTTCATACATGCCTGTCTGCATGGCAGGCACTTTAGAGACTGAGCCATCTCCCCAGTCCCTCCCCATTGTTTAATTAATCATCTTGAGCACGGGCTNGGCTCTTCTCCCTAATGTAGAAACTTCCCCCTACTGGAAGCAGAGTATTTCTTTGCTCCTTCCACACAGTACAGGAGAGAACACATGAATTATCTCCACTGTGGTTGTCACAAGGCTAGCCTGAGTGTACAGGGCAGTAGCAGGGATGGATGGGATATGCAAAAAGGACACTTGGGGTGCTCACTGACCATCTGCTAGAGGAAGAGGGACAGGGGTCTATGAGTTATACTTCTTAATGAATTCAGAATCCTTAAATCTAGACGAGACATCACACTGCATAGCCACAGAAGAAAAGACACTACAAGAGGGCAGAGGCCTCTGTCCTGGAGCCCCACCCCATAAGAAGCTGCAACCTTCTACTTTGCAGTTTGTAGAGAGGAGCTAAAGGTTCAGGGAAGAGCAGAGAATCATAAGCCTCACAGGGATCTGAGGGGACTCTGGTTGGTTGCAGGAAACTGGGGAGTTTGAGACAGCAGCTGCTTGTCAACCGGAATGGAGGTATTGTATTTGTTTGTTTGGTTATGTTTGTTTATTAAGGCAGTGTCTCATGAATGCCAGACTAGCTTTAAACTCCCTATGAAGCCAATGATGCCCTTAGACTAATGGTCCACCTGCCTCTACCTCCAAAGTGCTGGGATTATAGGAATGAACTACAACATCTACTATATTCAGGGCTGGGGATTGAATCCAGGGTCTTGTGTATGCTAAGCAAATACTGCTATCTGAGTTACATTCCCAGCCCAGTATTTTAATATCAGAATGATACATGACTATAACTGATCCTGAAAAATATTCTGAAGAATTAGATAGATGCAGTAACATTGGATCAATCCTGGGACAGTCACACAGAAATCAGGGGAGAGCAAAACACTACGCACTGATAGAATTGGAGTGTCTGGCCTCTCAAATCCTATCCTAACATTTGTTCTTACTTCCTAATTATATTAATAAAGGTACAAAGCTTCCTGTTTTCCAGAATTAAAACATTCCTGTTAAGGCTAAATACCACCTGGCTTCCAAATTCTGGCCTACTCCCTATGTGTAATTGNTATTAACTTTGTNCAGGTAGAGTGATTAAATACAAAACACAAAAGGCTTCATAAACCCAATACCTTCTGCACATGGCATGAAGCCACAAATAGAAACATCCACACTTGACCTCATGTCATAGGTCACAGTCAAAACAGGAAAATGTTAAAAATGTTATGTTAAAGTCACATTTTGGCTCTGTATATAAAGTATATGAAATACGATTGAATTCTGCATTTATTCTTGGCTTTTAAGCTGAGGAGATGGCTCAGATGGTTGATAAAGTTCTTGTCAGGGAAGCATGCGGACCTGGGTTTGATATCTAGCACCTACATAAGTAAGCCAGGTGAGCTAGCATGATACTGCAATCTCAGCACTGGGCTATGTTAAACAGAAGGATTCCCAGAGCCATCGTGGCCAGCCAGCCTAGATAAACTGGTAATCTCCAGGTTTAGTGAGTGAGACCCTGCCTCATAAATCAAGGTGGAGAGTGATGGTGGAAGGCACTTGATGTCAACCTCTAGACTGCACACATGCACACAGGTGACAAAGCACTCATACACTCAGTACATCCACCCACTCACCCCCTCCCACACTCCACACACATGCAGGAGAAATCTTGGGTTTTAGTTCCAAGATGTCTCATTATATACATGCAAATATTATAAAATCCAAAATTAAAATTCTGAAATTCACACGACTTCTGGTTCTGATAGTTTGGATAAGGGATTCTGAAGCCACGACATCACTTCAAGTAGCCGCCCATGCATATTCATGTACGTTTGGTATCAGTTTGGGGGCTGNGTTTACATATGCAGTAAGTGGGATCCTGAAATGCCCCCATAAAACTTCTTGCCTAATCCCTGGGACTTTGGATCTGATGAGATATTACAGTCTGATTATGGTATGTGTCAAAGGGAATTTTGCAAATATAATTAGGATTACTAATGAGCTGAATGTGACTCAATCACAAGAGAGAGGCTTCCAAGAGGGCCTAATGTAATCACATGCCCTTCAAAAGCAGGGCTTTCTCCAGGTGGGCACAGATGGGAAATCAGAGATATTCAAAGCAGGAGAAATGAATTCAGCACCACTAGCTTTGAAACTAGAAGTGGCTCTGTACCAGAATACAGGTATCACTAGACATTGAGTGACCCAAGCTCAGAGGCAGCAGGAAATGGGACACCATCCCTACAACTGCAAAGAAGACAATTCTACCACATTTTTTCCTTTAGTGTCATGCATCCAAAGTTGGCCTTAAAATCACTGTGTAGCCAAAGATGACCCTGACCATCTGACCCGCCTGCCTTCACCTATGGTACCTGAGGATTACAGATGTACATCTCCATACCCAGTTTGTGCAGTTCTGGGGATGGAACCCAAGGATTCTGGAGGCCAGGCAAGCTCTCTAGACATTGAGCTACATCCCCAGACATTCTTACAACGTTAATGAGCCTAGAATCAAAGTCTTCCCTGAACCTTCTAGGTAAGAAGGCCTTGTGGCTTAGCTGAAACCTTGATTTGAGTTTTGGTGCCCTAAGCAGAGAACTCAGTGGAGCCCATTCAGACTTCTAACCTGTAAGATTTGATTGAACATAAATATATGCTTCAAGTCCCTAAATTCATGATTATTATTTATTATTATTATAATTTATTATTACTATTATTTAGCAATAGGAAATGAATGCCAGAGATTATGGTACAATTTGGTTTTATATAAGAATAAATGTAAGCCAGGATTCCAGCCTGAAAGAATTTTGGCTATATATATGTGAGTCCCTGGGTTTGATCCCTGGCACAGCAAACAACAGATAAATGAAAACAAGTAAGCGTATTTGTGATTTTTCCACTGCTATGATAAAATACATTTACAAAACAAACAACTTTGAGGAGAAAGTGTTTATTTTTGCTTATAGTCCCAAAGGGGATACAATCCATCACAGCAGGGAAGGTACGACAACTGGGGCATGAGGCCTGACCCGATGACCACATCCCATCTGCACATGGGAAACATGGAAAGGGAGAGAGCAACAAGTGTGGCCAGGAAACTGCACCTCAGAGCTCGCTCCCAGGGATGTACTTGCTCCACCTTCACCTTCTAAGAGTTACATAACCCTCCCAAACAGCACCTCCAAATGGGGACCAAGTGTTCATATACATGAGCCTGTGTGTGGGGGCAGATATTTCTGATCCAAAACACAAGAGGAAGTCTTATAAATCTATGTAAACAGCTCATTCTTTGAAACCCTCTCATGCTAGTCCATAGTCCATGGGCATGTCATTTCCAAAACTGGTTGCCAGCCACTCCTTCCATGACTGCACAAACCTGCCATCCTTACTACTACTCCCCATCTGATTGAATCTGGGCTCACCTGTTACTTTTCTCATCCATAAAACACAGGGGTAGCAACGATGTGGAACCTCTGAACTCAGGTCCTGAAAGGCCTTGACCTTAAAAGACACTACCCGCTCATGAATAGAGACATCTGGATTTATGGGTAATCGTGTTATCCAGACATTGGCTGATGACAGAATCATAGGAAGACTGTGCAGCTCAATTAACACTCAGAGTTTGCCAAAGTCAGAGACACTCTGTATAGCACCTGAGTGATATGTACTGATCACTAGCCTGTGATCAGTCCTGGTGTCCTACTAAAGTTACACAAATCTAGTTAGGTATTCACCATTCATAGAGCCAAGAGTGGGCTTATGGCTAAGTAATCAACAACAAATAGGTCATGCCTCGGTCACAGAGAGTTCAGGAACTATGCTCCATCTCTTTATGGAATCTGGTTTCGTTTTGTGTTTTGTTTGTTTTGTTTTTGTTTTTTCTGAGACAAGGTTTCTCTAGGTGGCCTTGGCTGTTCCTGGAACTTGCTCTATAGACCAGGCTGGCCTGAAATTCAGAGATCCACCTGCCTCTGCCTCTGGAGTATTGGGATTAAAGGCATGGGCCACCACTACCTGGCCTCTTTAAGGAATCTTCAAAGTTTTGCTAACATAATTTATTTTCTTTGGTTAGTCTTTCCAGTCTGTCTCCCAAGAAAGAATGAGATTTTTAAGGGCTATATGCCATTTTCTCCTTAATGTTTACTTCATTGTCAAATCCTTTACTAAGAATAGAATTCAATAATGAAGGGAGGGAGGTGGTTGGAAATAATGAGGAAAGAGCCTCCTAGAGAGGAGGTTGAGGACATAGGGGCAGATTATACCATTAATGGACTCCTACATCACTGCATCAACATGCATCCTTGGCTACACAGGCACAGGAGAATGGGAGCATAGTGTGCCCTAGAGAGCAGGGAACACACAGCAAAATCATGTTTTAAAAGTGTATCCTGGGGCTGCAGAGATGGTCCATCAGCAAAGTGCCTGGCAAATAAGCATGATGATTTGAGTCCAATGTGCAGCATCCATGTAAAAACCAAGACACAAGGCCGAACATGGTGGCATACACCTTCAATTCCATACTTGGGAACCAGAGAAAGGCAGATCTCTATGAGTTCAAGGCCAGCCTGATTTCCACAGCAAGTTCCAGGTGAGCTGGAGCTATGTCATGAGGCCCCTTCTTAAACAAAACAAAAGAGCCAGGCACAGTGGTGTGGCCTGTAATCCCAGTGTTAGGAGGAAGGGACAAGTAGTTTCCTGGAGCTCACTAGCTGAAATGTTGGGATCCAGGTTCTCTGAAAGAGTGGGTCTCAAAAAAGTACAGTAGACATGATTAAGAAAGACATCTGCCATCCACCTCTAGCCTCAACATGCAAGCACATACATGTTCACACACCTGCAAGCACACATGCATATATACAAACATACACAAGCACACCATTTAAAGCACACCAAAGCTAGTGTGACTTATCAGGGACTTGTCCTTGTAGCCTGTATTGTAGTGGACCCCTGTAGAGGAATGATGGGGATCCCAAGAAAGCAACAGGGGCTCCCACCAGGCATCCCTGTGAGAACTCACAGACCATTGACTGTCTAGCTACCGTGGCCTCCTGCAATGTTTCAGTCTAGAAAACACAGCCTCAAACGCTGAAGTCAATGAGAACTGTTTCCACAGCGGAACAAGGCACACACTTTGAGCAGCAGCATCAACACCTCAGGAAAATTGCCTCCTGTCCCTGTAATGTGCTTATAATCGCGCACATCAATTTAAAGTTTCCACGAAGTCCACAAACTTCAGAGCTGCTACGGAGTCTCACCAAACTGCGTTAAGATAATTACATCAGGGCTCCCCCCACTTTATAATAAGTGGGCAGTAATTGTTGCTAAATTACAACTGAATTGCTGCGGAATTAGATGTTATATTCATATTAGGATGGAAGCGCTCTGCCGTGATGAATGAGATGGCTGTAACTACAGACAGAATTAAAATGATTAGCCACTTACCCCAATGTGTTGACATTTTCCCATGATTTTAGACTTATGTTTCAAGAAAACTTTCCAATTAAACTTATTGTGAATGGCTGCTTAGTAAAGCCCCGAGACAAATAGTCTGTAAAAGGTCAGCTTGATTAGTGAGTAAACATTAACACTAAAAAAAAAAAGCTACTCGGCTGAACCACCCACCTGAAATAACTGATGGCAGATGATATGGTTAATGCCCAAGTTATAGTTGAACAACGCAGCTGTGTGATGAAGGCATGTGGCCATAATTAAAACAGTCATAATAATTACCTCATAATAATTCATGTTATTCAAGACTACATACATTGTAAAAAGTTGGTAAAAAGTTAAGAAGGGAAGAAAAGGAGGGAGGAAGGAAGGAGAAGAATAGAAAAAACATATTAGCAGTTTGGGATTACTAGATGTCACTCAATCCTCAGGGTTTCGTGTGTGTGTGTGTGTGTGTGTGTGTGTGTGTGTGTGTGTGTTTTAAGTTTTTAAAAAATATGAAAAGTACACTCATAAACTGGTGTTTAATAGTTTGCATAAAATGCTTAGGTATAGAGTGGTTGCAAATATTCCACATCTGAAAACTTGGGAGCAGCTCATTAGACTGACACTTGGCAGTGTGTTAGAAAAGCAATCTTGTATGAAAATAGGTGTTAAACAGTCATAGAACACGGTGATTTTCACACTTTTCTACTTGTCGAGGATTAGTTCTAAGATGTGTATGACAGTGGACAAGATGTTCCCATCTGAACAGTANCTGCTATGGCCTTCAAAGTGATTTTGTAAACAAAAAAATGCAAGCTGTTAAGGAGAGAAAACTTGCATTAAAAGCTGATTTGAACTGATTCAAAAACATCCAGTTTCAAGTTGTTGTTGTTGTTTTTAATCTGAATTATTCAACTTAACCTCCTATAATTATTTTTCTGCACCTACAAATCAATACTTAAAATATTTATTACACACTTATGTGGCTTGTGTGTGTGTGTGTGTGTGTGTGTGTGTGAGAGAGAGAGAGAGAGAGAGAGAGAGAGAGAGATTATGCGTGTGCTCTCTGGTGCCATATCATACTTGTAGAAGACAGAGGCTAACCTGCAGGAACTTGGTTCTCTCTTTCCTCCATGTGCATTCTGGATATCAAACTCAGGTTGGTATCAGGGGTGGAGGCAAGAGCCTTTACCTGCTGAGCCATCTTGCCAGTCCAGGCTTCAATATTTTAAACTTGTTTTTAAATTCTTCACAACCCCATTTGGCTCAGTAACACAGGTACACAGTGAACACATATTTGGGCCACAATTATTAGGGTCATTGACACTAGTTAGCTGTTGACTACCGCTAAATTTACCCCAAGACAGCTGTAATATCTACAAATATAAAGCATGTCTCATATACCAAATCTCTTTATTTTTATAAAATTCCCTAGATGTCTCTCAAAGGACAATGTTGGCAGTACAGTCTCAAAATGAATAAATTTAATTTAGTAAACAAACAAACAACAATAACAACAGAAACTTCACTTGGTCAGGCTTCCAAAATTCTGCCAGTCACCTCTCCATACTCCCTTAGGGGCTATTTCTCTTAAATCATCCCCTGCACTCACACCATCCTCCATCTTTAACATAATTCCCCAGAGTAAAGGTTAGCAAACCATTTTCTCACCTATGTTTGAATACAAATCTGAGCTGTAATGCTACTCATTTTTGTAACCAACTCTCTACACTAGATAGAGTACCTGGTCCTGTGTAAACAACCCGTGCATTCACTCAGCAGACACTCAGAATTTCCGTTCCCTATGGAGTGCATATGGGGAGGTCTCAGGTCTGGGCTAATGTGTAGATGAAGATGTGTTCCTGGTGGCCCATGGGCATCTGTCTGATAATCTAGTTGAAATAAGAATTTCAAGTTGGGGCTGGGNGGTTAAATATGATAATAAATTTTTGTTTCATTTTGTAAAATTCATCTGATTTATTCAACTTAACCTCCTATAATTACCTCAGGCAGTAAAATGCTTGTCTTTCAAACAAGAACACCTGGAGTCCATCCCACAGGATCCACATAAATGAAACTGGGTGGTGGTATAATGATGTCTATGTATCACCCCAGGGCTGGGGAGGGAGAGATATGCAGGTCACTGGGGTCAGTCCCTTCTCAGTTAGTAACTACTTTTCTTCTGAACCTCAAGGACCAACACTGAAGTCTCACAGAGACCTCATGTTGCTCTCCAGCAGACAAGGGAGAGCCATCACTTTAGTCTACCCATGAGCCACATCACTGGTCCNTCTTCTAGCCAGTGCAACTGAAGCTCAGAGAGTTAAAAGAACTCCTGTAAGGATGTACAATGGGTGTTATNTAGAACTGGGATTATCAAGCTCAGGCTGTGGAACCCAGACTCAATGGAGACTAGCACTTGATTTCTGTTTACTAATTGCATTTGAACTCCGGGCACTTGAATTGAAAACAGGAAAATTTGGATTGTAGCAACAGGGTAACAGAGTTTTGTTTACAGAACACTTGCAAAAAAAAAGTCCATCATATTTATTTTACATTTCAAATAAATTCTATTCCCAAATTTCATTTTTCTCCTGATCAAATTAGAAGTAATGCTTTTTGTTTCCGCAGTTCAAATGAACTCTCTTCAATAGCTCAGAAAAATATATTTCTACCTGAAAAAGCTTCTTTAGCATGATTACTCCAGGATATATGTTATTAAAGTTACCTGTTCACATTTCCTTGCAGGCCTGCCTGCCTTTCTTTCTGTTTTTCTTTCCTTCTTCCTCCCTCCCTCCCTCCCTCCCTTCCTTCCTTCCTTCTTTCTTTCTTTTCTTCTTTCTTTCTTTCTTGGTTATTTAAATATGATAAACAAATAGTGATTTGCAAAATTAAATTACTCTTTTCATCCTGAAAAAAAATACTTAAAGCAACACATGAGACGCACATTTCTACATCAAAGGATAATTGTGGGTGTAACTGGGAGACTGTTACTCTGAGGCCTGTGTGGAGGAGGTAAGCCATGAAGCCTGTTCAGAGGGAAATAAGTCCCATGGGACTTATGAACACGGAGATGAGGANGAAGACGCCATTAGCTAGAATCCCAGTCAGTCACTAACAACCCATCAGCTAGGATTCTCAGAGCTCACCTGATTCTGAACCCATATTTGGGAAAAAGGGAAGATTCAGGGAAAAGAAAAAATGAAGACAAGGGACAGAAAAGGGTAATGGTTTTGTCAAAATTATGCCAAGAATTCAGTGACTCTAAGAGCAAGCAGCAGGTCATGAATGAATCATATGGAGACTGACTTCTCTCAACAGACTCCTGAGCGCAAGGAAATAGCATAGGAAAAAGTGTAAGAGGAGGGAGAAAGGAAGGAAGTGGACGAAGAAAGAGAAGGGAAGAGAGGGAGGGAGAAAGGTTTGGAGAGACNGTGGCTGCTTCACCTGACTGACTAATTTCCTACAAACACATTTTTAAATTTTTATTAAATTTTTATTTATTTATTGTGTATGTGTCCACATGCCATCACACACGTTAGAGGTCAGACTACAATCTCTGTGAGTTGGTTCTCTACTTCCAGCATGTGAGTCTCCCTGATATTGAACTTAGAACCCCATGCCTGGCAGCAAGGGACTTTATCCACTGAGCCATTTCACCAGCCCATAATTTCTGATAAACATTTTGAACACGGTTATTATTTGTCATCCCTCAGTTTGTTCTTGGGAATACTGATTACAAAACCCAGGTGACTTCACACACGTGTGCACACACACCCGCTCCGTCAGTTACCCACATCTCTGCTGTGATTCTGCCCCCAATGAACCATGTTTAATTGATGCCTAGATGGGCACATACACATGTGCAGGGATGGATGCAAACAGAGGAGTCACTGGGAGCCTTGCACGCTCACAGCCATACACGTGAGGAGCACATATGTAAGCCTGAGCCCCCAGAGAGCTGGACACAACCCCTGCAAAGTGATAAACTCAACGGGTGACTCCAGAAATGTCACCTTCTCTCTTTGTGCCTCAGTCCTGCCATGTGAAAATTGATGGCTTGGGATTAGCTCTCCTCCTTTATCATCTGCAACCCAGGGCTGCCACTTCCCCATTTCTACTGTGCTAAAGGCTTGCTTCTTTTCATTTTGCCCCCAGTGAGAGTGATTGATGGCTTCCCCCTTAGTCATCTCATTACATACTTTTACATATTTGTTGGTTGTTACATTTACCTGCCGTCACTTTTCAACATGAGTGAGTGCTGTAAGTCATCTACATCTGCAGAAGTCATACCCGTGTTTTCACCCTTTTACGGCTACTTTTGGAATATTCTTTCCTCAAAACTAAGTATGGTTAGAATGGTTAAGAAAGAGGCCTTGGGAGCCCGGAGATCTGGTCAATGCTTGCTGAGCCAGCATGAAGACCTGAGTTCAGATCCCAGCACCAAAGTTAGAAAACAACAACAACAAACCAAACAAGGACAAACAGTCCTGGCTCCACAACTGTAACCTCTGAGCTTGGGGAAGTAAAGACAGGAGGATCGATGGACTTGGTGGACGCCAGCCTACCAACAGGTTCATTGAGAGCCCTGGGCAAGGGAATAAGGTAGAGGTGATTGGAACAGGGCACCTGATGTCCTTCTGGCCTCAGCATGCACGCAGTCACAAAGTACAGTGGCAAACAAATATTCTCAGATACAACACATACAAACACACACATAGACACATGTATAGACACACATACAGACACACACATAGCCTAAAATGAATGAAGGTTTCAGACTTACACACTGCCCAGGCTTGAAGCCACTAGCTTAAGGGGATGCTCTGGAATAAACTCAAGTATCCTTACCAGGAAGATGGGATTCTACAAGTGACAAACTCTTAAGCAACTGTGACAGTTANACAAGAAAAGGAAGGCTTTGTGTGTCGGCTATTAAAATAGAAGCTGCTATTTAGATTCTTCCTCGTCCTGATAATGTCCTCAGTAAACTAGCACTTCCAATAAGATTTATCCAAATGAATGCCACNGAAGTCAGAGAAGGCATTTCCATCCTCTTAGGAAATCAGTGCATTAGGAAATCAGATCGTTTGTGATCTAAAGGTGTGTGTGCATGTACCTGTATGTGTGCCTGTGTGTCTGTCTGCCTGTGTGCATTTATGTGTGTGTATATGTGTGTCTGTGCCTGTGTGCATGAAGCGACTGTGTGCACATGTGTGTGCATTTGTGCATGCCTCTGTGTATATGTGTATGTGCCTGTGTGCACACATACATGTATACATGTGTGCATGCAGTGTGTGTATATGTGTGCATCTGTGAATGCATATGTGTGTGCATTTTGTGTGTGTATATATGTATGTGTGTACATGCATGTGTGTGTGTACATGCATGTTGTGTGTGTGTGTGAGAGTGTGTGGTGTGTATCCTTGTTTGAGGCTGTATATATGCATGGGGAGACAGAGGAGGATGCCTGGTGTCTTAGTTAGAGCTTCTATTGCTATGATACAAAAAGTAACTTGGTCGAGAGCTAAAGCAGAAGACACGGAGGAATGCTGTTACTGGCCTGTTCAGTCTGTTTTCTTACACAACTCAGGTCCACCTTCCCAAGGATGGTCCCACACCCTGTGGGCTGAGTCAACCCAGGTCCACCTTCCCCAGGATGGTCCCACACCCTGTGGGCTGAGTCAACTCAGGTCAATCATCAATCAAGAAAATGAATGCCCTACAACTTTTCCTGAAGGCCAATCCAGGGGAGACATTTCCTCAACCAAGGTTCCCTCTTCCCAAATGACTCTAGCTTGGTGTCACATTGACACAGGAGCAGAATTCTCTCCCTGAATCTGGAGCTAGACTGGAGATCAGTAATCTCAGTGGCCCTCCTGTTCCTACCCTCCCCACCACACACCCAGTGCTGGGACTACTGGAACAAGCCTAGCTACTCCCAGCTCTTTACAAGGATGCGAGGGACTGGAACTCAGGCCCTCATTCTCAGGCAGCAATCACACTCACCCAGAAGCTCTCCAACCCATAAGTTCTCCTGTTGCTCACTCTCTGTGCTCTTTTCTTCAACTGTCCGTGACCTTAGGAAAAATCTTTCAGCATTCCCACATAAGAGCTGGCCCTACCAAGCAGAGTTCTTATCATCTTCATTGGAAAACAAAACCATTTAAAGATGGCCAGAACTCAAAACTGNCTAAAGTGTGATTTCTTCTGAACTCACAGAGAAATCAGCCACAGATCCACAGCCCCATCTCTAGTTAGACACTGAGCACAGCAGGGAAAGCTGTCTCTACATCTACAGCAGAACTGTCCCCAAGTCCCCAACAGAGCCTGTCCCTGTTTCCCCATCACTGAACTGGAAACCAGAGGTGTTGCTGGTGACATCAGAATTTAATTTCTCAAGACAGAAACTTAGGGCTTCCAAATCCCAAAACGCTGCCAACTTCATCCTGAGCAACCAAGTCTGTTAAGCCATCCTGAAGTGTTGGTGTCAGAATCTTGCGTGAATCAATGGAGCATGGAACAGATATCACAGTCACTGGCTGTACAGGAGAGCGATGCTACCAGGCCCCTTTTCCACTTACATCCAATTTCTTCTTTATTCTCCTTAATTCCCTTCAAGACACGAGCCTGTGATCTTGTANATTACTGTTGCAACCNACCCTTTCCCCTGGCTTTATTATGCACTTACATTCTTAAGCAACAGCAAGTTTTTGCATCCAGCATCCATCCTTCCTAAACACTCAAAGATCATCATTTCACCTGCTCTCTTGCTCCTTCAGCTGCATCCTTTAGGATTCTTAAGTGAATGTCATCAGACCTCAATGATTTAAACATGTTCAATTATTAGAGCGTGCCTCAACCTGCTNCCTGCAGATGGGGACTGCACACTTGCTCATTAACTGCTCCTGCATTAGCACCCTCTTACTATTAACCTTTGTAGTGAAGACGGCAGCAGAGGACCTATTAAGCTCTCACAGCNTGTCTGCCATGTGGCCTGCCTCACACTTGCTTTTCTCTGGCTCCCTGTTAATAAAAAGCCGGCCTCCCCTTGTGGGTAATTCACTCCAGGATGAAGGGCTTGAGTAACTANTGTGCCACTTAATTCTCTAAAAAAACCTCGATGTGTCTTCTTGTGTTTTCTAGTGTATGCACCTTTGGTCCCTGGCATTTCCATAGGACCTTTAGACTCTTACCGATCCCACNGAAAACACGCATTGCCCACTAGAGATGCACCTGAATTCACAGACTCTCATAGGACTCCTTCTGTGGTTCTTTACATTTTGAATATTTTTTTATTTCTCTTTATTGTGCATGCATCTGTCTGTGTGAATGTATCCCATGTAAGTGTAGGTGGCCAAAAAGAGGCTGTCAAATTCCCTGGAGCTGGCTGATGTGAGCCACCCAAAATGAGTCCTAGCAATTAACTCGGGTCCTCTTCAAGAGCAACAAGTGCTCCTAATTTCTGAGCCATCTCTCCAGTACACATCCCCTTCACTTCTTGTTCTTCTTAACAACCAGCCAATGAACATAGATACTAAAAGTTACAAGGAGCAGTGTTTTAATTATTTGATCTTATAAATTGTATTTTATTTTAGCACTTTCACATGTCCTAGTGGGCATCAGATCAGGGGTGGACCAGTGTTTGGGGTGTTTTTATATTATTTCTCATCTATTGCCACTGATGCTCTTCCCTCCTCCCCAGAGAGGAGGGAGTGGTGTTCTTCCCACCATGCACATCCTGAGTGAAGGTCGTGATTTCAGAAAACAGGAGAAAAGTGATGTTGGAATCATTTCTACTTATAGCCTTCTTTTCAATCTGGAACGCTGTTTGCAAGTCCTGTGGCTGAACTTNTGTGACTGTGAAAATAGCAGTTTGCACAAACACGGCTACACTGGACGATTGAACAGGAATGGAACCACGAAAACAATTTCTTTAGAAGGCTGACAGGTATTTTGTTTTGTGTTGTGTTGTTGGCTCATAAAATGTTACAAGGAGAAAGAGCCCCGGAGATTCTTTCAGGGAAGAGGAAAGTTGAGACCCCAGGACTCTCAGGAACTGCTTGGGTCGTTGNTCATTAATGGAGCCGAAGCCACTGGGGAGAGCCATGAGAACCATGGGTAGGATTTCCAATGTTTGACAGTATCTCCCTTCTTTTTTTTTTTTCCAAATAGCAATCTTTCTATTAGCCTGCCCATGTATGGAAGTTATTTTTACTTTCCTCCTTGCTGCCTGAATCTAATACTGAAGAGATACAAACCAGTTATTTTAAAACCATCGAACCTCAGAAGGCTGTGTTGGGGNAGTGGCATGTGGGTTTGCCTGATGGAGCCAGACATTAACACTGGGTGTCCTTCCCCAACCACTCTCCACCTCATTGTTTATTTATTTTGACACAAGTTCTCCCAGTGAACTTGGAAATCATCGATTCAGCCAGGCTGGAAGGCCAGGGAGCTCCGGGGTCTACCTGCCTCTGTCTCCCGAGTGCTATGGTTAAGGTCCTGCTTTCCCAGCTTGCCATCTGAGTTCTGGAGATCAGAAATGAGGTCTTCNNGCTTACATGGGAAGTGCTTTTCCATTGAACCCGGTCCCGGTCCCAAACCTTACTATCAAAAGGAGCTTTGTGAGGAAGCTGAGAGAAATGTGAATAAAGTGTCAATCAGTGCCCATGCTCACTTGCTGAATTTCCATATTTAGAGGTTTGCAAAATAGAAGATGATCTTCATGCAGTGGAGAGAATGCCCTTGAGTGCCCTCCACATCAGCTGCACTGCCTGGCCCATGATGAGCCCCTCCAGGCACACGGGGACTGCACACCCACTCCGACACTGGTTGAGTGCCATCCTCCCCAGATGCCGATGGAAATAGAAAGAGCCTTTGGCAAGCTCCAATCTAGCAGAGGAAATAGACCTTTAAAAAATCGGTTAGGGCCTCATCTAAATGGCTTTGTTGGGAATCATTTCACCCTCTTCTTATTTCTGCCCATCTACAAGGCCTATTCTTCTAAGGTGGAAAATAACCCTTAAGCATTATCTAGTCTGTCGCCCTGACTGTAGGCGAGAAAATGATGTAACCACTTCTGTCACTGAAGAAAAGAATGAGTCTCTTCCCCGTGGCCTCTAACAGTTAACCAACTTTACTATTAGAACAGAATCATAGTATTTCCAGGCAATACCCTCACACTGGAACTCAAGTCTCTTTTCCTCCTTTTATTGACACTTTATAGAAGATGAACATTTAATAACCCTGCTAATTTACCATGAGGATCATCAAGGCTTCCTGCTTTCTGGGATCCACAAGCTGCCTTTATAACCAACCAGGCAATGTGCAAAATCCTCCACGCCTGTCTTAATCAGGGAAGCATAAGAGCTATACACAACAGACATCCAGAAGTATCTACAAGACAAGGACAATCCGGGATGAGCCTACCAGGCCCAGTGACACAGAGCACCTCTGGAGGGCAGGGTCCCTGCTATGCACACTGAGGGACAGTTGCCCTTTACTTTTACTAAGAGAGACCACAGGAGGTGATGAGCTACGAGTCCGTATCTCTAGTCTTTTCCATGATCTCGACTCAAACACATCACTAGCAAATAGAAAATCTCCCAGGAAGTGAGAAAGGAAAAGGAAGTTTGCACAGATGTTGTAATGAAGCCTGCTAACCTTTCCCTATATATGTATGTGTATACATATTTATACTCATATATACATACATANATCATATATATGNGTGTGTCACTACTTTGTGAGAGTATGCACGTTTCTGTGCACACATGTATATTTGNACATGGAGGNTAGGGCACAACTTCAGGTGATGTTCCTCAGTTTNTTGAGACTGGGTCTAGAACTTGCCAAGTGAGACAGGCTGTCTGGCCCATGAGATTNTCCTGTCTCTACTTCCCCAGTGCTGTGGTTTTGAGCACAGGACACCCTTTGTTTATTTGAATTTAGGAGGTGAGCTCAGGAACTCACGTTTGTACAGCAGGCCCTTCACTGACAAGCTTTCTCTCCAGACTGCCTTTACTATTTGAAGGAGTTCCTGGCATGGCCTATATGATTTCAAAATATCCAACAGCAGTCAGCATCATTTCGAAAGATTCTCTACTTCTTACTCATCCTTCACAAACGATGCTTTCTACCTCTGTCCACGATCTCCCCATGTCCTCCAGCCCTTGGAGAATTCCAATTCTATTTTATGCTTGTACTCATGCTTCATCTCTTCAATATTCAACTTGGAAGTGAGGTCATGCAGCGTTTGTCTCTCTGTGCCTTACTTCACTCTGTGCCTTACTTCACTTGGTCTGAAGTCCTCTAGGTTCATTTCTGCTGTTACAGGTAGTGAGACTTCCTCCTTTAAGTCTGACCATCTTCCCCCTGTATAAATATACCATTTATCCTGTGTCCATCTATTTTTTCAACAGACTTATTGGTTGATTCAATTTCTTAGATGTTGTGAATAACGGCATATAAATTTTATCAGCTCTATACTCATCCTCATTTTAATTTCTTTTTTGCTTCCACATTTGTTAAGGTGGCACCATTTTCTCTCACCTTGATTTATAAATGAAGCAATTCTACCAAACACATCTTGAGGTTGTAAAAATATCCCTTCTGAGAAGCAAAGCTTCCAGATTACACAAACATCAATTTAAACAACAGGTACTCCTGAAATATCTCAGGATAAAAGCACTTTATAAAATTAAGGGATGATTTACCTAGCTGCCATGCAGCCTAGGGTTAGTCAGTCAAACCTCAAGCTTTGGCCAGGCGATGTATGCTGCAGAANTCCCAACAACGAAGTTCTCCCAAGCTGTTTGGGAAGAATTACATTTGCTACTGAAAAACCAGTGTTGTAAATGAGCCTCAGTGATAAGGAAAGGGACACACAGCTCTCAATTAAACCACTTACGTCTTCTTTAACAAGTATTATAGAGAAATGTTTCCCTCTGGGCCATTGAGCGTTCTCAAACTGTAAAGATGCCTGAAGCCAAGCTTGCTGACCTGAGTTCAATCCCTGGTACTAACTCAGTAGAAGGAGAAAACTAACTCTCCCAAGTTTTCATCTGAACTCCACACCTTCACACACCCCTAATAAATAAATAAGTAAATCAATAAATAAATGTGTTTTTTCATCTTAAAGTTATATCCCCTATATACTTACAGATGTAAACAGACTTACAAAAACTGATATTGCTGGTTCAAGGACAAAGAAAAAAGAGGAGATAAAGAAAACACACGATTCAGTTTTATTTTAATTATAGTTTTATAAATGCTTCAGATCTGGATTTTATTGACCCAAGTCAATAAAATCTTCACTGCTACCAAACATAGCTATAGTTTTCGAAAGTCTGCTTTTAAATATGAGCACTGCTTTGAATTCAAGTGACTAAGCAGATGGAATATCAAGCTTTGATTCCATTCAACATTCTCAATGGGACCACATTTTACTGGGGAAAAAATAAATGTAAAACTAAGTATTAAAACACTTTATTCCAACATGATAGGGAGAGTTCCAGAATGAATGCAGAGACATATAAAGTCAACATAAATTCAATCATTGAACCAAGTTACCACAGGAACATGCAGAAACACAGGAATTCAAGTAAATAAATTCTGATTTTGTTCCTGGCTGACACAAATTACTCATTTCCTTGGACTTGAGACAGAAAGGCTTCAGAGCAGGAGAGATGCAATCAGGGGAGCAANCTCATTACTCATCTTCCACCAGCCTTGCAGTAACTGAGAATTNCAGGCATACTTCATCCCCTAACAGGCTCACCAGAGGTGTCCCTAAACCATCTTATTACATGCTCAACTGTCACTCACAGACCTGCTTCCTGTTGTAGGTTCCTGAGACAGTTCTCTAGGGCTATATCCACACTCCACTTTTACAAAATGCCTCTATTTGCTTTTGCTGATAAAGTAGTGAAGTCTGGGGGCTGTGGAGGTGGATCAGCAACCAAGCATGTAGACCTTGGTTTGATGTCCAGGAGGCATGTCTAAAGAGCTGGGTGTTGTGCAACATTCTTACAATCCTGGCACTGGGGAAGTAGAAACACATGGATCCCTGGGGCTCACTGGCCAGTGAGCTTAGCGCAATTGATGAGCCCTGGTAAAATGAGAAACCCTTTCCAATAAAGTATGGTGGGGTGGAAAATATGGCGCAGCAGGTAAAGGTACTTGCCAAGGAACATGATGACTTGAGTTTGATTCCTAGAATCCACACGGTAGAAGGAAAGAACTTCTACAACTTGTCCTCTAACCATATAGATACCATGGCATACATATATACATACCATGGCATACATATATACACAGAGAGAGACAGAGAAAGACAGAGAGAAACACATAATAAATAAATATAAATGTAATAATTTTTTAAAGAAAACAAGAATGTCTCCTGAAGAATAACGGTTGA
>LZPO01116964.1:115453-126701 GCA_001675575.1 Neotoma lepida
AGAGGGGGACAAGAGAGGGTAATGGGGTAAATATCAAAATACATCATGTCTGTATATGAAATGTCATCTTTAACTCATAATTAACACATACTAACACAAACATTAAAAATAATACTTATCTTGTGTGATAGATTTTGTCACAGGCAGACTATATTCTATAATTCTCAATGACTCATACAAAAGCAATTCTCTTGGAAATGAGAAGGAAAGGTAATTCAAAGGGGGAAATGTAACATTTCCTCACTCGGAGCTTTTCCTAAGGGCAGAAGGCAGTGTGAGGTAGTGGGAACAGTGGCTGGATTCTTTGGATTTCAGGGGCAGCTGGAGTTCAAACACCAGCTCTGTATCTTCCTAGATGGGAGACCAGGCAAGTTATTTAACTTGCCCGAATGAGTACAAGGAGGAATTAATAATACTAACAGCTTCCTCGGAGTCATCGGAAAGAGCTTAGGCAGAAAAGTAGCTCCACAAATATCAGCCCTTGTCACCATTACCCAGAGTGTATTGTGACTGTGGTCACCATGGGTCCCCAAAGGACTGTGGGATGGCTGCTGTAGGAAGGGAGTTTACCTGCTGGCTGGGAGCACCCCGCAGTGTGCTTGGCCTTACTTAGCANAGGCACATATTTTTGCACTGGNAGGATGGATGGGGAGAGAACAGCATTGGTGAACTGGGCAAAGCTTCTGGAAGCATCTGTGTTCTTTTTAAAACATTCTTCCTGTCTCTGTTAAGGTCACTTTTTTCCCCTTCGAAGTAGTTCCACAAATTGAACCTAGATCTCAGGACTGCTAGGGACGTACTCTGCCACTGAGCCCCGGGTGCAGCCTGATGTCCTACTCTATGCTTCTTGGCACTGGGATATTCATCTATGNGATTCAGGTGCAGACATGCCTTTCCAGGTATGCTACTGGAATAAACTGTCCCCAGTCCTCTTTTGACACATAACCATCTTTTCTGTGGGTAACTTGGGTGACAAGATTGCTCAGCCCTATAAATAAATCTGGGATGAATAGCTAAATGGCTGCTGACAGATTAACATGTTACTAGACAGAAAGGTATTTATAATTTAAAGACTCTGGAAGCTATGTGTAATTANCCACATGAATCAGTGTTTTCCATTGCAGTTCTAGACACCNGAGTAGGTACACGGTGAGATGAAGGGAGCATCGTGAGGCAGGATACTGTTGACGACANCTTCAAATTACAGTAGAAAGAAAGCAAACATGCTGTTTTTCATACCATGGCATCAGTCCCATAAAAGGAGGCAGTTGTTTGGTGGAATGACAAATAGGAAGGAGGCTATTTTATGCTTAATTAAAGACTCAATCCTTTCAGTGCTGGACAAACATAATTCCCAACTGAGTAGAAATACGAACTTTGGAGAGGANGTATACTATTTTATAATTGTTGTTGGTGTTGTCCTGGTTATTGTCACAGAGGACAGCATTAAAATATATCTATCATCACAGAGCTGACTGCATCCTTAGACCGTTGGCCTGTGGTGTTAGTTCATAAGGCAGCTTCCTCCCACCAAAAGACAGGCATCGTGTTTTCTCATGAGGTCAAATGGGAGCCTGAGGTTGCACGCATCCCATCTGGAACATTCTAGGGAAATGAAGAGTTCAACTTGGATTATGGATGTTATTTTTAATGAATGTGGCGCCCTCTTCTGGTGGAATCAATAATGAAATCTTGTTGGCAGACCGACTACAGCTCTCTTGCTCTCTCAGCTCCAGTAATACAGAGCAAGGAGACAGCCAAGTGACTAGACAACAGTCAATCCATCCAACTCCCTTTCAAAGCTGAACAACAAACTAAAAGGACAAAAATGCAGAAACAAGANAGTGAAAGGCAGAAATCTGGCACTGGAATAGAGAGATGGGAATTAACAAGGGAATTCCCCAAGGGCTAACTTTAAAAAAAGAAAATGACACTTAAAATAGATGTTCATCTTTAAACGACAAGACATGGCCTTTTGATCACGGGACTTCTTAAGACGAATTCTTTCTATTAAGCATGTCAGTTGGATGCAGGGACTGAGAGGAGCAAACATTGGTTTGAAAAATTAGTTGAAGAAATTCTTAATGGGAAGTGAAGTACTCTGTGACAAAATGCCTTCTTTAACTGTGATTTTTCATGAGGTCAAACTTAAAATATTAAAGGGATTTTGGGGCTGGACAGATGGCTCAGTGGTTTAAGAGTTCATAGGGCTCTTGATCTGAGTTCAGTCCCCAGCACCCAGGTCAAGTGGCTCAAAATCTCTTCTAACTCCAGCTCCAGGAAAATCAATGGCCTCTTCTGGCTTCTTTTGGCACAGCATTCATGTGCACATACCACCTCCCCACAACACACACACACACACACACACACACACACACACACACACACACACACACACACACACACACACACACACTTACTTAAAAGTAAAATCTCAAAAAATAAAATAATGTTCCACCAAGTGTCTACAAGTGATTTGGAGGGNTTGGACACTGAAGATACTTTTGCAATGAAGACTTGAGCCCCAACTTTATAATTATTTGTCATTACACAAAATACATAGTCAACCTTAAGGATGCTGTCTAATATCTATGCTTGAACAACAGNAAACCACATGCTAATGTATCAGGATACATATGCATGCTACTGCTTGAATCAATTCTAGTAGGTTAAAGGCCAGAGATACCTAAGAAATGGTTAACTGTAGAACAAAATAATCAAGAGAACACTAACATTCTAGGCANAGGAAACAGATTCTGTCCATTAACACTTCACTGATTGCTAAATTATTTTTACTCCTGAGTGATCTCAGTNATTTCTGCATGACAAATCCCGTCAGTTTCTAGAGGCTGTGGCCCAGATTGAACAGATATTTATGAAAAGAAAGCTGAAGAAGTCTATACTACGCCATCATGCAGGGCTTAAAGTCCAGGAGGGTGGAGGGCNGGATCTCCATGCCAGCCACAATCAAAAGAGACCCAGGGTTCTGATATTTGGTTTCTGAGGACTCTGGATTTGATGAACTCTAGATTTGGGGGTGGCAGGAAGCTGGGGTGGGACACTGCCAATGATGGGAGTAATCATGTTTTCTATGGTTCGGACATGACATGTCCCCCATAGGCTCATGTTTGAGCATTTGGTCCCCAGCTGGTGGCAGTGCTTAGGAAGATTGTGGAACCTTTAGGAGGTAGAGCCTTGTTGGAGGAAGTGAGTCACTGGGTAGGGGGAGGGGTTGAGGCTTTATAGTTAGCTCCTACTTTCTGCTCACTCTCTNCTTCCTACTTGTGGGTACAGTGTGACCAGCCAGCTTCCTGAGCCTGATGCCATGCCTTCCCCACCATGATGGACTGATTCCCTCTGGAANTGTAGGCCAAAATAAACTTTTTCCTTTAAGCTGCCTCTGTTGGGGTATTTTATCACAGCCATAGAAAGTAATTAGGATGCTATTGTTTTACGTAAGGAAACATATTGCAACTGTGAGGGGGNCGGAGAAAGGGGACCAGATTTGGAAGTATTGCATTCATACTGACAAGCGTTTCTCTGTAACTAGGCCTCACTCAAGCTATTNGCTCCTTTTCTCAACACAGGCCTGTCATTAGAATGCTATGCTCACATCGGCATTGTGATATTTTAACAGAAATCATCTTAAGGCAGCTTAAACAGACTCCCTCAACATCCATATCCATACCTCCTCTACATCTGATGTAACTACTCTTCCAGCTTCCAGCAGATTAAGTCTTATCATCCAGGCCTGCCTTCAGCAAAATCCAACAATAATGGCATTAATCCACGGAGTCTATTTAATGACCAAAGGAATTTATTTGAGGGTAAACTCACAACCACAACCACAATTTATCATAGGATCCGGGAAAGCTGAGCTATGTCCCACACTGAATGGCTTGGTCCAAGATCTAAGCATCTGAAACCACGAGGTAGCCAGAGAGAGGGTATACGTGCATCTCAGATCTTAAGAGTCCCTGGTGGCCACATCCCAGGGGCAGGTACCTTAAGGTCATGTAACAGCTACAGCTGCCTCCCTAGGGGCAGTGCTTCAGGGCATGGCTCAAACAGCCACCCACTACACAACAAGGCTTGTTAACATCCTCCCTTATCTCTGCTCCTCAGCTATACATCCCCATATTCCTTTGAAGAATTCCAAATAAAAATAACATTTTAATATATATCTATATTATATATCATGTATTACATATTATAATACATGGTGTAACATGTATATTACAAGTTCTTCTTTAAATGAGACCAATTATACAATAAATACATATGCTAGATATTTTTATTTATTTATCTAATATATATTAGATAAATAATATATTTTATATTATATAATCTAAATTTATGTGTATATAAATAATATAAATAAATTTATCTAATATATTATATGTATTACTGAGTATAACATGTTATATATATATATATATATATATATATAAAATCAGTAGGTAGAATCCATTAATGACTGCATTTGATTTTGGGCTCCACATGCATGCCTACTGGATTTAGTTATTTGATTCTGGGGGCATGTGAAGTATGTGTAAGACATTGTGCTGATTCTAACATTCAGACTACACAAATATTTACACTCAGGAGTGCCCTCCACCCTATGCCCTCTTTTCCTATTCCTTTTCTACCATCCACTTTAGTTTCTGGCATATACTTCGTGGTTTTCTTTTGCATAAATAAGTAAGCACTTATCTGCTTATGTGAGATGTCCTCCATTCTCCAACAAACACCCAACTGTACTCTTGGATTCCTNCTTTCCATACTTAACCAATATTAGGAAAANGTCAGTTCACAAAGGTCATCTTTATTCCTTTTTCACAACTACATAGTAGTATACTGTGTAGATATACTATTTAGTAAGACAGTCCTTTATAAATAGGCAATTCTGTTAAATCCAATATGGTTCAATCATAAAAAGTAACACAATGACATGGGCCAGATGACTCACTGGATAAAGGAACTTGACCACAGGCCTGATGCCCTAAATTGGATCCTCAGGAGCTCCATGTTGGAAGGAGAGAACAGACTCCCACATGTTGTCCTCTGACCCCCACGTGTGTTGTGGCTTGTGTGCCTCTCCACAAATGCACCTTATAAGCAGATTAATATAAAACATGGTTTTTAAACTCTACAATAGCCTTATGTATGTACACATCATATTATCACAGGTGCATTGTCCAGGAGCTTTCTAAATACAAGGTAGCCAAGCCTGAGGCAAGTCCATACGTGGTCTTGTTAGGTGGTAGGAAACCNCCTGGAGAGCTGCACCAGTGTCCACAGCTCCTGGCAGCAGAGCAAGTCTGCTTCCCCACAACCTTCTGGTGAGGTTGTGGGACAGAAAGGATTGTAACACTATCTGGTTTTAACCAACTGACAGGAGAAATATGGTACCCTGGTGGCATTTTATTCAGGAAGTCTAAATGATGACCGAGCCTGGCGATTTCCTCCTGTTCTTGGGGTGCATTCTTTATCATTGTTGTGCATTTTCTGTATGTACCTCTTCGACATTTTAGTCTATTTGGGTTTTCTGTTTGTTGACCCCTGCCCCAGCTCCTTCTCTTCCTTCCCAATCCCCCCTCCCCCCATGTGTGTGCCTGTTCATATGTGTATGAAGCCAGAGGACAACCTCAGCTGTCATTCCTCAGTAACACTATATACCTTATTCCAATACAGTTTCTTTCATTGGCCTAAGGCTCATGCATTAACTAGGCTGGTTAGCCAGAAAACCCTAGGGATAATCTTGTCTCTGGCCTCCACAATGCTGGCGTTACAGGTGCATGTCACCAGACATGTTTTTTGGTTATGTGGGTCCTGGAGACCCAAAATCTGGTCTTCCTGCCTTTGTGGCAAGCACCTGTAACCTGAGTTATCTGCACAGCCCCCAATCTCCAATTTCTAAGATTTTTTTTTCTCATCACCCTCTTTATTAGAGGTTATCTTTTTTGCTCTGTGTATATCTTCATGGAAAATCTCAAAATTTTCCATGAAATGTCAGTTAACAGTGAATCACTTTGTGAATCATGAACAGAACATCTTTCTCTATACTAGCATTAGAGAAGAACTCGTGCTCATTTTCTTCTAGAAAGCTTAAGAGTTCCTTTCTTACGTTTGTACCCCTAACATATTTCAGTTTTGTTACTAATAAAATATGAAGTAACAGAATTCTTGGAGGTGGAGCCGGGCCAATAGCTCAGTTGGGGAAGTGCTCGATCCACAGCAGTATTATAACAAGGCAGGCACGGCAGTGCTTATCTGCAATGCTCGCCTTGGATGAGAGTGGAGTGGGCAGGGACAGGTAGAGGCTCAGAGTTCACTAGCCAGTCATGCTAGTCAAATCTGTGAGCTCCAGGTTCAGTGAGAGACCCTGTCTCAAAAACTTAGGTAGGAAGCAATTAAGGAAGATACCTGATGTCCACCTCTGTCCTCTACATAAACATACACATGCATACACACACACGCACACACACTCGGCTCACATATACACACATGCACACCTTCCTGATGGTTAAGCATCTTCTCTTATCCATTTATGTGCACTAACTCCTGGAGTAGGTATGACTGGTTGGAGAGAATATTTAACTGGAGGTTTATGCAGTCTATACAGATTCTCCTCTTACCCTCATCCTCTTTCTTCTGCTCCATGCCTATCTCTGACTTCCTCTCTCACTCCACAGATGGGAAGCTAGAACCCGAATAACAAGCCTAATTGGGTTAGGAGCCACAGTAGGATGGCTCTTTACAGCCCATTCTTTATTGGAGGGTGTGCTCTCATATCCACACACCAGGCTTCATTGTGAAGGACAGACACCAGTGACCATGGTAAATCCATTCATATGACTCCCTTTCCTTTTATTAGCACCATCTGAGTCTGTTAGAAATCTTAACCAAGGGTTTAATTTCTCTACAGAGGGCTTTAAATTAATTAGGGGTTCACATGCTAACAAAGAGCCTGATACATCCATAAATCAATCTGGTGTCGGAGGACTACTCAGAGAGGATGTCTATTCACAGAGACCTCATATCCAGCATCCCTGTTGGGCTCCCAACAAAAGGGTGCAGGTGTGGAATAGGCTACTGTGACCAGGAAGCACCAATAATTATCTTGCATCACTTAAGCCACAGCAGGTAATCAGCCAAATCAAAGTCCTGGGTGCCCAGCAAGTAAAATCCAAGTCACCATGAAGACCACAGTGTATCATTTTAACCCCAATCAATGAAGAGCCCAAACACCATGATTTATTTTATACTAAGCCTAAGAATTACAAGGACGTTGATCAAAACNATTCCCTTTTTTNCCCCTCTTTTGTTGGGAACAGAAAGTAACAGATGGAACCATTTTTTTAATGTGCCGAACATTAATAGACTAGAATAACCTACGAAATTGCTGGTGCCTTCCATTAACTGCACTGGCGTTCATGTTTGCATATCCACGGGCTGTGCTCTTTGGAAAGACTGCTATTCAGGGCAGCACACTTGTACTTCTGACTGCACTCTAGAACTGCAGAACAATGAGTTTTGACATTTCCACGTGGCACTCGTTTGGTTTCTCTTGAATCCTTTTGTTAGAAAACACCTGAGGAACAAAAGAACTATGGATTTGCCTTTAAGTGGTTTTGTATTTTGTCACATCTAAATGTGTATAAAACAACCGTGAATGAATACACGTGAACAGAGTCTTTGAAAGCATATAAATGGTGCCTCCTTTAAACGTGAGGGTGGGTCTCTTTACCACAGCCCTCTTGCTAGTAAAAACCTCTTTGTTCATTGACTGTATTGAGACTCAACCCTGCACCCCTACATTGGGGTTCTGAAATCTACATGCTAGATGTAATTACATTTAAGCCTGTATAAGTAATGTTGCATAATTAGCTCCTTGAGATGAAAATGTGGTACTACAGCACCCCAGAACAAATCCATCACAGGAACAGTTNAGAAATCCATAATTTTAAAACAGGACAAGAAAANAGGCTACTACAAATACAACTCCTCAGAATTTATGATAGTTTTCAGCGAAACAATTCAGGGAACAGATGATTTTGGCTTGGAAATAAGCAGAAAGAACACCCTAAGAATCTGAATGACACAGACTTTTTTCCTTCTGCACATGTGACATAAGAGGCTTCCGCCAGGAGCCGGCGCCTCTGCACCCCCACGGACACACCATTTGGTTGTGCTCATAATGATTCAGGCCCTGCAGGGTTCATTGCCATGGCAAAGCAAGAAAAGAGACTGAAGAAAATAACTGTGTGCCAGGGAACGGGGGATTGAATCACATCTTTGATGCTGGAAGCAACTGAATCAAACTGCGAAGATGAATGTGGGAGGGGTTGTCAAAACATGCTGCCCAGGCCATTCATTTGTGGCTTCTCTCAGCCTCACTTCAAGCTCTTGAACCACACAGGTGCTTGCAGAACGTGCACCTGCACCAGTGCCAGCCACACTGAAAACAAAACAGGAAACCCTCTTTCTGATGTGGTGCCCCGTCTCCATATAGCGGTCTTACTTTTCAGTCTGCTTTCTTTCACATTGCCGTCTGTGAGGGAGTGGTGGTTTATCTCTGAAGGCTCTACTTGGATGTTACGTCATTTGCACTCGAGATTTCCTTACTTAGGAAGGCAGTATGAGACACCCCAACACAAGCATGAGAGCGGCATTGAGAAAACCCACAAGGGCTGAGCAGATGGCTCGGTGGCTATGAGCACATGTAGCTCCTTAGTTTGGTTTCCGGCATCCACATTAGGCAGTACAACTGCCTGTAAGTACAGCTCCAGGGACCTGTAATACCTTCTTTTGGCCTCTGCAGGTACCTTCACTCATCTNACACACACACAGAGGAAGTCTGGACTTGTACCTCTACACTGGCAGTGGAGAGCTACTGCCTCACCCACACTGTTTGCTAGGGTACATAAGAGGGGCCTGGCGGAGGGGGAGGTGGTTTTCTGCCATTGCTTGAGGGCTATGAGGCTTCTCACCACTCACACACACACACACACACACACACACACACAGAGGAAGTCTGGACTTGTACCTCTACACTGGCAGTGGAGAGCTACTGCCTCACCCACACTGTTTGCTAGGGTACATAAGAGGGGACTGGCGGAGGGGGAGGTGGTTTTCTGCCATTGCTTGAGGGCTATGAGGCTTCTCACCACTCACATCAGTAGAGGCAACTCAGGTAACAATAAGAAGACATTCCTTCCTTCCCACCCAGGCTGGGCCACAGGAGGTCCTCTAAAGAGGCAAGTGTCCAATCCTTGTCCAGAAGTCATGAGAAAACTCTCACCGCCATGTCACAGAAACTTCTGGGAAATCTAAGCTGGCTCCCCAGAGCTGGCTCCCCAGACTGGAAGATCTACTTCCTGTTGACACACTCAACAGACACCAGGAAAGCAAAATGTTGTAATCAGGGTCCCCTATCATCATACACAAACATCCTGGCATCCATGGAGGCACAAAGTCTCTCATCACACAGCTACCAACCCCTGGAACTGCGTGAGGAAATTCGGCAGGCAAAAACTAAGAGAACAAGTGTTAGGATTTCCAGGAAAAGGATTATAAGGTAGTCATGACACAAATTCTCCCATCAACAGTTATGTTTGTANTTTAACCTAAATCCCTCTTAGTGAGGAAAGAAAGCCTTAGCATAGACATTAAAGATAAAATAGGAACAAAGTGGAAATNCAATAGTGAAAAGTTCACTGCCTGAAACAAAGAGGCCAAGACACAGGATGACGAGCAGAATAGAGAAGGAGCAAGGATGGGTGAACTAGATGACAGTGTCATAGAAAGTATGCAGCCAGGAGCAGCAGAGATGGCTCAGCTCTGAGGAGCACCTGCTGCTCTTCCAGGGAACTTGGTCCACTCCCTGCACCTACACATGGCTCACAACCATCTGTAACTCCTATCCACGGGCTGTGAAACCCTCTTCTGGCCTCTGCAGATACCCATAGGCATGTGCACATATACACAGACACATAGACACACAGACAGATGTACAGACACAAAAGTAAATAAAAATTTTAAAAACTGAAATGAAAAGTATACAGTGAGAAAACTAACAGATGACAGATGACAACAAATGAACAAAGCTTCGGGGACACAGGAGACCAAGACAAAAGGGCTTCCCGGCCCTGTCTCAGTGCTCATGGAAGACAGAGAGATGGTGGGGTGAAGAAATAAAGAAATAATGAAAGAAAACAAAACCCAGCCCCACAAACCTATAGATTTGAGAACTGAAATAGCCCTCAAAAAGGTTTGAACCCAAGACTCTTCACCCAGACAGCTCACAGACACATCTTACTGTAGAGAGTCAGACTAAAGGGAAAAGAACTGGTCAAAGGGTTCCAGAGGCATGATGGGATTTCTCAGGAGGCAAAGCAGTTAGAAAGACAGGCAATCTCTCAGGAGAAGGGAGCAGCACGGGGTTTTACACGAGCTGGGAAACAGTACAACATCCAGAACTATCAGGTCAGACTCGTCTATCTAATCAGAATATCCCTCAGCAATGAAGGGGAAATCAAGAGTCTTGGGTACAAGAACTTTGATAAAATAGCGTGGTGCCAGTAGAACTACCTTAAAAGATTATGGAAGCAAGGTTCTCCCAGCAGAAAAGCAGCTGATGGGAAAAATGAATCAAGGGGCTGAGGATCTGGTGGTTCAGTGGGCAGAAGCAATTGTCACAAACCCTCACGACTTGAATACCATCCCTGGGACCAATATGGTGAATAAGAGAACGAACTCCACATAATTGTACTCTGACTTCCACATGTATTCTGTGGCATACACATGTGCTGCAAACACACACACACACACACACACACACACAAACACATATACACACGTACACACATATACACACACGTACATGTACACACACGTACACACACGTACACACACACATACACACATGTACACATACACATGTACACAAGTACACACACACACATATACACACACGCACACATACACACACGTACACATATACACACATGTACACATACACACTCGTACACACACGTACACATACGTACACACACACACGTACACATACACATGCACACACACAAATAAACAAATAAACAAATAAGTGAAATTTCAAAAATAATCAATACAAAATATACTAAATGCCTAAATGGAAGGCTTGAAATGACAAAACTTTTAGAAGGAGCCAGCAAGATGGTTCAGCAGGTAAAGGAGCTTGCTGCCAAGGTTGACAACCTGAGTTCAA
>LZPO01116964.1:143142-157584 GCA_001675575.1 Neotoma lepida
GCCCAATAATCTTTTAAAACAAAAACAAAATAATAAAATGAGTAGCACAGTTTTATCCTTTAGCAAACAGCATTCATGCTTTGCTAATAAAAGCATCTTTATTAGCATCTTTGCTTCTGTGATGCTGTGATGTCACCTGGGGTAGCCTCTGGCAAGCCACTACTGTGATAGAATAGAAACAAAAGGGCACACACTATCACAGCATTACTACATAAGGAGGTTAGCCCCATATATGCTCAGAGAAGGCAAAGAGCCCTGAGGCCATCTGCTACTGCTAAAGCACAGAAATGCCCATGAGTTGTGTGAAAACATGGGATGCTTGAGCCGACAGGACAAATGCCTTGTCTCCCCCTAATCAAAAGCTTAAGTATGACCATTTTTTTTACCAAGTTCGTAAATCAGCAATATACATTTACTTAAAATCATATTTAAGCCTTATATGTGCATCTGTGTTTGTGTGTTCTTCTGTATTTGAGTGTGTGTGAATGTGTGTGTGTTCTTGAACATTTGGAAATCAGAGGTCAAACTCAGACGCCACTCCTCAAGATACCATATACNTTGTTCTTCTATTTTTCTTTTGAATTACAAATTGTTTTAGAATTTCTTCCATGAGCACTCCTNTTTATATTATTTCCATCCCTTTTCCCCCACCAACTCCCCCTGTGCCGCACGTACTAGAAAGATCTGAGAAACTCCCCAAACAATACAGGCTATTCCTATAGCCCTGGGTTGCCTCTCCTAACGCAAAGGTAAGAATTCTATTGCTGAAGACAACACTTTCTTCAGACTGAAGAATTTGAGGAATTGAGCTGGAACTGACTTGGAAGCCTCCTCTTGGAGGACTAGCTCTCATAGTATCCTAAGAAGTGATGCGAGCTGCCCAGGGGAAAAAGTAATCACTAGTCTTTTGCAGCTGTAAAGCCTACAAAATTCAGCAATGACTCATCCAGCAAGCTATCCCCAATGGTACAACAGTGGCACCTTATTCTTTGAGGTGGTCTCTCACTGAATCTGAAGACTTACTGAGTAGGTTAGGCTGGTTGACCACCACTGAATCTGCCCACTAGCACTCGTGGCTACAAGCCCACAGTCCCACACCTGAGTTTTTCTGATGGCTTCTGGAAATTGAAGGTCCTCATGTACACAAGGCAGCATATAAGATGTTCATATAAGCTGGAAAAAATATTCCCACCCCTTCTCAGCCATTCAAATACCATTTTGTCTAAAACATAAAATACCAATAAATATTCATTTAGGTAAAATCAAACTTATTAACATCAGTATTTTCATACCCACCACTCATGTGGACACTGACTCTCCAATACTATGAGAAATAGGAGGCATATCCAAGGATGCAATGCATTGGAGACCAATTAAACATGAGCCAAACAAAAAGACTTAATGAATTTTTACCAAGAAGACACTAAGGCTAGGGAAATGGCTCAGTTGGTAAAGTGCTTGCTATGTAAGCATGAAGACCTAAGCTTTATCCCAGAATCTATGTGAAGAGCTAGATATGGTGGTATGCATTTGCAGAACTTGTCCTGGTGAATACATAGAGCTCACTGTTCAGCCAGCCTAATATGCTTGAAGAAATCCAGGTCAGTCAGAGAGCCTATCTCAAAAACCAAGGTGGATAGTACCTGAGGAACAACACCTGAGGTTGACCTGTGACACACACACACACCACCACCACCACCACCACCACCACCACCACCATCACCAATACTACTACCACCACCACTATCATCTAATTCCAAGAGCCAATGTATGCTGTAGTGTAGAAGCAAAATGCAAATGCAATTTCCCACATGCACACATGCTCAGTCATGGGCTTTGTTTCAATCAACACTCCTTCCTAATTTTCCCCATGAAGATGCTGCCAAATGCCTAGAGGGAAATTAGATAAATGACTGTTTTCATCTGTGCCTGGAGGCAGGGTGTTATGCTCTAAAATCTTGGGGGGGAAGGTTCAATTCATCATCAGCCAGCCGTATTTCTAGCAGAGGAGCCCCAAGAATAGGAGCCCGGTGGCGATCTGGTATGTGTGTAGAGAGAACAGGTTTGCTCTCCCGAGGAGTCCAAGGACCATTATCTCCACACACAGACATCCTGGGGAGTCACCCGCTGCAGAGGGCAGGACAATGCCAAGAGGCAGGCGCACCTGTCGCTTGGGCAGATGGGGAGACCAGTGGCGGCTTTCCCTGAGTCGGGGCTAAATTAATTAGTCTTTCCACAGTTCTTCATCTCATTATACACCTCTCCAGATATGTAAGGAGAGAATGGATTTTAAACAAAACTTTATAAAGCACAACACAGACCAAAGAAAACTCTACGGCTATTTTTTCCATTTCTTATTTTCCTAAATTCTTTAAAATACCATAAATCACTCTTTTATTTCATGTTCAGAGACTCTGTGCACATTTGTGATCTGGAAAAGGNAGTAAGTTGAGAGTGTGTTACAAATCTGTGGACTTTCACAATCCTTGTGCACCAGACACTGGGCAACTCAACAAGTTNATTTCAAGAGACTGATTTCAGGAGCAAACAAGAATTTAATGGCATTGTGTTTGCTAGTAAAGTTGAAGCCTCCATTCTTCCCAAGTCAAGAGATGTTTCCTCCCAAGGAATTTTCTGTGTTGGAATACACAGATAATTAAAAATAACAAAAACAGGAATCTACAAGTTAATAGACTGCCTTTTAATAGCAACCAAGTACAATGCTCCTTGGAGCTGGAGAGAGAGCTCATTTGGTACACAAGGGCCTGAGTTTCATCTCCAGAACCCACCTAAACAAAACTGGATATGGGCACACACGTTTACAAATCCCAGCCCTGCAGACACAGAGATAGGTGGTACCTGGAGCTCGCTCACCAGCCAGCAAAGCCAACTCTGCAAGCTGCAAGCCAGTGAGAGATCATTTCAAAAATAAAAGAACAAGGTGGATAGTGCCTGAGAAATGACAGCAGAGATTGTCCTCTAGCCTCCATGTGCATGTGTTCACACGCACACACACGCACACACACACACACACACACACACACACACACACACACACACACACACACACACACACACACAAATCCTTATGCTATATATTCATTCTCAAGACTGCCCCTCCATTCTCATAAACTAAGATGCAAATGACATCTACACTTCCATTTCAATTCATTCACCCAGTCCTCCACTGGACCATCTATGATATCACCACTCTCTGCTTATCTATTTCTCTTCCCTAACAGGCTGTGAGATGCTAGAGTTTAGGACTACATGATTTGAGTGTGCAGGGCATAAACACACTACAATGAATAAGTGATTGCAGTTCAGAGCAAAGGTGATCTTCTAGGCACAAGACTATATTACAAGCTACTACCTTCACCCATACTTAGTACCAGCCACTGGTTCTATGCAAAGAATGGCAACCAATAGGTTTCTATAGGCTTAGAGAGTAAAGCGCTTGCCCTGCAGTTTATATCCACAACATCCATATAAGAGCTGTCTATAACCCTAGCACTGTGGGTGGGATGGGGTTTAGGCAGGACGTTCCCTGAAGCTCATTGGCCAGCCAGTAAGAGAACCCCATGCTTCAAAGCTTGATAACTATGCCAATGTGAGCACACAAGAAGAAAAACCCCTGCACATGTAGTATTTTGTACATCCGAGGTACCACCTGATGGTCCCGTTTTAAAGTTAGTTTGGCCACTTGCATCTTCTCCTTTTCTTTTCACCTGTAACTATTATCTTTCCCTAGAATAACTTGTGCTGTTTACACTGAAGTGTTTGATAAAGTGAAAAGAGCCTCCTGTGCACAATAATGAACTGAAGGAAGATTCTCCTCCTCTCTCCCTGTCTCTTTCTGGGGGAGAGTGCAATCCCAACCATCTCCTTCCAATGAGTCTGCAAAATGCACACAAGAGCAAACCCACCCCCACTTGGAGATACAAATTACTTGTATTAACTGTTGTAGTAATCTCCTCCAGAGAGCAAACTCTGGTCAATGACTTCCAATAGCTTTCCTTGAGATACACACTTTATGAAACATTGGAGAACTAATTAATTAATTTGTGGAATTAATGTTTACTTCTGAAAAATGCTGTTAGTAGACAAGGGTTTTTATGGTCAAATATTGAAAAACAACAACTTGGAATTCCCTATATTTTCCTGCATCTTATTTCTTTTTAATATTGAAATTCTACTCAAAAGAAATCCAATATAGTTAATAAAACTGCGTCCTCTGATGTTCGGTCATCTTCCCTTGGTTCTGGTGATATGCAGATTGATGGGTTGTATGTAGCTGAATAAAGAACGGCGCTTCTTCAGAAAAACACATGCTGTCTCCTCACACATGAAAACAGCCCTTATGTGACAACTAATTGAGTTCGCCATGGCTTTCAACTATCAATGGCCTTGAAATTTCATTCTGGCTCTGTTTTGATTGAAGGCCCTGAGATGGTGTCTATGCAAAGACTCAAACCATCTGTGTAGCCTCAGGACAAGGGGGCTTGTGAGTTTGGAAATGAAAAGGCTTCAGGACATCGGCTGAAATTCTGATGGACAATAACAAGAGTCTGTACACTGAATTTCCTTTTATGGCACAGCGAGCCATGAGCCTAAGAGTGAATTCTCAGAAAAATGGTCATGTAGAGGCAAGACTGGGAATACTGTCGGTTCACTGTTGAGTACGCTGCCCACTGGGCTGGAGGTACTCAGAGAAGACTAAAAGTCCACTCAGGACCCTGAAGCATCCTGTCCCAAAAAGGCACAGTATGTCCATATTTGGCGTTGTGGTGTGAAGTATTACAATCAAAATAACAATTCTGATTTGAAGTCTTAACTGTAGGACCTCAAAGTTGACCTATTATGAGACAAAAGACTACTGAACTGATTGTGTTAAAGTCTTTAGAATGAATCTTAATGAAGCATGAATGCAGGCCTTATAAAATGGGGAAATTTTGTAATTTCCTTGCACACTCACAGGGAAATGGGATGTTAAGAAGTGCGTGTGCACTAGGGTGGTGCTGCCACAGCCTCTAAAAAACAGAGATTGCCAAAAAACCTTGGGGAACTCAGCAAGAGGTACGGAACACATTCCAAAAGTACTTGTAATGAGTTAATCATGCCAATGTCTTGATCTTGGCCTTCAGAGCTGTAGGACTGTAAGGCTCGGATCCATTTCTGTTGTTTAAGGTTCCTTGTCTGAGGCACCATGTTAGGATCACCCTAGCAAACCAANGCATTCCAGGGTGGCACAGGGGTTGGTGGGGGAGAATCTATTAACTACGTTCATTTGTATGAGATCCATCTCTCTGAATATAAGGTAAACTTCCCTAATGAAAACCTATCACCTTCTAAATGCAGAATGCTTCAGGGTATTAACTGGTAAAGTCTGTGGGAAAATTCCAAAAATCTGAAAAATGTCACTGTCTGAAATACCTTTTGTCCCAAGCATTTTGGGCAAAGGACACTCCACTTGGACACATATAGAGTTTGCTAGAGTTAACAAAAGAAAATTTTCAACAAAGGGAGTGATGACTCCTGATCAGGAGAACGAGGGAAGGACTTATAGAAAAACGACAGTCTATGTCACAAGCACCAAGGGTTGCAGCACAGCAAAGCAGGCACATGGACAGATAACACAGTCATGAAGCACTGACAAGCTAAGAAACTCACTACACTTAGGTAACATTCCTTAAAGAAATTAAAAGTAATTATGGTGATCCAAACAACACCATGGCTAAGTCTCCACAAGTTCCTGGCATCTTAACTCTGGAGACGTCTAGATCTTCTGTTGCTGATATATGTACATGGGTGTGTGTGTTTATGTGTGTGTGTGTGTGTGTGTGTGTGTGTGTGTGCATATGCAGAAGTCCATGGTCACCCTCTAGTGCCTTACCAGGTTTTGTTTGAGACAAAGTCTCTAATTGGCCAGGAACTTGCCAGGTAGGAAAGAGTAGCCAGCCAGAGCGGTTCCAGGGACTCACCTGTCTCTGCCTGGCCAGAGTTAGGTTACAATTGCATACCACTACACCAGCTGTTCACACAGCTCCTAGGGATTGAACTCAGGCACTGGTACTTACTAGGCAAGTGTGTTTACCTCCTCAGTCTGTCAGATCCTTTTTACTAAGCTTGCTGTGAGGTTTGGTCTATGATAAGATACAATCTTTGTTCTCTTTCTATTAGGGACATACATATGTGGTCTTCTGAAGTAAGGATGGCTTGTAATTACATGTATGTGATTTATGGAGTATTTGTGGATGGAAAGGGGTTAGGTAGGTGACCTCTAGTCTCTCAACTATTCTGCCTAGAGGCAGGTCCTATAGCAGGTACTTAGGAACACAGATGTCCACCAAAGGGGATCACTATTAATACTTGAGAATACTATAATATCTGTTGTATGTGTGTATGTGTGCATGTACATGTGTGTCTTCATGTCCACTGTATGTAGATGCATGATGTATTTGTGGAGGCCAGAGGTCAACTTTGGCCTTGGGCTAGAGTTGGGGTTGAAATATGTCATGGAGAATAGCAGAACTGTCACACACACACACACACACACACACACACACCACTTAGTAAAGATAAAAAGAACCTCCTGATTTAGAGGGCTGTTGGTTAACAGGACACAAGTACCTCTCCTTGTTAATATATTCAATGAGTCAATGTTCTTTCCTGCTAGAATTGTGCCAATAATTACATGAGAGATATTTTTTTGAGACAGTGTCTTATGTAGCCCAGGTTAGCCTCAAATTTACTATGTATCAAAGAATAACCTCACACCTCTCATCCTCATGCCTCTGTCACCTGAGTGCTAGGATTACAGGTGTGCATTATCATGCCCATAACCATGTGACACTGGGGATTGAACACAGGGCTTTGTCCTTGCTAGTCTGGTACTGTCCCAACTGAGCAACAACTCTAGCTCCTAAATGAGATTTTACACTGCATCTAAATAGTAACTGCTACTGATAAGATGTATAGAAGTGTGTGGGGGACAGCTTTCCAACACTGTGACAACATACCTGAGATAAAGCAACTTAGAGAAAGAAAGGATTGTTGTGCCTCATGGTTTCTGCCCATGGTTGGTTCCATTGCTTTGAGGCCTACCATGAAGTAGGACGTTGTGCGAGTGTATAGCAGAAGAGGCTCCGCCCCTCAGTGGTGACTAGGAAACAAAAAGAGAGATCTTCTTCTATAGTAAAGCCCCTTCGACTATGAATTCATGAGGTCCAAGCCTTCATAGTCCAGTTGCTCCCCAGAAGCCCCACTTCCAGACTATAAAGATTTCCAATAGTGCACACTAACGCTGCTGCAATGGAACTGACACAAAAGGGATTTGGATCATGTGATGCTTACTACTGGTTGTCAATGTAACAGAACCTGGAATCACCTACTGCTTAAACCTCTGGACTTGTCTCTGAGGCAGTTTCTAGGTTTATTAAACTGAGCTGGCAGCACCATCCGATGGGCTGGAGTTCCACACTAAATGGAAAAGGGGAGAGAGNGCTGAGAACCAGTGTTCCTCTTTCTCTGCTTCCCTGTTGTGGATACAATGCCACCAGCTGCCTTCCACTCCCATTGTCATGCCTTTCCCGCCATGACGGGCTGTGTCCTCAAACTGGGAGCCCAAATCAACCTTCCATACTTAAGCTGTGTCTGTCAGATAGTTTGTCATAGTGACAAGAAACNTAAATAGAAACAAGGGGCATTTAGTATTCAAACCAGAACAAGTATTCATCCTTACAATTACTTACATATGTAAATGTAAATGGTTTATTTACATATGTAAACTTACATATGTAAATAAACATATTCGTGAACCAGACATTCATCTCAAGAGTGAGAGTAAAGGAAAGATGAAGAGACAGATTTACAATAATAATCAAGTTTGCTGCCTCTCAAATCCTTTCAACTCAGTTCTAATCTTACTCTTGTTATCCTTTGTGTTTTCTCTTTTAATGTACCCTTATTTTGTTATTTGTTTTCTATGTAGCAATCACCTATGTATTTGTAATTTACAATTTGAATATCGATGACCCAAAGGGAGCTCTGAGTTCTCCATCTATAAAATTGGTCCATGCTGAGCCAAGAAGGGCTTCCCTTCCATTTCTCCCTTCTCTTCATCTTTTTAAAACAAACTACACTAGAGTTTTCTTTGCTGTGGTAATTTTAGTGGGGCATTAGTCGCTGTAATCTCTTTGTTTTTGTCGGTTAGGAATAGATCATTTCATAACTATTCTTGAGTTCGAGCAGGTGCCCATTTGCTAATGTGTTGGTTTTTACAGTGGAGCATCTTGCTACTGTGTGTTTCACATACTTGCCTTCAGCNGACTCTGTGGACTGACGTTTGTACCTATTATAATAGGTAGATTTTGAGATTCCTGACACCCAAGGGAAGGCTATCATGGACCACCTAGAAAGAAGCTTAGGAAATAATGATATCAGAGTAGGGAATCCAAAGAGATCTTACACATTAATTCCAATACTTAAAGATGAAGAAATAAAGGAGCAAAGAGGATAATACCTTGATGATAAAAACATGAGTGATTACAAAGTAAACAACTGATCAGCCANGACTCATCACTCAGGGTCAAATCCATTCTGTTTCTAGAAATGATTGATGTTTGAAGAAGCATACAGAAATATGAGAAATAATCAATCAACATGCTAAACAACAGATCCATAAACTCATAGTAGTTAACGCTTTGCTGGGTTGTGACCTGGCCCATTTGGAAAAAGTAAAAGGGTAATTTAGTCTTCATTAAAACTCCTGTCTGAAGAGGAAGGGTGGGCTGGGTCAGGATAAGGACTTATCTAAAGTACAATATAAACAGACACCAAGATATTCCTCCCATGGAAATAACTTATTCAGCAATCGTTTAGCAGTAAGCAGAAAGGCCTTCATGCACACTTTCCCCATCAACAGCTACCATCTACTGCTAAACTATTGACATCTAATACATTCTGCTAGTAGGGGAAGGCAACGTATCCAGTTGTGTGCCCACTGCTGAGCCTACCAGGCTCTGGATAATTCTAAACCCATGGTCATACAAACAACCTTTAGTTGAATTATATGGGACACAAACAGAGCAAAAGTCACGAATATGGCAAAGAGATATGCAGGTTAGAAGCAGAAGTGGAAGGCATAGGAAGGAACTAAGAGAGGGCTGAGGAGAACAGCCAGAATGCACTGAACACGTATATGAAACTGTCATTGATGGAAACTTATTAACAATAATGTTTTGAGATTTAATTGGCTTTTACTTGTGGTATAAATAACTCACTATCTTTTTTTGAAGCAGCCATGGTTAGAAGGATCCTCATATCCAACAAAAATGACAACATACCACAGACAGGGATGGTATCAGGGAAGAAATGGACAACGAGNAAACTAAGGGTCTCTATGGCCACTGTCTGATGTAGGTGGCAAATCAAACTAGACTCTGGGACTGGAGAGCTGGCTTGGTAGTTAACAATGCTCACTTCTTTTCCAGAGGAATACGTCAGTGGTTCACAACAGCCTATACCTGGGGATATGATGCACTTCTCTGGCCTCCACAGACGCCCACATGTATGTATGCATGCATACACATACGTAGGAATAAAAAAATAAGTAAATTTTTAAATATGTTATTCCCTGAGCTCACTATTTTAATGATCTGTAAATCTGCTCCTTTACTAGATACCAGGGAGACTTAGAAGGAATTTCCTTTCATTTTGTTCTAATTTTCTCACCTCAGGGACGTTCCAACCCTCCATGCGGAATCACCTTCTGTAACTAAACGGGTGAAGGAAAGTTGGGCTTCTGTCTAAATGGTAAGGAAACTGTGATCTGGATGTCACTTCTGTCATCTCAGATTACAAAAGNGTCCTGGGCCTGCCCCTTGGAGGAATTCTCACATCTTACAGGAATCTGCTTCTGCAGATTGCTACATGTAAGAAACCTCCAACAGTCAGAAGGCACAGCAAAGGACAGATTTACCTCATGGAGGAATTCCATTACGGGAACAGACCACTTAAACTTTGGCTAGAAGCCTAATCCATATGGAAAAACAAGCACAGAAACAAACACTTTCTGACAAAGTTGGGCACTAATGCAGAGCCAGAACCAAAAGTCAAAAGGCAAGCAATGTCCCCGTTAGTCCAAAAGAAAAGAAAAGCCAACAATAGACACTCTGGCACATGGACAGTGTCCCTACCCTCAATACAGTCAGCCTGTTGTGTATGACACCTTGATAAATGAAAGGAACAGACCACTGTCACAGAAAGAAAAGGAAGAAAGGAAGGAAACTCACAAACAGTGCCCACAAAAGATGGATAAGGAAGTTGGAAGAGAATGCAAGCATTGATTAAAGGCCAGCAAGGAAAACGAGATAGCTGCTGAGTCTAGCTCACCCCCTGCTGCTCATGCTCACTGTATTGTTTCCTTTGGCTCAGGCTGGGAGAGCTTTGTCCTGTGTCTAATAATACCATTATTTATAAAATGGAAGAAAAACATCCTGATAAGAATATACCTCAATAGGAAAAAAAGAAAGAAAAAGAAAAGGAAAAGTCTCCTATATAATCTGTGTGNACAGATGAGAAAGAAGGGCGTTTCAAAGCAGTAACAATCACAAAGCAGTCAAAGAACAAGATAAGCGCTCGCAGAAGCCACAACACAAAATCTATTCAACTGACCCGGTTTTTCTGTTACGTGAGTCCAAGAATGGATAGCAGCCGCTTGCTAGGGAAACCTACTACACTGGGAAACTCAGCCTAGACCAGTGTGTGGCTGGGGTGGGAAGAATGTGCCAGAAAGGAAATTTAAAGGGAAGGATAGAAATATAGTTCTTTGTAATCCTTCTTTCAACGTGACAGTCCCTGACCTACTACAAATCAACACAGCAGACACAAGATTGTCTGTGTCCATAGCTTTGGACACAGAGTCCCTGTCCACCAAAAGCTAGAGTTTGTAAAACCTTCTTTTGGCCCATGATACTACCAATGCTCAGTTTGTTCAAGTACTCACAATGCCAACTCTATAAATGAAGTTATTTTTGCATTCTGGCTGGCATCTCTACTTTTGGGGGTTATAACTGTGATGCAGATCACACACACACACACACACACACACACACACACACATACACACACATATATATATATTACATTGAACTCAAATAGTAAATTTATAAACTTAGATTTGCAAAAATATTCAAACTGTTGAATACAGATGTTTTCTCTCTCGTCATTTTAGATGTGTGGCATAAATTGTACTTAACTGCAATGATTTTACTTACCAAGCACAAGGTGATGAGGTATTTCACAGACTACCCTGAAAACTTGGTAGACTTGAATATCGTCACACAGGCACTTGGTACCTTGGTAAACCCCAGCTGTGTGGCAGCCATCAGCCCCTGTGCTTTGACAGGCACTGCCTTATTAAATCTCTCCAAATTCTTCCTCTACAAAAGGTGAATAACCAGAGTTTCTCTTCAGCCAGCTACAGTGCTATGCACCTATGCACAAATTTACAGAGGTGGTTTCTTCAGAATATAACAANTTGTTGGCTCTTAATGCAAACCGTACTTTGCAGTGGACACATGTTGGAGCCTGCAATCATTTTAACACTGTGGGGACACTGTAGCAAGGCAGACCACCTGTGAGTGGGTATAATCATCACCAGTTGACAGGTACTGACACTTTCTCCTGGTANATATGTGAATTCAACCTTCTGGGTATGGCAACTGCGGAAAATGTTTTTGCATTCCAAAAGAACCCCACATGGTTTTCTCCTTTGAGGCAGTGATGTGACAGTTAGGTTTGCTTTTCATTCCACTGACTGTAGGTGCAGCAGAAACTAGACAGGACTAGTCACTGGGTATGCCCATCATGTTGGATTTAATATGTAAATTGTACATGCATAAAATAAAGTATGGTTTTTATTTTTTTTTAAGAAAAGGAAACTTCAACTTGTCCTAGAGGTAGGCAAGAGTAGAATCAAAATCAAATTTTACTTTCCATATATCTATCTCCTTGGAAATTTGAAATACCAACTTTGACTTTTGGAAGAATGACACGTTAAGAAAAGAACCAAGGTACCACAAACATGCTTAGCACAGGAGGGAAGCAATTACGTTCCTTAATGAAAACTTTTAGATGAATATAGAGGAAAATCCTTAAGGCCAAATAACAATTAGGAGCATCAATCAAGAGCAATAGGCCACATCCCATGATGTACATGAGGTCCTCAGTACATGTCTTCTGAACTCAAGTTCACCTGGACTTCATCTTCCACGTCAGTGGTAATTCAGTCAGCCCTCATTTTTCACACAGCCCACATTTATGGATTGGTCTATCTGCTGGATAAATGAATGAGCAACATCAAAATCACTAATCTTCACACTTCCCCAGAACCCTACAGGAGGAACAGTGAAAGCACCTGGGGCTTGTGCACATGTTTCCAGCTGAAAAGTCAAACAAGGGCATGCTCTCCACCTCTCAGTATCAACGGGAATTCTTTCGCGATGTGTGGCCTACNGTGTATTGTTGGCACTTACGTGCTTTCTGGAACATTACTGACTGCAATGGCCCCAACCCAGTGCTGAGGATCTCTAGAGAGCACTGCTAGAGCGCTTCTGCATCGCGGGCTGCCAGGCACTTGGGCATCACATGGATAAAATCCTGAATCAACTGTATTCCCATCTAGGTTGCANTGTGGTTGATATAGACATGATGTTAACAAATCCACAGTTTATATTAAATAAGTCTTCTTTAAACAAAAACTCAACTGAAACATATTTAAGACCAATTACTGGCTGATTAAAATGTGACTAGATGTCATAGGCACCTAACTGTGNATTTCCCTAGAAGCAACAGTGCATTGTTAAGTCAGTTATTTGAGGTGACTTTAGCAAATTTAACTATTATGGATTATGAGCACTGAGTGTATACACCCTACCGATTGTTTTTGGGGTCTAATAAATGGATGATTAGGACATAGACCACAGGGGAGAACCTAATTCTACTATTCTACTGAATAGGCACAGTATTGAACTGGCCCTTAAGTTTAGATTAATGCATGTCACAATCTCATCAGAGAAACTTCCGTCTACAGTAGACATTGGTTAGTACAGAGATCCACAACTGCTCAAAGTGCAGAGAATAAGAGACCTCATAATGCTCAGCTATAAATGGAACATCTATAATACATCCTCTCCCAAGGCTCAGGGATCACCATGGAAGAGGGGGAGGAAAGACTGTAAGCGCCAGAGGTAACGGATGACAGCACTGAGACTGTTTTCCAGACACGGCAGGGCTACTGCACATAAAAACTGACAATGACTGCAGCAGCATGCACATGACCTGCACAAGATCAAGCCAGTCAAAATCCCAGTGTGGATGGGAAGGGAGTCATAAAATCTTAGCCCTCCTTGAGGAGGTATTGGCAACTGATGGATTCTGGGAGGTGGGGGAGTCAGTTTTCTTCAGGGATATGGGCCCTGATAGACTAGCTATGCTCTAGTAGATGGGCCTATACCCATGTGCATACAGGCAGTACTAAGTGGGGTTGGTGGGTTGCAAAATCAGCATATGAAGCTCAGCGTGTTGTGGGGGTGAGGAAGGAATTGGAGGGGAGGGAATGTGGGGATATGTTCAGTCAAAACACATTATATGCATATGTGCCATACTCAAACAATAAGAATCTCAAGGAGTTTCACCAAACCTAAGAGTAATACCACTGACCACATGTTACTGAGGAATTATGGGAAGAAAAATGTCTAACACACATAATATGAGAGGAAAGGAAAAATGGCATTTCAGTTTAATGCATTAAGACAATACATGAGAAGTGAGAAATGTGAAGATGATATTTACAATCAATCAAAAGGCATGTGCGTGTTAGGGCGGCTACAGCTCACTGGTAACACACTGACCAACATACACAGGCCTTAGTTCAGGTACCAGTACCACAAATACAAAGAAAAGTATGGGGACTTTAGATCATCTCCAAAGATGATGTCAACGCTCTGAATAGGAAACCTCAGCCTCGTACTCACAACGCTTCAAACAGGTGCCAACTGAGGTGGCAGTTCAGACTTAAGCACTGTCTCTGAATATTTCCATTCAAAGATTTCCTAGAGGCCAACTCAAGGTTTAAACACAAAGATCACAGAAGTCAGAAACTCACCAGGAAATGTGCCCATTGCCTGAAACCAAGAGAATTCATCTCAGGAAACATTAGTGTATTGTTTAAAAATAATTAGTGTAATTGTTTAAAAAAATTAGTGTAATGTTTAAAAATAATTCTGTGCTTTCATTGATATTATGGCTAATTGTGATATTTTTAATTTAACTATTTCCATATATTTTGATCATGTTTTCACTCTCTCTCAACTCCTCTCAGAACCTTCCCACCTCCATATTCACACAACTTTATGCTCTCCCCAACATCTCACTCTCAAG
>LZPO01116964.1:164007-184112 GCA_001675575.1 Neotoma lepida
GGAAGTTACAAAGCAGCCAAGACAAAAACCGACCAATTTCTATTTTTAATTCCTCGTCCCATTTTTTAAAACAAGCAAATGCTATCAGTATCAAACTTCAGCAAGGACCATGTTTTCTTTTTCTAAACAGTTAAATTAACAGTCCATTTAGAAAGGTCAACTTCTGACTTATTCTTGGAATTACACTCTGTTAGAACTAAAGGGATGTGGCCTTTCACTTNACAAATGTGATTATGTTTTTATAAGCAAGACACTGGGTCCTTGGCTNATGAAATGACTCTATGAATAAAAGACTCTGCCACCAAGTCTGGCAACCTGAGTTTAATCACCAGTACCCACCCACATCTCAGAGGGAGAAAACCGACTGTCACAAATTGTCTGCTGACTTGCACATATACACTGTGTTCAACGAACATCCAACCACATACAGACACACACACACACACAGACACACACAGAAACACACACACACACACAAACGCACACACAGATACACACACACATGCATAGGAAGCACTCTATACAGACCCAAACTGAGCACTACAGAGTAACAACAAATCCAAGAGTTTCCTTTTCTTCCATGATGTCATGTAGGTGATTCTTGGGAGGGTGTTTTTTAGCAGCTTATATAACACAGTGCTCTGCTCCATACAAGAGATCAGAACATTGTAAACACAAACAATGGATGACTACAAAACTAGAAGAGTTTGGTGAGCTGGGGTGTGTGGTTCACCCCTCTCCCTAAAATATTAGTACTATTTCTAATTTAGATTTTTACATATTTGGTGTTTTAGATGTCCACATTATATTGAAATGGTAAAGGCAATCACTTTTTGAGTCATTTAAGTATTTGTTTTTCATACTCATCTTTTCAATAGGTAGGATAGGCAATCTTAGATTCTTCTGTGTGTACATGCAGCCTCTTGTTTTTAAAAACATCACAAACTCAAAGAGCAGGAACTGCTCATCAGAGCTGTACTTGAACAGAGAAGTTGTTCAAGAGCAACTTTTGTTCTGCTCTGTTTCCTCTTGTTTTGTGGGNGGANGGTTGAGCCAAAAGATCATTCTAGTTGAATGTCAGTTGCATGATGAGAGGCCCAAGAAAGAAGCCCATTTGTAGCAGCTGCAGGTTGAAGGGTTGCCCAGTGTCCGTCTATAGAGTAGCTAGTACTTGAGAACGGCTTGCCCCACTAGCTACCTGACAGCAGTTCAGGTAATGTAGCAAATACNGCCACCACCGCATTTATTTTTGATTCCACTCAGTAACTATGGAAACTGTCTTTCAGAGGTCAATTGGTCCTCCTCCCTGAGAAACACACAAAATGAAACTATTTCTTATACCACTTGTGGAGGCTGGAGTTGGAAGCTTCCTTTTTAATCCTGCCCACTTACCTAAGTCCTCTCTAACTGGACTTAAGTGTTTTGTCAACTGGAGCGATCCTGTTTGAAGGATGCTTGGATTTAAATGAGGAAGGACTTCAAGTCGTTTCAACATAAGGTGGCAAAAAGTGACAATACCTAGATGACACAGACATTTGTGAACTCTGATTCTTATGCTCCAAGGAACACAAAATCTGCATCCTAAGATCTTTCTTTCATTAACAACAGACAGGCACTGAACCCTGGTCACCTGCCATGTTACTGACCCACGTATTTGTTCTTTTTTCCTTACCATCAACATACTCTGCAGGCAAGGAGCTATGATTCATGGCCCAGAGTTGCCTTTGATTTAAGGTTTGTCTTTTGTGAGCTGCAGATGTACTTGAATTGGTGAGATGCTTGTCTAGCATGTATGAGGCTCTGGGGTCCAGCCCCAACACTACATACACCTGGTGAGGCCACTCACATCCACAATCCCAGCACATAGCAGGTAGGTAGACATTTAAACTCACCCTTGGCTACAGTTTGGGGCCAGCATAACATATAGGAGNCCTTCTCTCAGAAAGACAAAAAGTGATGGTTGATTGATTGATTGATTGATTAATGATTAATTTGAAACTCCNTTAATAGAAAAAAATGGTTGATACGGTAAAAAAAATATCAAGTGGGACTAAAGCTTTTTCCTTATGAATTTTAATCACAATATATTCAAAATCTGGCTGTTCCCAGAGACCTCATTCCAGATGCTTTCATGANGTAAATTTCTGAGGTCTACCATGCCGTGTCCTTAACCAATATTCAAACTTCTTTTTGATACATAATTAGACAAAGACATCATTCTTATGATTCATTGTCCCACTCCAAGTGTCACTTTTATTCACCTTTATGGTCTCACTGCCCCATATACACCACAACAAACCCCCTCACCTTTGCCTTCTCAGAAGCCCTCATTAGAATGGAAAATTCTGGAATTCACACCAGAAGGACATAATTCCAGCAAGCATCCTCTTTTTTCCTCCCTGGTTTATTTCCTTTTTGCCTTTGTCTTGACTCCCTTCAGTCTCATAAAAGTTATTGACAATGTACTGTTTATAGTGTGTTATTTTACACANGGTTAGTGTGACAGTCAAAATATTAAAATCTATGACACCCAAGATGGTCTTAAAGAAGACTGACAGAAGTTACAGGACTCAGACTTGAGAATGATTAAGATACAGAATGAAGACATTGTCTTGAAACAGAAATAAATAAATCCAAAAGGAACAGAAGGAAGATCTAGGCACACAGTTACACACAGATACTCAATATGCAAGAAAAATGATGGGGCCAGAGATATGCTTCAGTGGTTATGAGTGTATCTGCTCTTCCAAAGGACCCAGGTTCAGTTCCCAGCACCCACATCAGACACTCACAACGACCTATAAGTGTAGCTCCAGGGGATCTGACTCCTTCTGCCTACATAGGCAACTGCATTCATGTGCACATACTCACACACATACATAATACTTTTTACATCTTTTAAAATATGGAGAAGGAAAGCATCTGCAAGATTGTGGCTACTTTTAGGGGAGAAACAATTCTCAATTCTTAACTGATAGTACTAGCCAAAAGCTTGATACCTAAGGAACCACAATTATAAATATGAGAAATATTTTGATGACTTTTACATAAGCAAAGGCTCCTTAAGGAAGACAGAGCAAGTAAGAAGCATGAGGTGAGAAAGCGGATAATTAATTTTCTTCATATGAAGAACTTCTCACATCAACAATGCATTCCAGAAAGTTAAAAGGGAAGCTACAGGATGATAAGTTTATTTTCAATTTCTACACTCAGTTGAGGATTTGAAATGGGAAATGTCTGTTGGCAAGAATATGAACAATATAGGACTTTCCTACCCTGCTGGTGGAGTGGGGACTGGTATAATCCCTGGTTAAACAGTGTGATGGTATCAACCACAGCTGGATAGCTGTGTAGTCAAAAAGCAAAGATCATGGGTAAGTGCCAGGGAGATAGCTCAGTTTCTAAGGTCCCTGCCCTGCAAGGACCTGAGTTAGATCCTCAGAAACTATGGAATAAACCAGAACAGTGGCATGTGCTTGTAAGCCCAGCTTTGGGGAGGTGGAAACAGCTGGATCTCTTGGAACTTGCTCGTCAGCCAGTCTGGCCTACTTGGTGAAGCAAATGAGAGACCCTGTGTGCCAGAATGACATCCAAGGTAGTCTTTTGACATCCACATGCATACGTGCTACATAATACATGCACATGTATGAATATGCATAGGCACACAAACACAANTCTATAAGAATGTTTACAGCAACAAGCTTCATCAAGCCTCCAGATGAGGAAACCCTGTCTGCCCACCTACAGCCCATTATATAAAACACTGTGGTGTTTGTTCTCCATACTGAATTTCTGCACAGTGCCTTTAATATAAGTGACCAGCACAATTCTAACATAAAAATGCAGGAACACCAAAACATAAGGACAAAATGCTCCCTTATATAAAGCTCAGTGTGAGAGAAACCAACTTTTGGTAACAGAAATCGGGATAATATTTGCGGGTGACTCAAACAGGAACGGGGAGAATTGCTGTTTTCTTTCTCTTGATCCGAGAGCTGATTACATGGCTTGGAGCTTTGTGACAAATCAAGGAACCACACTGTTGCTTGTGTGCCAATCTATATGGATGCTGCACTCCAACAAAGGGTGTTTTAAATGACAGCCATATGTGCACACCCACACAGGACACACACCCATACACACAATTAAAAGTAAAATAAATCCATAAATGAAAATGACAGAATATATGATATAAACTCAAAGTATGAATATCTCTCTATACATTTATGTAAAGTTACATATTACACAATGCATCACAATTAGTTTCAATCAGCCATTTAGCAGGTTCCTATACTATGACTAATGTTTGCAAAATGACAGAAATATTTGTAAACATAGAAAAACATTCCCCTATCTCTCCAGAACTTTTTAAGTCAAGGATAAANGGAAGAACTAAGGTTTAATTTGAGAGAGAGAAAGATGGGGGGTGATAACAGCAGACGCTAAGTGTCTATAATGCGGGAACAGTCAGCTCACTAATGTTTCAACAGCTGTGCTGTGGAGACAGAGAGAATGGTCTCAAATTATCAAAACAGGCCTCCTGGAAGAGGCAAGCCTGAGAACCACATGGAAACACGGATAACATGTGAATTCAGTCTCTCAGGAGAAAGCCNGGGTGATGGCCAGCGAGGGTTCGGGGGAAGACTGCTAGAAAGAGGTTAGGTCTGGACAGACTACATTGTCCTGAGGAGCTGGGTAAAGAAGGGCCACTGGGGAGGGAAATAGCTTGAAAACCAAGCTGTTTGCTAGTGGAAGGCCATCACAGGCTCTTCTTAGACACTTAAAAAGCTAGTTAACAAACACACTTATTTCAACAGCTTCTATTGTATTTGGGGGGTGGGGCAATCTTTTTTTCAAACTTCGAGTTATAGTACATTATCAAGGAATAAAGCAATTTTCTTAGGCTGCATCCAGTACCTTTGTCTTAGTTTCGTTTCCTGTTTGTCCTGGTGAATTTTATGTCAACTTGACACAAACTAGAGTCATCAGAGAGGAGGGAGCCTCAATTAAAAAAATANCTCCGTAAGATCCAGCTGTAAGGCATTTTCTTAATTAGTGATTTATGGGGCCTGGCTCAGCCTGTTGTAGTTGGTGCCATCCCTGGGCTGCTGGTCCTGGGTTCTATAAGAAAGCAGGCTGAGCAAGCCATGAGGAGCAAGCCAATAAATAGCATAGCTCCATGGCTTCTGCATCAGCTCCTAACTCCAGAGTCCTGCCCTGTTTGAGTTCCTGCCTTGACATTACTCAGTGATGGCCTGTCACTCGGAAGTGTAAGGTGAAATAAACCCGTTCCTCCCCAAAGTTGCGTTTGGTCATGATGTTTCATCGAAGCAACAGAAACCCTAACTAAGGCACTGCTGCTGTGGTAGAATATCCCAACCAAAGCAACATAAGAAAGTAGGGTTCACTTTACTCACAATCCCGTCATTTCAGAAAGTCACAGTGGGAGGAACTTGAAGCAATTGTCACATCATCTCCACAATCAAGAGCAGAGAGCAATGTACTAATGCATACATGTAGTGCTCAGCTTTCTCTTGCTGTTTCATTCACTCATGGACCACAGCCCCCAAAACAGTTTCCCATCTCAATTAACCCAATTAAGAAAACTGGCCACAAGGATGCCTAATAGAGGCCAACCAAATCGAGATGTTTCTTCATTAAGATGCCATTTCTGGGTAATTCTAGATTGTGTCAAGTTGACAAAACCAAACATCACAATCCATTGAGGATAAAAGAGGGTACACCAGAAACCCCTGAGAGCATTAGCGATCTTATCAAGAAAGTATGCCTTGTAAAAAAATCCTGGTAACTGGGGGCAATGCCTCATGGAGTTCAGGGATGCCATAATGGCTGGGTCATCAGGATTCCCCTTTTCCATTCCACACTACAGCATTGTTTCATGATGTCTTTGATTCTGTGACATGTGGGTATCCGAATGTATACAGGACTGAAACATAAAATGCAGTCTTTTCAAAACTNATTAGCATATAGTAATTGTACATAATAACAAGCTTAATTTGCAAACATATACACACTGTATTTTGTTCACATCTGCCCCAATCACAATCTCTTGTCTCCCTGTATCACTCTCATTGATTCCTTTTCTCTTCCAATCTGCTTTCTTCTATCTGCTTTCAGGTTGCTATCTTATTTTTGGTTTTGTTGTTTTTGCTTTGCTTTGTTTTGGTTTCTTGGGGACTCCATGAGTTTACTTAGAGCTATTTACAGAAGCATGGATGAGGAGTTATTTACAGAACTATGGGCAACTTACCAGTGGCTACACCACTAGAGAAAATGCCTCTCTCTCCCCTAGCAACCATTAACTGTCTATAGATCCTTAGAGATGAATGGAGCTTCATGAGCTCCTCCCCTTCTAGCTATAAATTGCAGATCTCTTCAGTGAGGGGTGGAGCCTCATGAGTCCCTCCTCTTTCTTGATGAAATGTTCACAGGTCTAACTCGTGCAGGTCTTACTGTAATCACAGCTGCAGGGAGTTCAAGAATGCAGTAGCCATGTCATGCCTGGAAGACAGTGTTCCACGGCACTCCACCCCTTCCTTAAAATGTCTTTCTTCTTGTAAATCCTTGCTCAGAATTAAACGAGGAGGAGATACAGATCAAAAGAGTGAACAGCAAGACAGTGCTGAGTCTACCTCCAGGAGGTATGCAAGCCTTCCACAGAATGGAGCTGGAGGGGTTTTACTCCTCCCTTGACCTCTGGTTCCCAGAAGTTCCTCAATCCNGCATAGCTTCCAACAGCCCCAAATGAGACTGAGGTTTAATCATTTTCTCTAAGCCTAATTTCCCCTGCTTGAATTAGCTTACAAATTTTGAGATTTTCCAAATGGAATCATATATAGCCCATACATACACTATTTAAAATTATGTGTATTTTTAAATTGTGCTCTGTGTATGAACATTGAGTGTGCTTAGCTCTGCTTAAGGAGGAATAAAAAATCAATTCGGAACAGGACTGTAAAATGTCTTGTTTTTAAATTGTCCCATATGGGTGTTAGGGAGATGTCTCCATGCGTAAAGGGGCTTGCCACCAAGCCTGAACACCTGAGTTCAATGTCCAAGATGTTGTAGAAGAACTTACTCCTGCAAAGTGTCCTCTGGCCTCCATAACACACAAAGACAGACAGACAGACAGACAGACAGACAGACAGACACACACACACACACACACACACAAATATACACACCCATGCATGAAACAAGTAAACAAACAAATGTAAAAAATATTAAATGTCCTATAATTTGTAGCAGAATGAATGGGACAATGAGATGGAGGAACATCACGTTCACTGAAAGAAGTCAGATATAAGAAGAGAGGTTTTTTCACGTTCTTCCTCAAATGTGGGTATTTAAAAAACAATTAAAATGTATAAAAATGAAGGTCGGAACCTTGGAGAAATGGGAAGAGGGATACTGGCTAATGGTTTGGATGTGAACTGTCCCTCACGGGCTCATGTGTGTAAACACTTGGTCCCTAACTAGTGTCACAGTTTGAGAAGCCTGTGGAACCTTTTGGGGGTGGAGCCTTGATGGAGCAAGTAAGTCACTGGGGACCGGTATTTATTTATAGCCCAACCCTTCTTCTGTTCACTCTCTGCTTCCCTTCTGAGTGTGGATGAAATGTGACAAGCCACCTCTGACTTCTGCATCATACCTTCCCTGGCATGAGGGACACCACCCTGGAGACACGAGCCAATACAAGGCCTTCCTCCTTATGTTGCTTCCTGTTAAGTATTTTATCTCAGCAATGAGCAGGACAACTACAGTAGTATTAAAATACAGTTCAAGAGCCCTAAATCCTAGAGTTCCACAACACAGTGGGAGTGTGGTTCTGTCTCCTCTTACAACCTGAAGAAGAACTGAAGAATCCGAAGGCTCCACACAAAGGAATGATGAGGAACATTACTTACCCTGACTTGACCAGCACATGCTGCATCCATGCACTGAGGTATCATATTGTACCCCACATGCATGTGCAAGCATTCATTACATGTACATCAGTTTTTAAACATTTACAGAGACAGAAATGCTTAACTACTCTGACTTGGTCATTGCGCACTGTATATACATATCCAAGGATCACCCTGGATCCCATAAAAAAAAAAATCCAATGAGTCAATTATCCTAATGGTTGCCAGGGTCCTGCATAATTTTCACTACACAAACCTTGCTCTAGTGAGACTAATTAATGACTCTTTTATGACCATCTCCTTAATGATACTCATATAAAAGATAAGAAATGGAGAAAACATAGTTAACACACACAACAATTTTTATTCCATGTTAACTCTTTATCCTCTTAAAAAATTGTAATGCTTGATTATAATCCCATAAAATTTCCCAGCCCCCTCAAATTGTACAGCTTGCCACGAAAATCACATAAGCAGGTTCTGCCATGCATAAACTGGCATCATCTTAAATTAATAAAAGAAAAATCTCCTGGCAGACTCAAGGTCTCATATGGTAAAAGCATTCAAGTCAGACACACAGCACTGAATGTGGACACTCTCCTAAATGGTCAAAGATGAACTTGAGTTTTCTTTAAAAGAATGCATTCAAAGAATAGAGAAAACTGCCGACCATTCGGAAACCCAGTGACTTCCAACACCTTCTCTTTAACAAAGACTGTTTCTTTTGTTTGTTTGAGTTACGGGGGGGGGGTGAGTGTGTGTACAGCATGTGCACACCTGTTTACTAAGGCCAGGGTAAGGCATGGGATGTCCCGCTCTGTCACTCTCCACCTGATTCCCTTGAGATAGTGTCTCTCACTGAACCTGGAGCTAGACTGCTAGCCAGCAAGCCCAAACTATACACCTGCTTCCCACAATGCTGAGGCACAAGTATAACCACATACAAATCTGCTCCATGGTTTCTGGAGATTTGAACTTGTGTCAGTCATCATGCTCTTGTAAGTTCTCCTGCTGAGCCACCTCCCTCCCCCCATCACCAACAGCAACCATTTCAGCAGTAGCTCTTCAGGTTTGTCTCAATGTACTTGTTCCAGAATTTCTCTGAAATACTTTCAAATGTCTTCCTCTGTGAGGAAAGAGGAAATGGATATTTTCAAGGCCTGTCAGGGAATGTGTGGTCTGTCTGCCAATAAGGTCACATGTTAATTGCTTACTAATAGACAGATCCCATTATTGATGAAGTGCTGAAGGCAGCTGAGGAATTTATCCTAAAAAGCTCTGTGGATATTCTGTAGCTACAACTGTTGCTGACTAGGAAGAAAACAGTCTCTGCGATGAGAGGAAGTGATAAGGGTCAAGCCATAGTGTAGCTGCTCTCCCATCAACTGGCCACAAAACATCCCTGGGTTCAATGCTCTGTTGACCAAGTGTCTCCCTCATTATCCCTTCCTCAAACTATACCCAGTTCCACAGGGTGATGCATATCCCACTCCCTGGTGATACTACTCAGAAAGGAGGAAAGAAGACCTCCAACCAATCAGAAACCTAGCAACCTGGAAGTGAGCAGGCCTACAGTTTCTGGGATATCTCCCATGTGCATTCCCTCTGCTTCTATGAAGCAGCTCCCCTCTCTCCCATTCTCCACAATTCTATGACTTTCAACATCCTCCCCCTAACACAGTCTTGTTCCATCAAAAGGCATCCTGCATAGTGGTGTGGGCTGAAGAGATAGCTCAAGGACAAGGACAAGGACCTGAGTTGGTCTCCAGAACCCAAGCAAAAAGGCCAAGCAAGGTGGTCCACACTTGTGATCCCAGAAGTGGGGAGGCTGAGGCAGGTGATTACCTATGGCTTGTTGACACAGCCAGCCTAGCATACCTGGCCAGTGAGAGATGCCATCTCAAAACCAAGAGGTGGGCAGCAACTGAGGATGATGGATAGTTGAGGCTGTCTTCTGACCTCCAAGCAACATGTACACATGGCCATATATACATGTGCACCTATCTACACACAGACACACACACACACACACACACACACACACACACACACACACACACACACACACACACACATCAGGAGAGACAGGAAGTCCTCAACTACTGGGAGGAAGATAGGATTGGAGGCAGGTGCTGTGGTCTCCAGCCTAAATTCCAACTCTACCTTCCCAGGTGTCCTTAGTAAACCTATTTGAACTTCTTAGGCCTTTGTTTTTTAATGTCTAAAATGTGAGAACAAGACCAAAGGTCTTGGTGAGCCGTATTGCTGCTTTACACACATCTTCTGTGCACAGCTGGGAATCCACAGGTTCATAGCAATGTTCTTTAGCCCACTGGACCAGCTCAACTGCAGTCAACACTCACCGCTCTGTCATTTCCTCCCAAGAAGTCAAGAGAGCCAACCTGATCCTCCACAATGACTATCTCTCTCTTCTTCCTAATTTCTGGTTCACAAGTTTCTCTAGCCTGACAGACACATTCCTCTCCTCATGACTAAGTCTGGAGCTAATGGCAGTCACGGAGTGCATGATCTCTCCTCTTCCCCCTCTCTCCTCCTCCTCCCTTCCTCCCTCCTCTTTCTCCCTCTCCTTTCCCTTCCCCCTCACCTTGCCATTGTCCCTTCCCATGATCTCTTCTCTTGTCCGCCCTCTCCTCACACCCTAATCTGTTTTCCATTTTCCTCTCTCCTTGTCTCTCTCCGGACCTCCTCTTTTACTTTCCCTTCCTTCCCTTTTCCATCTTCTCTCCCTCTTTCTGTCTTCTTTCCCCCTTCTCCCCTCGTTCCTTGCACCCCTCCCTGCCTTCCCCCCCCCCCTCCTCCTTTACTTGGAATAGGCCTCCAAATATATTTGTCCTAGACTATAGTTCATCTTTCAAGGCCTCACCTCCACTAGTCCACTGTCCATACATCATCTGCTATTATTTATTCTCATTCATTAAAATAATAACGTGTTAGAATTCTGCTTCCCTTCTTCTGCACCCCAGATGCCTGCATCCTTAACCCTCAACACCTATGGGTTTGAAACCTCACAGAGCAAGACAGAATTGACTGAAGAATCTCAAGATAGAGATTATTATGGGTTACCTGGGTTGGCTTGAAGTCATCAGGTGGGTCTTTAGAGGGGACTCAGAAGAGTCCCAGTCACAGAGGCTGTTCAGACAGAGACATAGGTCAGAGAGACACTATCGTTGGAAGGGCCGCACACCAAACATTTGAGCAGCCTTTCAACTGTGGGAAAGGCTCCCGTGTCCCTGAGCCTTCAGAAAGAATGCAGCCCTGCCCACAACTTGATGCCTGGACTTCTGATTTCTAGAAGTGAGATAACACAAATGTGTTGTTCTGAGGCACTACATTTGTAACAAATTGCTAGAACCAGCATTGGAAGCTCACGTGCCTTCTCAGAGTGTTCTGGATGCTCCCAGGTCCCAAGCTGCCTGCATCCCAGCCTTTCTTCCTCCCTCTTTCTCCACTCCTTCCCAGCAAATCTTTAGGGAAGATCCCTCACTTATTCACTCTGCAATCAGTAACAAATCAGGAGCAGCCTGACACTGTCTCCATGTGGGCTCATCCCTACATGGGACATCTCCATCACATTTCCCTCCGACCCTTGTGGAGGAGGGGAAGAAAGATCTAAGAGCCAGAGTTTGGGAAGGACTGCTCATGTTAAACAGTGTCTTCTGGACATGATAAGCATTGCACATAGAGCTCACTGAGGATGTTGTCACCTGCCCGAGAGCTGTACGAAACCAAGTGAGTCACCGTCCCAGCATGGACAGTGAAATATGAAAATGCTCATAACACCCCACTCTGAAATGAGGTGCTACTGACAGTCAATGGCTACTGAAGAAAGAGGGTGTCAGTTTTCTTCACAGGTGTGGTTCCTAGTTAGTCAACCACACTCCAGTGGATGGCCCTACACTTGGGTACATACGAGCAGCATTAATTAGACTCAATGGGTTTAAAAACAAAAAAAGACATGAAGTTGGAAGAGGAGTACAGGGCATAGCTCTTGGAGCAGTTGAAAGAATGGACTGTGTATATATATGATCAAAAATATATATGGAATTCTCAAAGAATAAAAATATATTTATAATTTATTTTTATCTATCCACTGAGCAGCACTTCAAGGAAGGGAGTGAAAGCAGAGAAATATTTCACAGCAACACAGGAAGCATTCACTGAAGACAGCTGCCAGGGCCTGAGCCCAGCGGGGCCTTGACCCAGGACAGAAGCAGTTGGCCAAAAGCCCAAACCCAAGCAAGCACGAACAGGCAGGGCAGCGTGACCACGTCACAGTGGCCACTGTGAGTCCCTGGATGGCTGAGCCCCATGCCTTCCTTACTTATCCCTGGCACCCACCATGCCAACAGCCTGGGCATAGACCTCTTCAGGCATATGAGAAACTGTGCCAGGCTCGCCTGCTGAAATGTGAGGGGCAGCTGAGGACGCAGCCACAGGATCCTTGAGCATCAAGGACAGCTGTGCTGGGGACTTCCTCAATGGAAAAGCACCGAATAGAAAACAAATCCTCTCACACTGACTTTTAGAAGCCTGATAGCTTAATCTTCTCCTAGTCACCATCAAACAAGGGATGAGAAAACTGGCTTATGTATGTGGTCTCTCACATTGTTTTGTGTGTATGATTGTGTGTATATGTGAGTGCAAGTACATGTGTTCATGTTTCAAAGCCAGAGGTCAACCTTAGGTGTATGTATGTGTGTTTGTGAGTGTATGTATATGCATATGTGTGTATACACACATAGAGAGAGAAAGTGGTGAGTGTGTGGGGGGGAGTATATATGTGTGTACATATGTGAGGGGGTGGGCACACCCAGGTATGCACTTGTAGAGGCCAGAGGTCCCTGTCAGACGTCTTAATCAACTGTTCTCCATCATGTTTGTTTGTTTTCTGAGACGGTGTGTCTCCCTGAGCCTGAAGCTAAAGCACACTGTTTAGGCTAGAATGACTGGCCAGCCAGCAAGTCCCTGGGCTCTGCCTCTCTCCTCCCCAACAACCCTATGATTACAAGAATGTGCTGCTCTGCCTGGGTACTGAGGAGCTGAACTTAAGTCCGTCCACATGCTCGTGCAGCAAACACTTTGCCCACTGAGCCATCTCCCCAACCCTGAAATATGTATGCTTAATTTATCATTTTTAAAGGCCATTGCTTTTTCATGAAGACCAGACATGATACACAGGTGTATTTGAGCTCCATAAGCAATAAAGTGCACTTTGTGTGTTTGAGTAGTTCTCTGATATCTAGATTATTGGCTCTGAAACTACAAGGAAGCCTTCTACTGTCTAGCTGTAATCTACTACAGATTATTTGATTGGCCTTGGGTGATGGAGTTGGCTCAGTGGGGAACATACTTGCTGTGCAAGCATGAGGACCTGACAACTGTAATCCCAGCGTCATGCAGTGCAGAGAGGACTAGGGATTGCTGGCCAACAGATTAGTCCCAGGTTTGATAAGAGAGTAGGATTATGATGGAGCGGGACACCTGATGTCCTCCTCTGCACATACACATAGGTGTGTGCACCCACTATGACCATGTCTTCCAAAAACTAAAGAAATAAACACACCCACTCATATCTGTGCTGATGTGACCATACCTGAGAGGAGGGTAGGAAGGAGAGATGTTGAGCTTCCATATTCAACACAGGAACATCTTCCCATCACAGCCAAGTAGACACCACAGCAAGGACACCTGACAAACCACACTCATGCCCCACGCTGAGCCTTCTCCACAGCTCAGGAACTGTCAGACCATAGGGGGTTTGTAGGGAGCATTCCTGCTGGGAACTTGTCTCCTTGGCTTCTAATGACATGTTTCTTCTGCCCTGTCACGGATTTAGGCCAAAAAGTACACTCATTTTCCTACCCCTCTGTGGGAGGGAGTTCATTCACCTCATTTTACCCCACAGGTTTCCAAGGTCAGAGCAAACAAACTCTGAAAGCTGCCTCTCCATGACAGCCCTAAAAGGGTCAAGACTTCTAATGATCTAGTGTATAGTATCTACAAATGGAAATTTGTGTCTTATCTGGTGCCTGGGGAATTCACACCAATGTCTAGAACCATCTGCTGAAATAGTCATTGACTAAAGCCTCTGCCTCACCCCATATTGCTAAACAGGTGAGGAATCAGGGTGGGTCTCCCTAAGATTATCTCCACTGCTTGAATGGGAGTGAATGGGAAACACAGACTGGGCTAGATACATTCATTACTATTACCAGCTCTCTTACGGGATGCCAATCTTGCCAAAGCTGTCTCTCTCTCTCTGAAGACAGCAGGAACAGTTCCGGCTAGGCAGCCAGGCAGCAATCACCAGTTCTTCCATTCATTAGTAACCGTACAACGCATACGGAGAAAAGCTCCACACTTCTCAAAATCTGATCCAGGTTTGACTCTGTGGCTAAGAGCATATTGGTTAGGAAATAGGTAGAGGGAGGAGAATGAGCACATTTCCTGGCTGAGGAGACTGCTTGTGGTTGAACACTTGTAGCATAAGAGTGAGGCCCTGAGTTCAGAATCCTAGGAGCCACAAAGTACAGCAACTGCTGAGTTAGGCTAGTCTATACCAGGAGTTGGAAATGTGCTCATTCTCCCCCCCCCACTTTCATGTATGTATGCATGGGTTCATATGAAAGGGGCTATGTCTGCATGTGGAGGCCCGATGTTGATGGCAGGAATGATCGTCCATCACTCTTCACTGTATGTATTGAGGCAGGGCCTCTCAATCAAACCCAGAGCTCTCTGATCTGGTTAGCTGCTCGAATGACCCTAGGTCTTCATCTTCCTTCCAGGGTTGTCACACCCACCCAGTATTTTTCACACGGGTTCTGAACTCCAGTCCTCACCCGGGTGTGGCAAGCACTTCAACCACTGAGCTATCTCCCAAGCCACTGAGCTCAATCAAGCCTTTTGCTGGTGTCATGACTCTGTCCCCTCTCCTCAAGTGCAAATGCCCCTGAAGTGCATGTCTCCTCCCCCTCCCCTAGGAGGTGTGTCCTCCATCACTCTATCTTCTGTCCTCCTCCTGCACTGATCTCTTTTTCTCTTGAACCAGATCCACACTCAGGACTTGGTATCATCTATGATTATGTCCTTTTCCCCATTTAAACTGTGAGCTTTCAGAGTACATTTGTATCTGGTAAACAATTGGTTCTCTATGTAGACATATTAGTGTGAGTGATACATGCAGGTGCGTATATCTGCACACATATGCAGATATGTGCATGTATGGAGAGAGCAATGGCCAACCTCAGGCATTGTTCTTCAGTTGCTTTCTACTTTGTTGGTTTTGTTTTTNTTATTTTTAAACTTTTTAATTTATTTTTTTAAATTGCATACAATGCATTTTGACCACATGAATTCCCCATATCCCCCTCCTACTCCAACTGGATCCCCTCCTCCCATGTATCTCTCCCACATATGAATATTAGAGCTATAGCAAACAGCTTTCTAGTTAGATTTAAGGCCACTGTGGTGGTCTGAATAAGAATGGCCTCCATTGGCTCATCTATTTGAACCCTTTGTCTTTGATAGTAGCACTATTTTGAAGGATTAGGAGGTATGGCCTTGTTAGAGGAAGTATGTCACTGGAGGTGGGCTTTGAGGTTTCAAAAGTCCAAGACCCAGCCTCACTCTCTCTGCTTACAGATCAGAATGTAGCTCTTAGCTACTTTTCCAGAACACTCCTGCCTGCCACCATGCTCCCTGCCATGATGATCATGGACTAAGCCTCTGAAACTATAAGCAAGCCCCCAATTAAATGATTTCTTTTATAAGAGTTGTCTTGGTCATGGTGTCTCTTCACAGTAAGAAAACAGTAACAAAGATAGTCCCTTTACAGAAGGAAAATTAAGCCAAGTACTGTAAATAAGGCCGAGAGTCTACATCTCAGAGCTCATAGGCCCTAGAAGAGAAGCCATTACTATATTTTCCTAAAATGATATAGTGTCAAACTATCTTGTAAATACTTACCCCTATTCCCATAGCTTAGAGAGCTCAAGGTCTCCATGGGAGAAGCTTTTTCATACAGTGGATGTGGAAAGCATGTTCTAGTAGAGAACCTGAATTCACTTCCCAGCCCCTAAGCCATGCATCACCCAACTGCCTCTAACTCCAGCTCCAGGAGCTCTGATGCCCACTTCTGGCTTCCAGAGATACATACACACACACACACACACACACACACACACAGAGAGAGAGAGAGAGAGAGAGAGAGAGAGAGAGACCATAATTTCCCTATAACGGTGATCTCTGTGGGGTGCCAGAGGAGGTTCAGCTACAGAGTTATTATATGAAAAGAATCATCTTATCTAGTACTAAGAGATGCAGAAACAACAAAAATAAAAGATGCTAAAAGGCCATACTATGTCAGTTGATTTTCTTATGTGTTTGGAACTAGTTTAAGTCCTTTGCTTATGTAACTTTTTTAAACCCTAACAACTTATAAAAAAATAAACTTTTCATATTTTATAGAGGAATCCCTGCCCAAATTACATTAAAGGTAAATGATGGAAGGATTGGTGATGTAGCTTGGTTGATAGTATGCATGCCAAACGTGTGGGAGGCCCTGAGCTCCACCCTCACCACTGCATAAAAACTTGGCCCGGTGGTGCATGCCTGTAATCCCAGCACTGGAGAGATGGAGGAGGGGGTCAGTAGTTCACGATCATCCTCCATAACTACAAAGCCAGTTTCGGGCTGGTCAAGGCTACAGGAGATGCTGTTGCGAAAACAAAAAAGTTTCTTAGTATATGAATCTAACATGCTTCATCCCAGAGAGCCCCTGGCAAGAAATTATTCTGCCCAAATAAAACCTTACAGAATAATACATAAGATTAGCTTGATATCCAAAATACCAACCAAAATTGCAATTTCTGGCTGGCATTCCAGAAATTATTTTTGGAGGAAAATTGCAAGGGATATTCCCTGTGCATTACAGAAGGCTGTCCTCTATTCAAGGAGCCTGGAGAAAGAACAAAGTACGAGGTGGCCTTCTGTCCTATATATTATANTATAAAAGAGCATGAACTGCCAACGTGAGATGTCCTCTGGTTTAAAGTAATGAGTAAACATGATGAAAACTTTGTTTGTTTTCGTCAAGGCTTAGGGGAGGCACACAACTCCTGCTTTATGTCCAAGTAGAGAAAATTGCTCCNTGATCAAAGTAAAGAGACACTAGAAGCTTGAGGATATCCCAGAACGCTTTGTAGCTGAAGAGAGTTGCATCACTGCCTACTCGTTTTGCTTAATTTAAGACTCCTGGCAACCCCTACTAACACTTTCATCTAAATTTGAACCCTAGGTCAAGGAGAGTTCAGAGCCCCAGGAAGCTGTGTCCTGAAAGAACTATCATATCACTTCCTGGGCCACCAGGGCACAGGATGGAGTTTCCTCTCAGACACGCAAGTGGCTTGTGCCCTTTCGCTTCTTTCCTCAAGTTGCAGTTGGGGAACTGAGCTGAGGAGCTGTCTCTGCTGTGTTTATTCTATGCATCAAAGCTGCATCAGCTGCCGTTTGAATTTCCAGTGTTCCCTTTCTCTTTGGCTAAGCAGGATCGCCGGGCATTACTGGGCCTTTCGGAGGAATCCTTACTATTTAAAATTCCTGCTGCTGGGATTAAAGAGATAATGCCTGAGGAAGCCCTTTGTAAACTGTAAAGTCCTAATCAAATGGATGATGCCGGTATGGTAGTCACCATTAGAGCTGTACCCAGTTTTACTGGTGACTTCAAAACCATTTGGAACCCCTCCCTGCTTCCTGCCCACCCAAGGGGTCCACACTGGTGCCAAGTTCTGGGAATCCCTTCCAGGAAGTTTTGCTTGATACAAGTAAATGAATGATTCAAAAATATCACAAGGGTTTCCAAAGCAACATGCATACAGGGAAAAATACAAGCTAAGTCTGATGGTTTAGATAATGAAAATATTCTGCCAAAAATAGTGGGGAGTTAGAGAGAAGTGAAGGAGGAAGCATTCTTCTCAAGAGAGTTCCAGCGAGGAGGAAACCCCCTTNGCACACACTTTGGGGAGGAGGAGTACAATGGGTCAGGGATTTATACCAGTCCAGAAAACCTGCTTTGACTCCCTGAGAGCCTGGAGAAGGCTGCCACACAGAGGGGCGCTGCGGTTTGGGTTTGGAATGAAAGTCACAAACTGTAGCATTCTAAATAGAGGTTCTTTCGCTTTCTTTTCCAAGGACACTTCCTAGGAGTAGGAATGTCCAACTCAGTGTCTTAAGAGAAAGGGGTGACAGCGTGGGAAAGAGTGTGGACAGAAGAAGGGGTGGCAACATGACTAAAGTATTGCCTTGGAAGGCTGAGGACCCGACGAATCCTCAGAATCCTTACAAAAATCCAGGTATCCTGTAACCCTGGTGACAGGGAAATGGGAGGCTGAGACAGGCCAGCTGAGCACTAACAGCAAGGCTGTCCTCTGACCTCTAAGCCACTTGTGCATACATGTGTTCTCCTGCACACACAGACACAAAAAGGGAGTAAAGAACTTATAGGTATGAAGCTTACTTCTACAAAATGATTTTGCAAACATTTACAAGACTAGTTCTGGATACTACTGTAAAGGGGATCTCTTTTAGAAACAGGTTTAGGAGGCTGAGAACAAATACTTAAAGGCACTAGCAACAGGCCATGCATAGGGGCCCTGTTTATTTAACCAAATTGGCAAAAGCCACAAGGATGAAAGAAATGCCAGGTGGTCACCTGTGTTTAATGAGGATATCCCAACAGTCCCTTTTCTCTAAGGATTGGGGTGGGGGTGGGCTAGAGGAAGACCTGCCTCCCAGGCAGTATGCAAGTCAGCTTCACTCCAAAATAATACTGTATTTCTGCCCATCAATCAGAATTAAGAGGCTTATGAGGCATAGGCAGTTGCTGGTAGCAACAAGGCACATACTCTGATTCAGCTGGGGCGGAGCCTGCACTGAGGTGGGCAGCACCTGAAGGAGCCTGACATACCAGGTGAGGGACCTGATGCATAAGAATAAGAGGACAGGAAACAGTGCTGTCTGGAGTCCCTCACAGGCTGCTGAGGCCAGGCTTTTGATGGTGGTCCAGGTTGCTGACCTTAAAGTCCTCTTGTGCCCCAGGACACTGACTTTCCAGGAGAGGAAACTACCAATGCAATAGCTTAGGAGGAAGAAGGGGCGGGGCCAGAAAGATAACTGACTGAAGGGGCACAGTGATGCCCAGTGTCCAAATCAGCAGCCTCCTCTGCCCCAAATGTTTTATTATCTGATCAGTATAGTGGAGACCAAGCAACAGACAGAGGTATGAGACCCTGGATGCTTGGGGAGGCCATGTTACTCAAGATCCACATNCTCCTCTCCAATTATCATCAAGAAAAGTCCACCAAGCAAGTGAGCCTGCGTGCACAGGAACACTGAGCACGTGCGCGTGTTTCCCTGAGCGCTTCCGTCCAGCACAAAGCAAGGTCCCACAGGTGGAAAGGGGAGTGCATGATGCCAGGCTTGGGTAGCTTAGGAATGGATGGTGAATGTTAAATCCTTGTACATCCTGCCTTGATTGTCCTGGAGCTGACTTTCTGAGCAGAAAGATTCTTCAACCTAGTGCCACCTCCCAGAAATCCTACCCCACCCCCTTTGGGATTCTATAAGCGATTCAGGGAGGGTGACAGTGTCATCAGCGACAGGGGAGCAGAGGTGGACCGAGAAGAAACAGAATGCTTAAAAGCAACCAGATCAGCAGGCACTAGGGGATACCCAGGGGATGGAGAATAGGAAACAGCTCTGGGGACAAGCCTGGGAGGGTGCAGGGAGCTGGCGTCCTCTTACCTGGCCTGCGGGGGAGCATTTTGCAGAGGACGCAGTTCGCGGTGGGGGCTGCCCGCCTTGGGGGACAGACCCAGCAGTGCCGTCACTTGGGGAGAAGCAAGGCGCTGGCCTGGAAGCCCACAGTTGACAAACTTGCCATGTCAAGCCTGTCGGCGCGCGCGTGCTCCGCAGCCCGGGCACCTAGGCTTTTGTTGTGTCGCACGCCTCCTGTCCCCAGCTCGCGCCTGCCTCCCGGTGTCCCAGCGCAATCTGGGCCACAGGACCTTTCTCTCCTGCTCCGCCTGGGGACAGCACTGCCACTTCCTTGGGAATCTCGCGCTAAAGAGATGCCCCCACCCCACCCCCAGCCCTTGGTAT
>LZPO01116964.1:217435-228947 GCA_001675575.1 Neotoma lepida
CTTCCCACATGAAGAACTGAAAACCTGGCATCTTTTTATTGAAGAGAAGCTTCAATGATCCTTGAGCAGGGAAGATTGTAGGAATTTGTGTCTACTTTCCGCCATGTTCCTAAGTTTGCCATGTGGCATTCCCACCTGCTTGCTCTGAGCAAACCCCAGACCTGAGGACTGGTTCTCAGTTGTTTGTTTTAATTTTAAACTACCATTCTCTAACTTAGGGCTTCACTTAAAAAATAAAGTATCTTAATGTATTCTTTTCAAATTTCTTACATTTTATAATGTATGTTGATCATATTATTTTCTTCTTGTGGCCTCTTCTNACTGCTAAAATTTTTATGTAACTCTAGATAGGTATATAAATAAGATATATAAATCAAACATCTACTGATAATAAATCATAAAGAAATTTATTTTAAGGCTATCTTTGTAAAATAAAAAAGGTGTAGTTTTACCATTTATTAAAGATAAAAGCAAATTTACAAACTAATGAGATAGATATGTTTATTTTTACATAAGCAATTAAGTCTTGGCTGAATATTCGACACTGTAAGAAACAAAGATTCTTCAACATTTTTCANAATCAATTGATATTTTAATTTNATAATTATCAATTTTGTGAATAATGCTTCACATAAATGCATAGTGTAAAAAGGCAGAAGTATGTCTAGGGCCATTACAGAAACTGCTGAAATTTCTATCCTAATCCCATGCCAAAATTCATTTAGCAGATTATTATATGAACTCGAGTTATCAACTTACACAGAAATGTAAAAATCAAACATTCTAACATGATACAGTCCAAATATATATTAATGTGTCACTTCCATGCTATAGATCACCAGNAGAAAAATATTAAAATTTTTTTGTTCTTTGCAATGAAACNGCCAGGTTCCTCTCAGATCATAAAAAAATGTAAAGTACAATAAAGACACTAAAAATCATAACACACAATGCCCTGGGACATGAGCCACGTGTCTTAGGCAGCNTTCAGCAGGGCAGTGCTGCATAGCTTGATATCCTGAAAAGTATGCAGTATGTTCAGAATGAAGGCTGCAGCACAGGTGCACACTACCAGAGACACCTCAGAAACATCATCTGCTTGATTTGGAAACAGAACGAAGCCTGTCCTTGTTCCCAGTTGTTCGTGCAATGTGAAGCCCCCGAGATCATGACTTGACAGTTTCAGAAGTGGGATCCTACATAACCTCTGGTGATCTTGTGTACACGGGTAGTTCTGGCACCAAGTAGAAGGAGAAACATTTAATCCAATCAATTCCCTGTGTCCATGCTCAAGACCACTTACAGGAAGTCAGCACAGCAGGTAAAATGCTTGCCTTGAATGCCCAAGGACTGGCTTCAAAGCTCACCTCTGTACAGAAATAACACAACTTTAAAAATCCCACAGCTATAGTGGCTACCACCTGAGGCCACAGACACAGGAGTGTGCATTAACTCACCGCCAGAGACTTCGGTGTTGCTCCCTGAGTTGTGTTAGCAGATGCTCAATGCACTTATTAGAGTCCATGTATTCCTGCACAAACAGAACAAGAGGGTTAACAACTCACTACTGACTGACCTCATTCACCGCAAATTACACATGAAAATTTCAAAACAATATTGAAGTGTCTATTTTAGTAACATTAGTTTTTTTTTCATCAATTTGCCATATGAAATANAAAGCCACTAAAAAAAATGTCATTGTAGGCTGGGGAGATGATTTATTGGGCTAATGAGAACCTGAGTTCAATCCCCAGAACCTTTGTTTAAAAACATAAAGTCAGGTGTGGTGACNTGTGTTTATAATCCCAGCTCTGGNGAAAGGGAGACAGATTACTGGGTCTTCTGGTCAGTCAACCTAGAATCAATGACAGACCCTGTCTCAAAAGATAAAGTGATGGAGCCCTGAAATAGATGACTGAGGTTGTCTTCTGGCATTCACTGTGCACACATATGCATGGAAAGTCATTGTAACCGTCACTATGCCCTGAGATTACATCTCTGTCTGTCAAAGAACTATTTTCCACAAGATAATCCTGCCCCCCTTTACCTGGTTCTAGAAACCTAGGCCTCTACAGTCTACACGTGCGGTCATTCGTCATGATATCACTTCTCTACCTCATGTGACAGCTTCTATAAATGAACTCCCAAAGTGAATTTGGGGTTTACTGAGTCAGTGGGAAAATCCTCTGACTTACAAAACAGCCAACATTTCATGCTTATGAACACTGGAGTCCATGNATTCTACTCCAAAACACAGGAAGCTATGCTGGTGCCCTTAGAAGAAACATTATGTATATGTGGAGGCCTTAGATTTACTGGTCTTCAGGGTAGTCATTTTCTTTTTCTTTGACTTTTTTAAGATTTTATTTATTATATATACAGTGTTCTGCCTGCAGGCCAAAAGAGGGCACCAGATCTCATTATAGATGGTTGTGAGTCACCATGTGGTTGCTGAGAACTGAACTCAGGACCTCTGGAAAAGCAACCAGTGTTCTTATCTGATGAGCCATCTCTCCAGCCCCAGGGGGTAGTCACTTTCAAGTAAAAATAAACTATATAGAACATTTTATATGGGTATCATATTCTTTGGACACATTCACTTTCTTATATATACACCATCATCTTCTTATATATACATCTGACTTGTAACTATGTGTGAGTTTAGTCTCTTTGAGAGTCTAAGAACAGCTAGAAAGTAAGGCACATCCTGTCCTATGAAGATGTGATAAAGATGGGACAGTCTTTGAGCCAACAGATGATGAATACACTTGTTGACAGTCACATGACTGTAGCTGTGTGGGTTTAGCTCTGGGTTCTCTATTATGGTCCACTGGTCTATTATATTATGGTCTACATGTCTGTGTCTGTGCCATGCCATTTCTGTCACTGTGGCTCTATGGGACAATTTCAGGTCTAGTGTGATGACGCTCCCAGCACTGCTGTTTCTTCCAAAGGTGACTTTGGCTGTTTAGGGTCTTAGATGCTTCAATATGAATTTTAGTATTGCTTTTCCTAGATCTTGAAGTTTTGGTGGGAACTGTATTGCTTCTATAGATGGCTTTGGTAATATGGCATTTTTGTTATTAATTCTGTCAATCGACGAGCATGTGAGGTCTTTTTATCTTCTAGTGGTTTCTCAGATTTTTTTCCTTATATCTCTTAAAATTCTCACGGTAGGGGTATTTCACTTGAGGTAGGGGGGAGAGATTAAACTAGAAAAAAGATCAGGAGAGGGGAAAGAAAGACCTTAAGAGGAAAGGGGAAAAGAAAGGGTGGAGGGACATGTGACATGACATCAAGCTTGCAGGGAGGAAGGGGACCAGCAAGAGGGAGACCTGGCCATGGGGAAGGAAGATGAGGGAGGAGAGAAATTAGAACTATTTATAATGAGACAATGTTCGAAATGCCATAATGAACTCCATTACTTTGTTATTTTAATGATTTTTAAAGATCTATTTTTTGAATTCTGTGCATGTGTGTGGAGGAGTATGTGCAGTGATTGCAGTGCCTGCAGAGGCCAGAAGAGAACAATGGATCCCTGCAACTAGAGTTACAGATAGCNGTGTACCACCTGATGTGGGTACTGGGTAAAAAAACTCAGGGCCTCTGCAAGGGCAAGTGCTCTTAACCACTGAGCCATCTCTCCAGCCTCCAAATCTATTACTTTGTAAGCTATTTTAAAATTGTATATAAACTTATTTGTGTGACTAAACCCATGTTTTAAAAAATGTATCTGAAAAAAATGAAGAATTCATTTTTCACATGAAAATCCTATAGAAAAGTCTATAGACTGTGAAATCAGAATTTTGAATTTGTTATTTCTGAATACATGGCCCANAGATTATAGTGCTTCAATTGCTAAATTGCAAACATAGTGTGTGAAATGCTATGTGCTACTGTTTCACTCNGGATATTTTTTTCCTGCTTGAAGAGCTAACCTGAAGATCTCTGCTTCTCCACCACAGTTGGTATAGAGTGGTTTCAACATTAAAGGTGCCAGGAAACCTGCTGTTTTATGTCTGTGAATTTTGAAATATACTAGGAGCTTTGGTTAATATTAATATTTNTCTTTCTGAAGTACAGATTCATTAGTAAACATTATACATAATCTATCACTTCTACAGGGATATTCACTCAATGGGAGACGGGTGTACAGCTAAGAGTTGAGCCGAAGCTATTGGAAGATTCCAGACCTGAGCTCATGATCCTGGATCTACGCAGCCAGACCTAAAGGTACTTTACTACCTTTCCAAATACATTTTAGCACATAAATAGAATGCATTTTCAGAATGCAACAAGTCTCTAAAAATGTATTATTTAAGATATTATAATTCTGTAACAAAGACTCAGATAAAGAGTCATATGCCTAATGAATTGATATGCATTTTCAGGTGACCATGGAGTAAGTCCTTAAATAAAAATACTGAGGTGTGGAAATTGAAGCAGTCCAGAGATCCTTGCATATCCATGTTTATTGCTGCCAAGATATGGAATCAGGACAGGTGCTCACCATTAGATGAGGGGATAAAGAAAATGCTACACACACACACACACACACACACACACACACACACACACACACACACACACACACACAAAGAAAGAGAGAATGAGGGAGGGGGAATAAAAGTAGAAACAGTGAGGATGAGAAGTCTAAAAAGAGGTGGGAGGAAGAACAAGAAAAGTGACAAGTCATGGGGACAAAGACAGATCAAACAGGGCCAGGAGGGCATTCAGTGGGTTAACACATTACAGTGCAAGCCTGAGGACTGACCCCCAGAATCCACATCAACTTCTGGATCCAGTGGCGGGGGCATCTGTAGTCCTAATGCCCCTACAGTGAGACGGGGACAAAGAGAAGAATGTCCTAGAAGTGTATGGTTACTTAGCATAGTGGCAAAAACAAGAGAGACCTTGCCTCAACAAGGTGGAAGGANAGAACTGACCCCCAAAGCTGTCCCCACAACCATGGTGTAACACATGAATACCCACATTAACTAATACATACATACGTATACACACAAAACAAGAAAGTAAATTCAAAAATATAAAATAGTNCACGTTTCTTCTCTATATACAACCTAGATTTAATAATCTATAGTATATGCACATACATATGTACTGACCTATACATATGTGTATGCTCACATGTGTGCATGTGTGTGTGTGTGTGTGTGTGTGTGTATGTGTGAGACATGGAAGCAGGAGGGAGACTTTCTGACATGAGAGGTCAGCTAGAGGGGTGAAAAACAGAAGGTACATTTGATTTATTAGATATATATGAATATGGAATCTAATGAGATTCAATATTGTATATGCTAATTAAACAGTTATAATAATTTGTTTCTTTGTTTGAGACAGGGTTTCTCTGTGTAGCCCTAGATGTCCTGGAACTCACTTTGTAGACCAGGCTGGCTCAAACTCCTTATGTAGGCCTATCTAGTCTTGAACTCACAGAAATCTACCTACCTTCTGAGTCCTAGTAGTAAAGACATGTACCACCAACCCCAGCCTCATCAAGTCCTTTTAAGAAGATGCTGAGAAAAGGATCCAGAAGAGAAAGGCACCTGAACACTCTACATAATGAAGTCAGCTAATACCCAAGTCCAGAGATGTCATTTGGAGATGCAAACAGAGGACAGTGAGATCTGGGCATATGAATGAGAGAGAAGAGTCTGCAGTGAAGTCAGGTTTAGGCAGGAATGGAGGCACACACCCTGGAAAACAGTTTGGATGAAGGCTCCTACACTGAGCGGTGTCCCTCTGATCAGCCCATGGCTGTTCAAGTTGACAAGTAGAGTAATGGGGCTGGAGAAGTGGTTCAGGAGTTAAGAACACTGCAGAGGACCTGGGTTCAGTTCCCAGCACCCACATGGTGCCTCACAACCAGCTGTAACTCCAGTCCCCACAGTAACAACAAACACTTTCTGACTCAATGACTTAGGTTCAAATCCTGGTTTTGATCTTATTGGCTCTGTTCTCCTGAATTAATTACTTTAAGCTTTGTATGTATGTCTTAGCTTCATTGTCTTTGTCAGAAGGATAAGTGATATTTAGCTTGTAGAGGCGTGATNAGGTTTAAGTAAGTATAAAGCATTGTGTATACCATATAAGACCCACAGCTCTCCTCAGAGCACTGCCCCCCCCCAAAGGAGCTCTCACTGCTCAAAATGAGGACACTGGCCATGGTCTCTCCCTTCCAGAGCCTCAACACTTTTCTAGTTGTAGAGCTTGTGAACTAAATTTTCTGGCCATGCTGACCCTGTATCGAAGCTCCTACAGATGGATTAACCCTGACTGATTGTATCGAAGCTCCTACAGATGGATTAACCCTGACTGACTATGGAAAGATGAATACTAAAGACAGGGAGCCAAGATAATCTTGGGCTACCTTGGCTTTGTAATAACTATTTACCTCAACAAATTTATCAGACCTAACATTTGGGGACTATTAAGTAAAGTTCTTGGACTATCTCATTAATCTCAACAGACTATATCAATCCTAAAGCTGGGATTTTGTCATCAGAAATAGAGATTTCCTCTTGTTCATGTACTGACCTCTATGTGTGTGTGTGTGTGTGTGTGTGTGCGTGCTAACTTGAGATGTGTGTGTACGTATGTACTGTACTGACCTGTGACATGTGTGTATGCACACATTTGTGTACTGACCTTCGATATATGTGTGCACTTGAGTGTGTGTGTATGTATGTAAATTTTATTCTGACTTTTTTTATTTGGTGTCTATAACACTTCATGTGTCCTCAGCCATATAGGAGTTCGTCATGTAGAATAATTTTAATCTGTGTGTATAGGCCATGACCAGGTACCCTTGACGTCGGAGAAACAACCTCATTAAATAAAATGGAAGTCAAGATATTTAGGGCAATTAGAAAGCTACAGGAATGAAAAATCAACAGGAGATTTTAAAAACAGTGGGGTAGGGCAATGCCTCAAGTGAACTTGATTTTCTCTGTGTGTGTTTCTCTTTCTACAGTTTAAATGCTCTGTGGCCACAGCACCCAGTGAGAGTGCTGAATATTAGCTGTCAAAATGAAGACGTGGAGCACAGCCCACAAAGAGGAAAGTGTCATTCCATTTCAGCAGATGAGATTAAAAAATTCCTTCAAGGAAACAATTTCCCCTACCATAATCTCAGACCATGAACCTCCATTCTCCTTGGCCTTGTCAGCATTCTGTTGAAAACATTTTGGTGAAGGAAGGATTAAGAAGGCAAGAAGAATCGTGTTACAGCAAGTTGGATTTATATAATGTGGTTTTTAAATTTTTCAAAGGTACAGCATTAAAGAGACATCTGTTCCGTGGCTAAAACTTATGCAAATACGAATCACTTTAAAGANGTAGTTCAGGAAGTTTGCCTTTCACTTAATTCAAACATTTTGGAGCAATCAGTATGAGACACTGAACGGGATTAGAGGTTTAGAGATAACGCGNGGTGGCGGTGTGCATCTGTAGCATTTGGTGGAACCTGTCATTATCGGAAATAGGTCAGTTCTGAGGGAGGCCCATTAGAACTGAATCCTAAGAATGTGAAGCTCCTGGGTGTCACTCACTTGGAGTGGAGTTCAAAATGTAACTGTCTATTAAAGCTTGCAGAACTCCAAAAGCACACCCCGCAATCTCTCTATTTTAATTAGAATAATTTACGGCTGCAGAGTTTGGGAAAGCCTGCCAATGGAATTCCCAATCCACCTCCAGGCAGAGATGCAACCACAAGGAAGCCAGATGTTGAAGGCAATGGAAACTTTGTAGATGCAAGAATTTCCACACTTAGGAAATGACTAACTACAATAACAAAAGATATTTCCCTTGAACAAAATTATTTTGTCATCTTAATAGAAAGGTACATCTGTACAGCAAATGTAAAATACTAAACATCCCCATCTTGGGAATGCATGGATAAGCATAGTCACAGCAAGGTAATCAGAGGAATTTTGGGCTGGGGAGATGGCTCAGTGGGCAAGGGGCCTGCTGCACAGCATGAGGCCTGAGTTTTAATCCCAGTATACACGTCAAAGCCAGGCCTGGCAGAGCATCCCTGTGATCCCAGTGCTGGTGGTGGAGAAAAGTGGATCTTGAGGGCTTGCAATCCAGTCAAATGAGCCAAAATGACCAGGGCCAGGTTCAGTAAGAGACCCAGCCTCAAAACAAAAGGTGGAGTGTAACAGAAGACACTCAGCACGTGGCCTCCACACGTGCACAATTGGGCAAGTGCACTCTTACATGTGTATACACATACATGTACCATACACATTCATATACACATGCATACACCATAAACATTTATATACATGCATGTAACACACACACACACACACACACACACACACACACACACACACATACACACATACCAGAGGCATCTCAGTCTTAAATGAAATATGTGCCAGTATACATTCTTCCAAGGAGGTCTTTGTGTATTAAACACCACAAACCAATCAATTCAGGAACCCCAGCTTTGGCAGATTAATTCCGCCTTCATTATCCTCCTCTGTGCTGCTCTAATTTCTCTCCCATTCAAGCAATCAGAAGCTTGCTGCTGCAGAAAACCCTTCACCACAGCCTCTCTATTCAGGCCACTGAGGACTTCTGCACGAAGGGCTCTCACATCCCATGTGGTCTGTATCTCAGGGCTGGTTTCTACTGCCCCTGACATTTTACATCAGGTTCTCTTACTCTTGATATTCTCTGGAAGCCTCTGCCCTCTCTCTGAGATCCCAAGTCTTTTTTGTTCCCTGTTCTTGCCCTGTATCAGAAGTAAGGTTTAATTCTAGTTCCTCTTTTACTAAAGTACAAACTATAACCCCAAATAGGTCCCCCTGTATGTGCTTGCAACTCTGCAAAGTTCAACACTTCATTTCTGTACACCTCAATAGCCACTTAGGACATCAGTCACTCAGAGGTGATTAAATAAATGAATGAGTGGATGAGTGAGTTTTGCAAGTCAGTAGCATGTCATTTCTCAGCATGGCAGTAGACTGTATGTACAAAAACGTCACCAGGAGGAAATGAATGGTTGCAGTTACCAGAGTCCTCATCAAACCTCCATTCCTGTCTTGATGGGAAGCATTACAGAGCTTTGTGTAATTGGAAAGCCTACTTTGGGTCCCCAGCTACTCCACATTGAATAATTTGACCATAGAAAGCTCAAGGACAAATCTAAATACCAACAGNACATCACAGCAGGCAGAAAATGACCAGTGGGGCCATTGCATGGCTGTGCTGTGGTGCCACAGACATTCTGTTCACCTGAACATCGGATCACAAAATGTTCTTTCCCTCACTACTATTGACCATGGCCCTTAAGCTTATTATTAGCACCACCCTTCAAAATATAGCCAGTCATGTTCTAATTTTATCTCCCATGACTCCCCAAACCTGTCCTGGCCCTGGAGTGAAGCAAGACTTTTTTCTTAAACACAGCAAGATATAAACTTGTTACAGTCCCAGTGTCTAGAATAAAACTTGATACCAAAGGGTGATGTTCATTGTTCCAGCCTGAAGGTATTTTTTGGAGACTCCCACACGGGGCCTGGACTACAGTGTCCCCTAGGGAGGATAGTATTGAATTGCTATTAAGGGTTCTCGTTTATTCCATGGGCTAACACAGATCGCCCCGCCCAGGCCCAGAATTTGGTTTGGTGAGTGTGACTGGAGCCAGGGAGACCGTACAGTCTCCAGGAGATACTGCTGCTGTACTGAAGATCGCTCTTTGCAGATCACAAGCTTGTAGAACAGGGACTGGTTCACCATTAGTCTTTATTACTTATCACTGTCCTCTCCAGAAGATGAACGGCAACTGAGTCTTGGGAATATGGCTAAGAATATCCTAAAATTCTGTCCTTGATCTGATTAAAGTATGTGTGTGTGTGTGTGTGCATATGTGTGCAGGGCAAGTCTTCCCACCTCCATTAACCCAGTCTAGAAACTCCTTTACAGACATGTCCAAAGATTTTTCTCCTATTGGCTACATCAGTATTAACCAATCATGAGATCTTTGACAATGCAAATGAGTACCAGGAATGGAATAGTCAGATGGGGGTGGGGGGTGGGAGGGTGTTCTCTTTTGGTAATGGTCTCTCCCCAGAGGAAGGGCTGGGTACCTTCTATGGAGCAGTCCTCATTCTACCCTACAGGCTCAGTCAGCTCTGTCAAAGAGAAGGGCAGTTGTGGGTATGGCCATGTCTCTGAAATTAGAATGTCTTCTCCTTCTGCCTGGCTTCCTGAGAACCAGCCTAGGCCTTGGTTGACATCTGAGGATGAGGGTCAAATAGCTTCCAAGAGATTCAAATGTCCATCCATCATACAGGATGATTCTGGNACGGTTTCTTACAACAGAAAGGGCTTAGGATACAGACGTCTCATAAAGATCACTGGTAAACTTGTCAGAAATAGGAATTCTCCGAGTTTTATTCAGACGCACTCTTCTCTGGAGGTGGAGGAGCTGAACAACCTGTGGTTTTTAGAAAATGCTCCAGGTGACTCTGACCTCATTAAACTTCAGGAGCCCATGTTTGGTAAAAGAATACACCATCACTCTGCATTTTCTCCCCACGTTACATGGAAACTCGGAGGCGGGCACTTCTCTTGACCAGAAGGAGACCAAAGGTGAACAGGCTCTGCTCCCAGCATCTTCTGCTCTGAGCTCTGCTTCTTGTTACATGTGGAGCAATTTAAAATTATCCTCAGAAGAGCCCCAAGTGTCTTGTGGTCTGAAGTGATTATACTCCTCTGATTAAAAAGAGCTTTTATTGGTGGTTCCCTGGAGGGCTGATGCCACCAGAAGTAAATAGCCCTGCTTCCCTGTTTGAAAGATAATTAGAAAGCCATTTTGCTCTGACTGTGAGAAGTCTCTCTGACTCAGAAGGAAAGGAGTTTCTTATCTATTGAAGGACAAGATGAATTAAGTTTGTGATAGAACATCGTTGTAGGAATCTGGACTCTCTCCTAGTGGAGAACTGAGGTGGAAATACTGTAGCACACACTAACTTTCAGTTCAAAGAGAGATCTTGTATCTAGAGCCCTTATCTGGGTGCCAAGCCTTCCCCAGAAGGAAAGTGGTGCTGGAGTGGATGGGTTCATCCTTCCCACCATCTGGACTCTACTTGCCTTCTCTATTCTGAAATCTGATGAAAATGGTACCTCCAGCCTCAGCTAAATGCCTACTTCAGAAAGCATTCTTCTGATTGTCAGGATCAGCCTCAGCAGGTCACCCAGTGTAGTCCCCAGGCCAGCACAGATACCATCCCCAGCAAACTTGTTAGAACCGCCCTCCCTACCCTCTAGGATTCCCCCAACCCCAAATCCCTATCTCTGGATATAGAGGGCCCTTAGCTAGCACATCAGGTGACACTGAGCTCACTAAACATCCACCCTCACTGCAGCCCTTCCTCCTCTGAGCCCAAAACCACCCATCATCCCTTAAGAGTTACAATCCATTTAAGGCGTTCCCAGTACCATTCAGTAACAAATCATGCAAGGTTTCTTCTTTCTT
>LZPO01116964.1:237794-248209 GCA_001675575.1 Neotoma lepida
AAATGTTATAAAAGTTAAAAAATATAAGATATGAGTGATTGAGTGATTGAAGACGACACTCGATGTTGACTTCAGGACTACCCACACACACACACACACACACGCATGCACACGTGCATGCACACCTATATACAAGAATATGCACAAATACATACACACAGAGAAAGAGAACAGTAGTGTGCAAGCCTCTTAATTATTGCTTTACTTGGCGGGTGACTTTCTGCATTACACATTAATAACTGCAGCTTGAAGCCTTGAGCACAAACACACAGTCCACGCATTGTTAGGTTTCACACCTAGAACAAGCAGTTGAGGTGTCTATCTAACATATCAAAGCGGGCACTGGCTGAGTTCTCCCTGCACCCCTCAGTTCTCACGTTACAGGGCCCTCCCGGCTGGCACACCCCGCCCCCTCCCCTGAACTCTCCAGCCCAGGGGCTGGGCTGCCTTCCCCATATAAATCAGGCATTTTGGTTCCAGCNCTTTTTGTACTTTGGGCCTCCTGGCTGCTGCACCTGGTTTCTGTCTCTTCCCTCTTCCCTCCCCTGTCCCTTTCCCCACATGACACAGCTCTGGATCACATATGCTCTGGCCTCTCTCAGAGCTCCCTGCCTCTGGCTATGCTCTCCCTTTTATCTAGAATAAACTTTCTCATCCACCACACCTAGGAGCAGTCATGTTTCCTTTTCCTTGTTATTTCTTTTTCTTTCTTTTTCATTCATTTGGTGCCAAAACCTGGAACTAGTCATGTTCCTTTCCCTTTTATTTCTTTTCTTCATTCACCATTTATTTCATTTGATGCTCATGAATGTCCACGTGCTCACATGCACATACATCAACCAGGCATTGTGCTGTTACTCTTATGTTTAGGTAAGGTCCAGATAAATATGTGTACATAGATGTGTATGTGTGAGTGTGTGTGTGCCTGTGTATATGTGCATCTGTAAATAAATAAATAAATAAATAAATAAATAAATAAATAAATAACAAATATCCTAAAACCAGATTTCAGGCTCGCACCTATAATCTCTGCACTTGGGAAGAGGAGTCAGGATGGAAGTTCACAGTCATCCTTGACTACACAGAAAGTCCAGGGCCAACCTGGGATACAAGAGACTCTGTCTCAATAAAAGGAGAAAAGAAGAATAATAGATATAATTATTCTTGATGGCGGCAGAATTTTTACACCATTATTGTGTATAATTGTGCTGTGTCAATTAAAACTTGTAACAGTTCTTAGGCTGAATACAAATATTTATAGTCTTTTCTCCNTTTTGTGCTGGCAGGATATAATAGTTTAAGACTCCTTGGTAAAAAAGGGCAAAAGACGAACAGCAAACAAGTGGCGGGTCCCTCCAAAGCTTTCCATTAATGATTAAATGGCATCATCTGATGACTTACTCAGCAACCAGAAGACAATAAAATATAACTAAACCTGTCAATTAGCATTTTCAGCTTCCCTCCTGACAGAGCTTAATGGCACCTGTGAAATGCAATTTCCAGCCAGGAGCCCTTTGACATTTTCTATTTCCTCCTGCGCTTTCCTGCTGTTGCTCCTGTTCTGACTGAAAGAGGCAGTGTGCTCTGGTCCACTGAGGCAGATGCATCACCGTCCAGGAAAGGAAGGCAATTACTGCATCCACGCTAAATCTCAGGGGCAGCTTGGGTCTTGCTGTTCCACTTAAGTGCATAAACAGCCAACCCAGGACAGGCTTTAAGAGGCTGAATCTTAGCAACAGAAGTCGGGAGGCAGGTTGATGTCACCTGAGATGCCCATTAAAGGGTGAGGAGCTGCCAGACAAGAGGACCCGCCAGGATCTGCAAACTCCCCTGTTGGGGGAGCATTGCTTCATTCCTGCACAGGAAATGACAAGCTGTGGTGGGGAAGATACTGCATTGACATTCTGTCATAATGACTATGAGTCCCTTGGTTTCAGGACAAGGCCTCAGGCATGTTGGNCTGTTTCTCAGGTGCATTTCATGCTGGTGAAGTNAGCTCTGCTATCTTTANGGCCTCCAGCCTTTCCCCAGTCCCCTCTTGGGTAACTCTCCTGTGGTGCTTATGTTGACCCCTGCCCAACACTGTCCAATCTGAAGAATCAAGAGGAGATTCCAGATGACAGAGTGAATGATGTCCTGGGGTCATCTCAGAGCCTCACCTTAAACCTTGCACCAGATAGGAGTATCTTAATTGTTCCTAAGCTTTGGACTCAAGTGCCCTGATGTATGTACTCAGTGGAACATTCCCCAGTATTAGTCTCTAATTCATTTGGGTTTNACCATGGTAAAGAAATCACCTTAAATATATCACCAAGCACCAAATTGTAGCATCTCACACTAAATAAATATGAAAAGTATCAATTAATCAGAATCCTCAACTACCTAATGTATCCAGTTAACCAGAATCCAGNCGAAGAAACAATCAAGAATGTAACACGTAGGATTACTGTAGTCAAAAAAATTACTCTCAAAGCTTTCTGTGAAGTCAATTCTACTTCAGTAGTTTCCCCCTACTTACAGGAAAAGAGAGGGAGAGATNAGACGAGTCAGAGACAGAGCAGCACTGGATGTCTTCCTCAATGGCGCTCCATCTTACTGCTTTGANACAGGGTCTCTTACTGCCCTGGAGCTCACTGCTTTCCTACACTGGCTGGCCAGTGAGTCAAGCTATCTTCATCTCTCTGCTTCTCTAAATGAGATTACAGACATGAGGTCTAGGTATCTGAACAAGGAATCTTACACCTGCATGAGCAAAGAGCTTTNTCAACTAAGCCATATCCCCGGTCCCTGGATCTTATAAAGTAATGAGTTTTCACCCTCAGACAACAGTCTGACAGACACTCTTTCTGCCATGGATCTTTGTTGTACTTAAAGAAAAATGATTCTCCTATATTTAAACTTTTTAAGGATTTTGGAGTTAATGAAAATATTGTAGACAGAATATGCACCCATACATCCTGGATCTTGGCATTTTAGAGCAATAATCCCCAGCTTCCAAGAGAGGACTATGTGTTTTCCTTCTTACCACAGATGGGTGGCCAGATGCAGGAGTTTAAATGACTCACCCAGAGTGCAAGAGCATTTGAGTTCATGGTACAGCTGAGATGAAAGGGTTGTGGGCTGAGAACTTGGGGAATCAGCCCGTAACTACAGAGCTGGAGTCTCTGACATCAACAGTCTCAAAGGCTGTTTGTTTGTTTGTTTGTTTGTTTGTTTGTGGCAAAATTCTGGTTTCAAAAGCAGAGCTTCTATTACCTAGGAATGGGACCCCTTGCAACTTTTCTTTTGGAATAATTAAAAATATAAAATCCAGGCCAGTGAAATGGATTAGCATATTAAAGTGCTTACCATACAAGCCTTGAATTTGTTCCATGGAATCTATGGTGGAAAAAGAAAATCAACTTTTGTTCCAGGCAAAAAAAAAAGGAAGTGGTAATGTTTCGATGTTTAGGTATCTTTCCCCTTCTTTTTCAGATAAATCCAAGAATCTTAAAGTTTGGAGAGGTTGGATTCTCATCACTTGGAGCTCCTCAGTGCTGAGTCTCGGAAGACCTGCTCTGGGTCCTAAATACATCACCATCTAGCAGCTAATGGTTTCTGCTTCCTCCATAATGGGACCAACCCAGAGCATCACTGGGCTTCAAAAGGCAGAGTGTGGAGGTGAAGTCATGCAGAAACACTCGACAGCCATCTATTTCTAAGGCAGTGATACACATTAACCAGGCTTCACCTTAGCAACCACCTAGTTACCGTTGGAGCCTGATAGGAATGAGNAAATCCAGCCTCCTTCCATGGTCTGCCAATGTTTCCCACAACCACTCCTGAGGACATACTGAGAGCCAACTAGACCACACTGCTCACAAGCACACTGCAGAGCAGTCCGGTTACAAATACCTTCCAAGCCCCTTTTGTCCCTGTTTGTTTGTTTGTTTATTTATTTACTTGCTTACTTAGCTGTTTGTATGTGGGGGTATGCATGTTCACATGTCTGTGGTGCATGTGTGTGTTCAGGCCAAAGGCCAGGTATTGTTTCTCAGTGCAATCTACATTATTTTTTTAGGCAGGGGCTCTTATGGGCACTTGGAGCTTGTTGATTCAGATAGGCTGCCTGGCCTAGGGCCAACCTAGCCTGTCACTATGATTCTAGGTATGTGCGGCCATGTCTTGACTTCTTNGCTCGGGTGCCNGGNGTTTAAACTCAGGCCNCTGGGCTTAGGCAGCAAGAACTTTTANAGTTATGTTTTTCTGACATCCCATAGGTATCCAGGAGGAAGTCCATGACTGCCTAGCTCCTGGGTGTGTGTTCTTTCCACCCGTCCACAATATGTGGACATAAAAAAGGATTGCTTCCCTTGAGCATGTAGACTAAATCAACTTTGTTAGCAAGTTGTTTCCCAACTAGAACTGTCAGTTTCCTGAGGCTGNTGCTAACCTCAAGACAGGAGTGCATGCTCACTTAATATAGAGATCACCACAGACCTTGCCAGGAACCATTTGCAAAAGTCATGAATGGGGATGAAGTGATTCTCAGTTAGAGTAATCGCTCAGCATGCAGAAAACCCTGGGTTTAAGCCCCAGGACACAGTAAACTGAGTATGGTTGTACATGCCTTTAATCCTAGCCCTGGGGAGGTAAGAGCAGAAATATCAGGAATTCAAGGGTATCCCTGGATATATAGGGAGTTGGAGGCTAGCTCAGGCTAGAGATCCTGTCTCAAAAACAAAATCATNAATGAAGGTATCCTTCCTATTCGTGGGTACAGAAAACAGTTTCTAGCACCTTTTGCATCTTGGTAAGAGGGATCCTACCAAATTCTTCCAGCTAGCTGGTAGAGCTGGAACTGTCCTGATGCTGACAATGAGAAGGGAATAGAAAGCCACTAATAAAACCATCTACCCATGGTCATTCACAACCTTCTTTAACAGCGGCAAACATCTGTGGAAGGCTCTTANTACAGCACATACTGAGCAAACTATTTTACACAAAGTACCTTCCTTAAGCATCATGTGTCCAGAGATGCAAGCATGCTGTCAATCAGACTTTACAGATACCTAAATTAAGCAGAGAGCAGTCAAGTGACCCAAGCAGCTTGCCATGGAATCCATGGAAGGTTTCAGAGGACTTGGGACACATGTATAATGACTTTTCTTTCTGGGCTACAAGCATTGGTTCCTTCCTCTGTCATTATTTTATTATTTTTTTAATATGTGTGTCTGTCTGTCTGTCTGTGTGCCTGCCTGCCTGTCTGTCTGTCTGTCTGGGAGAGTGTGNTATATTCAAGTGTGTAGAGGTCAAAAGAGATTGTCAGATCCCTCGGAGCTGGAGTTACAGGACGTTGGAAGCTACAGGATGCAGATGCTGGGAACTTAGCTCCAGTTTTGTAGAAAAGCAGATGCTCTTAACCACTGAGCCATCTCTCTAGCCCCTCTCCTGCCATTCTTCATCAAAGCTGGAAAGCCAGACTGCAGCAAGCTCNTGGCTCTCCTTGACTATGAAGACCTANGCAAATGTCAATTCNTCCAATGCCAGTGATCTTTCCTTCTGATTGGCTAGTAGGGCTCTGGCTAGGTGACTCCATGCCTCTTCATTCATTGTGCAGAATGTACAGGAGAGTGCAGAAACACATGCAGATAAAGACGGGAGGTGCGTGTACTTGTTCCTGTGTGTAGATGCACAGGTGTGTGAATGCATGTGGAGGCCAAAGTTACAACCTTGACTGTCTTCTTCAATCACTCATCTTGGTTTTTGGAAATGGTTGTTCACTCACCCTGGAGTTCACTGGTTTGGCTAGGCTGGCCAGCCAGTGAGCCTCCCAGGAGCCATTTGTTTCCAGCTCATTAGTGATGTGATTACAGGCATGTATCATCATGTCCAGCTGTTTTAGCTGAGTTCTGGCAATTGAACTTGGGTCCTCATGCTTGCAAAGCAAGTACTTTACTGACTGAGCCATCTCTCCAGCCCAGTACCTCTTAATAGCCCCTCCCAGGTGACCAGACCTCCACCACAGATGCCCTTGGAGGATCCCTGAAGACTCTAGCATGTATGTAAGATGAGTCTCTCCGAATGGAAACAGCGTTTCTTTATCTTGTCTTAACACTCCTGTTGCTGCCTCCAGCAATGGGGTCACAGAGCTCANTGCCTCAGTGGTTTTGGGGAATCGACCTCAAGTCCTCTTGCTGGCACAGCAAGCACTTTACTGATCAACCCACCTTCACAGTTCAAAGATGGACGATCTTGTCATTCATGCACAGAGAGCTCTAGAAGCCAGTTTTGAGCCTCAGCATGTCGCAAAAGGGAAAAAANGGGCCCTTTAATCCTGCCAACATGTCACCTGTGCCACAAATCTTCCCTTTTAAGCTGTCATTTGTTCCATAAAAAATNTGAAGAATAAGAAACCATAAAATGTTAAATAAAAANTTTAGCATAATGATGTATCGATTGTNTGTACATATCTTCATGCTCAGATATTCTGTGCTATTATTAAAGGGCCTGTAAAAAGCTGAGTTTAAGTAATTACTCACTTCCCATACTACCAGAGTGATCAATTGCCCATTATGAAATCACTGCCCTCCTTAAGAATCACTTTTCNAAGTGAAGTAATTAGAAATGAAATGTTACTTTCTGTTTATGTTCTGAACAGTGACTTTTATACATTCATCAGAATATTAAAAACTTCAGCTACGACATGAGTGAAAGGAATGACTAGTCCAGCTTCCATCCGACTCTATGGGTTCGAAGGCCCTTGCTCCTTAGAANGCAAGACTGATGATTATTATAAAAGTATGACTGGTGAACATGTCTCCANTTTATACTCTCTGGTGTCTGAAATCCAGGGAGAGGTATGGACGGACCCTCAGTCAGTACACAGGGATGGAAAACCTCACCTGTGCCCATTAAAATTATCACTGTTTCTTAGTGCTCAAGAACAGAATTAATTAAAGAATTACTACTGACTGTCTCAGGTGTGCCTTCATGAAAGTCAATAAAACATGTTTTCCCTATTCCTTAATGTTATTGGTGAGGTCGTTTATAATTACAGTAGTAATAATTATAATTATATTTATTTTTATTATTGAAACAATATTTAAAATGGGCATTTAATTTGTGATCTATCAAATAGTTCTGAAGTGACTGAGCTTTAGAAAACTCATGGCTCAGAAAACTATGGATTTTCCTGTCTATTAGACCTGCCAAAGGTAAAAAACACAAAGATATAAATATAGATATATGGATAGATAGATAGATAGATAGATAGATAGATAGATAGATAGACAGACAGACAGACAGACAGATAGATAGATAGACAGACAGCTATGGCTGAGGATACAGCTCAGTGGGTAGAATGATTACCTAGCATAAAGAAAGCGCTGGGTTTGGTCCCCAGCACCTCATAAAGTGGGCATGGAGGTACATACCTATAATCCTAGCAATTGGGAGGCAGATGGAGGCAGATGAGGAGTTCGAGGTCATCCTTGATTACATGGGGAGTTTGAGGCCAGTTTGAACAGCATGAGACTCTATAACAAGTATGTGTTATATGTGTGTGTGGGTATGGGTGTGTGTACATGGGTATGGGTATGGGGGTGTATGTACCTACTTGCATGCATGGATACCAGAAGGTGGCATTGAACATCCATTTCTATTGCTCTCTGTCTATTGCCTCTCTCTAAACCTGGGTGTCACATTTCCTCTGCTAGGGCCAGCACTAGCAGCCCTCCTGTCTCTGCCTCCCTCAGAGCTGTGGTCACAGGCATGTGCCTGACGCCCAGCTTATTATATGAGTGTTGAGATCCAAACTCCAGTCCTTGTGATTGTGCAGGAAGCACTTGACATCTCTGTGCCTTCTCTCCAACCCCATAGCTTCACATTCAAATATATCTCTGCATGGAACCCAACAGATACAGCGAAAGCTATTCAGCAACTCTTCCTGCTTTTTAGGTCAGACCAGATAACTTGCTTCCAACAACCCAGCAAATGACAATCAGGCTCCTTGTCCACATCTAATAAAACTGAGTCAGAGTTGAGTTCTGAAGCCTGAGTAGTCGTGTCAAGACTAGCTCCTGAGCTGACAAATGCTCAGGAAGATAGAGATCCTATAAAACTCTACCAGTTCTAGTCANTACCCTGCTTAAGGAGCATGCGCGGGAAGCACTAGGTTCAATCCCCATTACCACACAAACTGGTCTGGTGACCACACCAGTAATCCCAGCACTGGGGAAGTGAGAGCAGAAGAATCAGGAGTTCAAGATCTGTCTCGCTATGCTCTGACTGACTTCAATGTTTTCTTCAAAACACAAAGCTGCTTTGCGACATCTATGTGGCCCTGCTGTGGTGAAAGCAACAGGAACAATTTCAACAAAATCTGTGTGATCTAAGCTTCTGGGAGTCCAACTACTCCTCTTCCTCCCCTCTCTCTCTTCCTCCATCCCTTCAGCAGCACAAAGTAAAAGTTGCATGCATTTAAAAAAATGAAGCTGCCAGAAGAAAGAACCTTCTAAAAATAATGAGAAGTTTATGGAACTTTTTCTCTTTGGCTCTGTAAAATGAACACAAGGCTCTAGTCACTGGGGGGGAAAATATCTGTGAAATATGGGCTGGAGACCTAGGCTTCTGGGCTATTTTTAATGACACATATAAACAATGGGTTACTTTGGGCTTCACAAGCCTGGACTATAGAATAAGGAGGGAAATGTCCATGACTTAACACATGCAACTCTTCCTGCTGTGAAGGGGAGATAATTGAACCAGTAGACCAGACTGCTATAACAGAGATGGAGTAGCCATATTTTAACCAAACATCCTAATACACTCAATGGCAGCCATTAATTTATTTCTACCAAGACAGATGGCCTTATCCTTGATACCATGGGGAGAAATAATTAGAAAAAGTTGAGCCAGAGTGAACGAGATAGGCTGTCTTTTGACACAGTGATTCTTCAGTTTGTAATTAGCAACTGATAAAGTGCTGTGAGTGGTTAACTTTGAAGAGTACAGCTCATTCTTTAAAACACGAGTCCCGTCGTCTTTCCACACTGCCTTTCATTGATACTGTCTCTCTTTACCCCACTCTACAGTCAGACCATACTACTTAGAGAAAACAATGTGAAAGAATATCATGGTTTATCAGTTACAGTTCTCCAAAGCCCAGTGTGGTCTTTGTTTTAAATACGTCAGGAGCTGGTGAGATGGCTGCTGATGACCTGAGTTAATCCTTGGGGCCCACATGGTAGAAAGAGGGGACCAACTCCTGCAATTTGTCCTCTGACCTCCANGTGCCATGATATACACCCACCGACCACATGGGTGCATAAACACAAACACACAAATAAATAAATGCTATAGAAATTAAAATGAAAAACATTTTAGAGCTCTGTCGGACCAGAGAAACATCCAGCGTCTTAGAGTTCTCTAGAGTCAACTGGTTGGTTGGTTNGTTTGTTTTTGTAACTGTACAGTCCAGTGTTGTCTTGTTTAAACTGAGGATAATGAATTTCAGCAATCACTTTAAGAATGNGAAAAACATTCCTGGTTGATTCATCTTAAATAATATTCAAAGAGCTCATTTTCCTCCCAAAAGCCTTATCAAACTAAGTTTTACCCCAAGAGCCCTGGCATCAGAACCTGGAGCTTCTCCTCTTCTCTGTTCTACAAGGTCTTGGTGACATTGCAGATGGGGAGGATGCCTCTCTGAAAGGGTGGGCTGGGAAGATGTCTCACTAATGAGCACTGCCCGCTCTTGTAGGGGGCCTACCCATTTCCGTTCATAGCACTCATACCTGATGGCTCACAAATGTCTGTAACTCCAGCTCCAGGGGATCCAAGGGATCCAACACCCTCCCACATGTGTACACAGACATAGACACATACACACACACACACACACACACACACACACACAGACACACACACACAAATACACTTATAAGTAAAAAATATAATTCTTTTTGAAAAAGAATTCTGTAAGATTATCAATTACATTGAATTCTCCAGAACTGCATATATTTAGTATTTTGACTTATCAAAATCATGGTAGNTATCTTTAAACAGATANTGGGTAGAGAAGAGATAAATGATAAATAATACCTGGCCTCAAAGATTTCCATAATCTCATTGACAAGCCAAGAGAACCAGTGGCCCATACATAGCCTTGTACAGGGACAGGGCGATAGCTCCACTGATAAGGTACGTGCTGCCAGAGTTGAATGACCAGAGTCCAGATTCCCCAGAATTCATGAAAAGTTGTGTGGGTGTGGCAGCCCGTCTATCATCCCAGTGCACAAGAAGCAGANATGGAATCTCCAGAGCAAGTTGTCTACATAGAGCAGCCAAACTGGCAAGAAGTTCAGGGAGACACCCTACCTCAGTAAATAAAGTGGTCATCAACCTCTGGCCTCCACACAGAAGCACACAGTTGA
>LZPO01116964.1:252715-265328 GCA_001675575.1 Neotoma lepida
TATAAATCAATAATAAAGTAAAATTGCACTCAAATTTCAATCAAGCCACTTCCAGAATATAACCACCAAGTAAGCAGGGAGCTATTCTATAAACCTTCNCCACGTTTTATTTGGAGAAGCTTACTTCAAAATCACTCTAATATTACAATTGTCTATTCATTTATTTTATTGTCTATCTAGTGTGGCTAAAAAATGCATTTCATTTTGGCAGGAGGAATGTGTGCATGTATGTATACACATTCATGTACATGCCAAAGGCTCAAGTTGATGCCCAGTCCCTTCCTTAATTGCTCTCNGCCTTATTTTTTGAGACANGGTCTCTCACTGAACCTGGGGCTCACTGATTTGGTTAGGTTGGCTGACAGCAATCCCAGGGATCCTCCTGTCTCTGTCTCCTCTGCTCTGGGATTACAGATATTGACCTCACCCAGCTTTTTGATATGGGTTCTGGGGATGAATCTCAGGGCCTCATGGTCGCCTGGCAAGCACTTTACCAACTGGGTCATCTCCCCAGTCCTAGAAATTTAATTATAAGAATGGGTCAAACCAAAAGGAACCTTTGCTCTGAGTCCTGCTGTATACACGTTATAAAATACAAACAACATTTTTCCTTCTGGTAGTTAATAATTGAAGAGCAGTTTACCATCCTTGTACAGATATTTTATCTAACCAGTACTGCAACCGGCTGCCTGATGGGGAACAGTTTATAAGAAATAATAAAAACTAATAGTAATAGTAATATACAACTAACTTCAGAAATCCCCAAACATGCAAATGAAGTTAAAAATAAGCAAATACCAAAATCTCTCTCCTGAGAGGTCTTCCAGTGCTGGCATGTGCTCTCTCTCTCTCTCTCTCGCTCTCTCTCTCTCTCTCTCTCTTGTGCGCACGCTAAGGTAAAAATGGCTCTTTGCCAAATAGCTCTCAGGCATTATTTTTAATTTTTAAATTTCTAATGATGTATATATATGGGGGGCATGTGTTATGTGTGAGTACAGTGCTCACAAAAGACAAAAGAAGGCATCAGATCCCCTGGAGCTGGAGTTACAGGTGGTCATGAGCCATCAGATACAGGTGCTGGAAGGCAAACACAGGTCCTCTGCAGGAGCCGGACATGTACTTAACCTCCAAGCCAGGCCTCCAGCCTGCATCCTTCCAGAAGCCCTGCTTTCATCCCTAATGATCTGAAAATGCTGTGTCAGCTCTTTTTGCTGTCCCTCCAGAAGAGCGTGAGACGTGGAAATGATTTACTCACAGTCATTTTAACCCCTATTCCAACCCCATCCTTCGCCACAGTCTGTACTGTTTGGCTTAGGGAAAGAATCAAGGACAAGGAAGGTGACAGTGAATGTGTGTTTCCCACCGGATGACTGCCCCGGGAAAGAGTCTGCATCCAGTGTGGGGAAAGACAGCCCCTAGGCCTTCTGCCTTCTTCCCTGACAGCTGCAGGGCATCCCAGCCTCNTTTTCCAGGCTTCCTGAGTGCCCTGACCTTTAAGCAGCAGGGCCAAGGCAGCCCACTTCCTGGGATTTCTCCAGCACTCGCACCCTGAGGTCATCGTCCTGGAGGAAGGGCAACAGCTTAGTCTTTTTAAAAAAGATTTATTTATATTTATTTTATGTGCATTGGTGTTTTGCCTGTATGGATGACTATGTGAGGGTGCCAGATCCCCTGGAACTTGAGCCACAGACAGTTGAGAACTTCCATGTGGATGCTGGGCATTGAACCCATATCCTCTGGAAGGGCAGTCAGTGCTCTTAACTGCTGAGTCATCTCTCCAGCCCAGCTTAGCTTCTTAACGAAGCTTGGAGATACTGGCACACATCTTTCCTTTGCTCAGCCCTGTGGGCCAAAGCTGTTGGTTTCCTGCTCATTTTCCTTTCTTTTTTTAAAAAATGTAATTGTATATGTATTTGTGTGTGTGTGTGTGTGTGTGTGTGTGTGTACCAGAGAACAACCTCAGTTATAGTCCTCAACTGTCTCCCACTGTTTATTGAAGAAAGCGTCTCTCACTGGCTTGAAACTTCTCATAGGCTAGGATGGTTGCCAACGGACTCTGGAGATCCCTGCTTCATCACTGGGATCACAAGTTTACACCACCATACCTGGCTTTTTACATGGTTTCTCAGGTATCAAACCAAGGTCTTCATACGTGTACAACAAGCACTCTAACAACTGAGCCATCTCCATAGCCCCTGTCACTTTTATTGGGACAAAAATCCTTAACACAATCTATAAATTCTGTAGCTGTCATTCTGGCTCAGGTAGGGCAGTTTTGGCTCCCACTGGTTGTGCCAACACAGTAGCCCATTTAGTACTTCACTAGTCTCCAAAGTCTCTTAGGTGTGGGGTCCAGGTGATGCACATATAGTCATTTCACCATAAGTTTTAAATGGTCTAGCCTTGCCTACACAGACCACAACTCTGCCTCCTTCTCTTGAGCCCCATGAGGCAGACCTTCCTTCAGAACAGGATAGGAACTGGTTTGTACACTATTCCTTTCTGCCACAGGGCCTTTACATGTGTTGATCTCTCTCCCTGGAATATCGCACATCATCTTCTCTTTTGCTTGGTCAGTTTCTACTCTCTTAGCAAAATTATTTTTATTCCTACAAGACCTCCAGGTCACACTCCTCTGATGCATACACACACACACACAAACAAGATATGAAAGCAGAAAGTGGACTGGCTAGAGAGTGGAAGATTATCCTCAGGTGTTGGACAGATGGGACAAGAGAGGGTAACAAGCAGTGTGTGTGAATATGTTGACACTATATACATGTATGAAAATGTCATGTCCTGAACATAGGCAGCATTATCCCATATGCTGGGATGCTGGACTGAGGAAGAGCAGTGAAAACCAGCCTTCATCTCTCACCTTCCTGGGAGCAGATGCAGTGTGAGCAGCTGCCTCCCACTCCTGACGGACTATGCCCTACAAATCTTTCCTTCTTTTCAAGTATTTTGTCACAGCAAGGAGACACGTCACTAAGACAAGCACCAACATATATGGCAGGCAATGCGACAGATTCACTAACTAAACTCATCCTATTTCCTGTATCAAGTCATTGTCTCAGTAAAAAAANAAAATGATCCTGGCCAGTTAGCATAGTGTGGGGTTCAATAGTGACATTTCTTAATCTCTGTACTTAAAATAGCTGTCTGAAGCCTNGACACTGAGTCAAAACTAAGAATTTAACACCTCATTGACCCTTTTGNGTCTACCCCTTAAACTGCTAAGTGAAAACATTATTTGATTCAAATGNAATGGCAATCTTTTTGTGGNTTCAGTTTTCTTCAGCTTGGCTTGAGAGCAGTCTNTACTTCACNTGAGAGATTATGAGGCTATCTGAATTGGTAGCCATTGCCCTAAAGAAAACGTCNTGGTGTGGCTAGGATAATTGCAGACTCCTNTTAAATATCCCTCCTTCNGGGCTGGTTACTATTGAGTGTAAATGTGCCACTTTATATGCAAATAAAATGCGCTGAGATTTGAACTGAAAGTTCCACATGTATCTACTGACAAATCATCTTATTATGATCCACACAGCATCGGACCTTCTCACCGTATTACACAGCGAGGGAATTCTTTCCCGTAATTTTTGTTTCCAACATGCCCAGATAGAGCAGGGAAAATCATCTCTCCTCACAGCCAAGACAGATGCCTTTTGAGTTTTACTCTGAGTTACAGAATTTATAATGTTGTGATTCCTATTGCTAAAAGTGTGTGTATATGAATGTGTGTGTTATATGTGTGAGTGTGTGTGATCACATATATGCAGGCACACATGTGTGAGTGGGTGTACATGCACAAGTGTGATTATGAAAGCCAGAAGACAACTTTGGCTGATATTCCCTAGACATCATCCATGCTTTGGTTTGGTTTTGTGGATTTTGGAGGGGGAGGAGTTGGTTTGTTTGGTTTTTTTCTGTCTGTCTATTTGCTTTTGGTTTTGGACAGGGTCTCTTACGGCTCTAAAAATGGAAAAATACCCCAGGCTGTCTTGACAGTAAGCTTCAGGGATCTCTGTGTGTCTGCCTCCCCAGCTCTGAAACTACAAGCCCATGCTACCACATCTGGCTAATTTTACCTGGGTTATAGGAATTGAACTCACATCCTCTGACTTGCACAGCAAGCTCTTTATCAACTAAGCCCTCACACCTGTTTTTAATTGTATGCTTCTCTCTGATCTTGACTTGTCACCAATACTTTTCCCAGGTAGCTACAGACTTGGAAAACTTGGCTTCTTCTCAAGTATGCCAAGGATACCTGAGTCTGGCCTTCCCAAGGTGACTTCACAAACAGCACATGAGATATAAGTCCCTTCNCCTATTTTGTATTTGTGTCTTCTTTTCTCCTGCCTTCTCTGGTCAGTAATTGTATAAAAGTGTTGCTGTAAAATGCATTATTTTCTTCACCCCACTCCAAGGGACTCTGTTCCTGCATCTCAAGTACCATGTCAGACCTGCACTTCAAGCTTGCTTATAATGACATGTTAGAGCAGTACTGAACAACAACTATTCAAAAACATAGCATGCTATGCAAATCTGGTGGCTGGCTGGGCAGAGTTAACAGTGTCAGACAAACACTGACTAGGTAGGATGGGAGCAATGGGAAGGCATCTAATGTCCATTGTCAGNGCTTTCCCTGTGCCCTGCTAATGTTCCAGGAAATCAGATGGATGCAAGAGACTTCATGCAANATGAAAACTGAACTCTCTTCTCCCTGCCTATGAACTAACTTCCCCGGGGGCAAAGGATCCAATAGAAGAGGAGGTCAGGAGCAGGATGTAGATGAGAGCATCCTGGGCTGTGTTGCCAAACCAAGATGTCGAGATCTGGGGAGTTTNGTGGCATAAGTTGATTGAGTGTGTAATGTATATATGTATGAATGGGCACACATGCCACAGAACAGCTATGTGAGTCATAGGGTAACTTGTGGAGTCAGTTCTCTCCTTCCATTTTTAACTGNTTTCCTGGGATTTAAACTCAGGTTGCCAGAGCCTTTACCTAGTGAGGCACCTCACCAGCACTCTGTCTTATTTTTTGAGGCAGGGTCTCTCCCTGAAGCTACAACATACAGATTCCCCTAAACTTGTTGGTAAGTGGGGCCCTTGGATCCTTGTGGTTCCATTTCCCCTAAACTGAGATTATTGGTGTATGTGGCCATGCCTGACTTCTTTACATAAGTTCTGGGGATCCAAACTGACGCTTGCATGTGCTTTCCCAACTGAGCCATCTCCCGAGTCCTAAATTGGTATCTTCAATAAGTCTTACACCCAAAAAAGTAGAAATCCATCCATTTAGGACTCAGTGCCAAACGCTTAGATTTCTGAAGAAATCTGAAGTTCCATGATTGAACTTAGAGTCTGAATGTTATAATTTTATATGAGGATGTAGTTTCAATGTATCATATAATAACCCAAAGTGTACATGTACAGCCAGCCACCAGATTTGCATAGCATATCAAAGAGGTCTCTAAATTATATTGTAGGGAACTCAGGAATACAGATTCATTTTTGGNCATCTCTGTCCTCAAGCCTCCTCTACAGCACATTCTTTTTTTGTTCTGTTTTGTTTTTNGAGACAGGACCAGGCTGGCCTCGAACTCACAGAGATCCACCTGCCTCTGCCTCCCGAGTGCTGGGATTGAAGGCATGCGCCACCNCTTGGCTTACAGTACATTCTTAAACTGAGGAGCATCCCTCACCTGGGGCTGAGTAACTGAATGTGTGGGAGTCACAACAATTGGCAACAGTAAAGGGTTTCTGAATATACAACAACCAAAAATTCATTTAAAATCAAACTAATGAATTCCAGCCCAGCTGTAGCTGGCAGTGCTCCCCTATGTTACATTATGTGACTTCACTGCAGCCTTGGTTCTCACAACACATGTGCACACTAAACTGTGCATGCCTTCATGCCACACAACACCAAAGGATGCAGCCTGCAAGTCCTTAGCTCAGATTCAAGAACACTGTATATTATGTATGCACCGGGTGTCTTTACTGTGTGTCCACATTTCCCTGCTCTTATTGAAACATGGCAGATTAATTACAGAAAACAAAGGCATTCTTAATACTTTCCCAACTGTCATCCTTTAGCATGAAGGGATCAAATTATTGTATGTTTGAATTATACTGTGTCAGAGTGCTTAATTTTTTTAAATTGCTATTTGAGTTGCTGACTTGTGTTTCATTAATAAATGTTAATAGTGTCTTGTGTTGGGATTAGGGCAGAATTCTATTTCTGNAATGGCCATAAATGTACTTCTGCTATTTTGTCCTATATGTTTATGCAAAATGTGATTCTCAGCATTTGATTATAAAATCAGAATATAGATCAACTCTGAGAAGCACTGAAGATGTTCTTTGCTCTACAAANTCAAGTATTCACCCAGGGTTCAATTCTCTATGGAAAACAAAACAAAGCTTCCATCTCACTAGTATGCAAATTTACCTTAACTTTCATAAACAGTAAAATAATATGTATACCTAAGAACTGTTTTAAAATAATTTGCTTTGTGACTATTTATTATCAATAAATGCTTGACCTTATACTTACTTTATATGCCTATATGCCCAGGATTTTTATCAAATTTTTCAGGTAAAGCTACATTACAAATGAGAAGTTTAGTGAGCCCCGCCATATTGTTTGCCATGATACCCCTGTGGGCTGGAGAGGTGGCTCAGTCGGCAGCATGCCAGTCTAACATGAATGAAACCCTGAGATCTGNATCCAGCATTTCATAAACTAGACAGGTGCAACATGACTATAATCCCAGGACTTGGGAGGTAGAGCAGGGAAATCAGGAGTTCAAGGTCGTCCTCACCTACATAGAAAGGTTGAAGATCAGCCTGGGCTACATGAGACCCTGTCACACACACACAGAAGTCCCTCTGTTATGATCCAACATCAGACTACTCTATTAGTATTTGGTACATTTACATGGAAGTTGACCAATTCGTGTCTGTTTCTTACACTAGGTTCTCAAGTATTCTCATTACACTGACAATGTCTTAGCAACTTTATGGTTACAACATCCATTCTGAAATCAGGGTCCAAATGGAATACACACACACACACACACACACACACGGAAGCAAACTATCCAGCACTACCTTGCTTTCTTACCCATCAACATCACCTAGTCACTCTACTGTTATGATTTTTGTTATGGTCTAGAAATTTCCAGAAATTATAATCTCTTTTTCTCACATGAATTGCCAAACTAAGCTACTAAACTCTCCCAAGTTAGAGGTCAGGAATGCCTTTCATGAAAGCTGGGGTATTGTGATGGTTTTAAATGTTAACTTGTCACAACCTTAGCATCATCCAGGAAGGAAGCCTCGCCTCACTTGAGGAATTATCTAGATCAGGTAGGCCTGTGGGGTTTGTTTGAGTGTTAGTTGAGGTGAGAAGTCNCANCCTGAGAGTGNGTGGCACCATTTCATGCACCCTGAATTGTAAGGGGAAAAAACATAGCAAGCAGTAACAAGCAGGCAAGGATCAGGTATGTATTCTCTCTCTGCTCTTGCCTGTGAGTCTAATGCTTTGAGTCCTTGTCTTAGTGTCCCACAGTAACGGACTATAACTGAGAATTGTAAGTCAAATAAACCCTTTCTTCCCTATGTTGCTTTTTGTCGGGGTATTTGTCACAACAGAAATGAAACTAAAATCTTGTGAGTTCATTTGCTGGCACTGTGAAAAATTCCTGAGAGAAATCAACTTAAGGTGGAGAGGTGGCATCGGCATATAGTCTCGGAGACTTCAGTCCGTGACCATCTGCTCCACTTGCTTTCAGTACAGTGATGAGGCATTCCATCCTGGCAGAGGCAAAACATGAAGAACTGCTCCAGTCCGGATGGCCAGGAAGCAAATAGGAGGAAAAGATTAAGAAGCCAGGGTTCGTCTGTGCCATTCAAGGGNACACCTCCCATGACCTAACTTCCTCCCATCATATCAACCTCCATCTCTGAAAGATTTGACCACTTCCCAATGGTGTCATCAGCTGGGGACCAAGCTTTCACCACACGAGCTTTTGGGAACCATTCCAGATCTTATCTACAACAGCTGTCACCAAATCTATATTAATGACATTGAGCCAGTAACAAATAACACTAAGTTGGGAATTCATCTGGGGGAAAGTTAACTCATCAGGCATGAGTTAACTTTGTGTGCAAACATTTATAAAAAGTACTTATTCAAGGGGGGAACTGGAAGACGGCTCAGTGAGTAAACGTGCTTGCAGTATAAATCTGAAGATCTAAGATATGAGATCAATCCCCAGAACCCACATTTAAAAAGCCATATGAGACAGAATNCATGTGTAATGCCATCACTCTCACAGAGAGATGGGCAGCAGAGACAGGAAACCCAGCTGAACACTCATAGGCCAGCTAGCCTGGAGTATATAGTACCACAGCAGAAACAAGAAAGACCTTGCCCCAACAAGATGGGAGGTGAGAACTGCCCCCCAGACATGTGCATGCCTGTGCACGTGTGCAAAGTTCACTAAACTGCAAATGCTATTTGTTTTAAACCATCCAAGTTGTTCAACAATAACTAAAGTTGATGAGTATAGATTTAGAAGTACTTCTGTTTTTTGTTTATAAAACTTAGGAACTCCAGCAGTTTTATAATTTCAAAACAGAAAATACTAAATAATTTCTCTATTTCAATATCATATAGCAACATGTCTTCTAGACAGACTTGCCTCCAGCCGTTATAAACTGTGACATGAAACAATCTATGTTTGACACTCCTTTAAGGATGGGGGCCCTAACAGGCACCTCAGTATTATCGGGTATCGTGGCTCCCAGCCTCCAGTTTCCAGATNATGCACTGACTTCATCAGAGCTCCCTAAAATCCAGCAATCTCTTGTCCTTTCCCATTCTGCACATCTTAGAACTGCCTCCCTTCCATCCTCCTGTGTGCTGACAACCTCTACCCTACATCACTGCTCTTTACATTTTTTTCTAGTCTCTGTTTGCTTACTCCTGAAATATTCTGTATAATTATGTGAGGTTGTTATGGAGATTTTACATGATCTGTCATGAAGAAAATCTATTATTTTTGAGATAATTCACATTCATGACTCAGGAATCCTTTTAAAACTTTGTGTGTGTGTGTGTGTGCCTATATGTTTTCTGGGATAATAACCAGCTGCATATATTTGAATATCTATAAACAGTAGTCACTTCATTAATAATGTAACCAGAAAAGTGACTGAATTCTCTGCTAAGGTGGGACATTTTATGGTGGTCAGTTTAATTTCTCATAATTTACCAAAAAAAAAAAACTCTGCTTAAAGTCCTTATTTTCTTTTTAACTATGTATATAGACAAGTGTCTGTGTGTGCATGCATGTGACTATAGGTGCCCTTTGAGGCCAGAAGAGGGCATCAGATCCCCCTGAGGAAGGAGTTACAGGTAGTTGTAAGCCACCCAAGGTGGATGCTCAGAACTAAATACAGTTCAAGAACACTAGTACTCCTAACAGCTGAGCCATTTCCAGCCTTGATTTGCAAAGAACTTCTTAAAGGATACTTCTTAAAATGATGACAACTGAACTTTTGTCTTCATCCCTAGGAAAGGATTAGAAAGTCCAAACATCTCTAAAAATCTATCACTAACAATATGATATATATTGACTATGTTATAATTTGACTGCACTGAGTATGCTGTAATTTGTTATAACTTGAAAATGTAACTTTGGAGTGTATAAACTGATGACATGACTGCTCTGTGGTATGGTTAAGGAGAAGGATTTTATTGTAAATGTGAGGGAAAGAACAGCTAAAGCAGAGAGAAAAAATAGTAGAATGAACATGGCCAGCAGACTGGACCTGGTCATAAGAATAGCAGGAACAGAGTTGGGGGGGTGGGGGGGCATAGACAGAAGGAGAGAGCAGAAAGGGGGAGGACATGGAGGGGATGAGAGGAAGACAAAGAGGAAGAATAACCAAACTAGCAGGTTATAGGAGAATGAGTAGCTACAGGGGGAAGCCCAGGAGCTGGAGAAGTTCACAGTTGGGAGGAGGTGAGAGGGATAGGATGCCAGGACTCTGAAATGTGTAACAGGTATTTGTGGTACTGAGGGAGCTTGGAGGCCGGCATGGGCTTTGCTATGCTAATAGGCACTTGTCTCTTCTGCCAGGGATAAGGAAATGGCTCGGCTCCTTTTAACAAAGGGGAACCTGCTTCACAAGTTCCTGAGGAATGCTTGCTTCTGTCTAACTTCCAGAAATTGGGGGAATTTTCCTTTGGACCTGACATGGAGAATATGTGAAACTTCTATATAAATTTAAAGACCAGTATAGCAACTTGTTTGGTTGTTTTGAGTTTATTGTCCCTGCATAGCCTAGACTGTGGGGAGAAGAACCTGAGAGGGGAGTGGATTACTTGGCATCAGTGAAAGGGATTCAGATGTCAAGACTGTGATCAATCAACAGAAACCAAGCCTCCCTTCCATTCTTGTGTGCTGTCTTTGCCAGCACAGGATGGGGAAGGACATGAACAACCCCACTAATCAGCATTCAACAACGGGCCTTGAGCTTTCTTTCAACCAAAGCTGATTCCAAGATTGACTGACTTGGGGAGAGAAATATTCCTGATTCAGCTTCAGGTGAACGTCTGCTGGGACTCCTGACCCCTGTGCATACACACATGTACTGACTATGTCATAATTCATGTTATAATTTGAAAATGATACTTTAAGGAATATATTAAACTTGTACCTAAAATTAGGGGTAGATACTGCAACCTAAAAATTATTAGTGAAGTAGTAATTGATTATTTAATGTTATCAATATTGACTTTTTAATTCATTGTTAGAGAAAAGCATGTTTTTCTTTTTGAGTGTATTATAAAACAACTGTACCTGCCTATGTTTTATATATTCAGTACAGTGTGTATATGCACATTTATGTGTATGTACATGTGTATACATGTAGTATCACTACATACACAAAACCTACTCCTAGTAGATAAACTCATTAAAACACACACATACACATACATACACACACACACATACATTACAAATAACATAAGTCTAGCAATAACATGGCAAGCAACATCATTTGCTANAATAAATCCCCATCATATATTTGAATTTTTTTGGTTTTATACTTTNGGAATTAGTAAATCATTTTAGGTACTAAGCTATAAGTATAAGGAGTACATGGAAGGAGGGACAATAAGCAAGGAACAGAGAGAAACATAAATTGGTTAAAGACGCAAACAAACAAAAACTGTACTCTAGAAAAGGCCGGAGTAAGCCATGGCTTACAAAAGTCAGTGAAATCTATGAGGAGTGTTAGGTGAAGGCTGTGTTTCCAGCCAGATAGAGAACAAGGATGGAGCTGACTTACTGCTCAAAGCCCAGGGTGGAAGGGGACAGAACCCGGAGGGCAAACAGAACCATTCAACACCTCTACTGCCTCCATCCTGACTATCAAGGCCAGTGATCTCTGTGCTCAAATGAAGAGGGCGTGAAGTCTGAGATAAGTGAGGGATCCCCATGAAGTCTGAGATAAGTGAGGGATCCCCAGGGAGCCCAGCAAGCTGCTTTATATTAATCCAGGACTCANCAGTAAATCACACCCAGGGCAATGACAGAATCTCAGAGGCCCCTGGGGAAGCTTTGTTCACAGTCTCTGGGGAAATAGAAAGAGTTACTGCAGGCCCCTTACTAAACACAGACTGTGTGCTGGGGTTTTTAAGGGTCTTTCAGGAGCCTTTTCTCCCAAATAAAATAAATAGCTGTATTTATGTTACAAATCCGATTGTAGTCTAATTGTCCTAGCTCCTAGATAATACATCTAGAAGAAAAGGTTTCAAAGCAAGTGCATATGAATATCAAAAATAGAACCTCATAGTCATTTGATATTATAGAAGTTTGCTAAGAAAAGCTCCTAGGATGGACTGGGAAGATGGCTTGATCTACAAAGTACCTGTCATACAGGCATGGGGACCTGGAATCTTAGTCCCCTTTAAAAAAAAAAAAAAGCATAATGGCATGCATCTGTAACGCCATCACTGGGGAGGCAGATAGGTGGATATGGAGCTCCCCGGCCAGCTGCACATCTTAATCAGACCTCCAAGTTCAGTGAGTGAGAGACCATTCCTCAACAAACAAGACGGAGAACAACAGAGGAAGATGTGTGACAGCAACCTCTGGCTTCTGTGCATACACACACATGTANGCATGCACAGATACATGTGCATAAACACATACGAGGAAAGAGAGAGACGGGCAGAGAGAAAAACTGACTGACCCTTAGGTATATGCTTTTGGTAAAAGCGGCGAATCTCCAATTCTGCTAGGTATTTCATAAACCAGTTTTTATTTACTAGCATTTTGACATAAAAAAAATATTTTATGCGTGGGATCAAACCCAGTGCAAGGGGCTCTGTGCCTAACAACCATGCTGGAGCGTTGGTACAAAGCACCGCAGCTTAGAGTCAGAAATCTTTGGTTGAGAAATTACGTTGTCACTGACTAGTTAAATCACTCCACAGGTTCAGACCACTGCCCAATTGGCACACAGCCACAATACATTTGTTGACTTATTTTCTGTAGCTCTTTTTGTGCTCTCACGGAAGAGTT
>LZPO01116964.1:269278-280003 GCA_001675575.1 Neotoma lepida
GCTCCCCCCAATGCAGACTCCAGATACATTGCACTTTGCACCCTGGGACTTCCGATCCCTTGAGTGGCTTAAGCCGCACTCAAATGTTTTCTTTTGGTTTATTTTTGAGTGGGAAACAGATTTCTCAATACAGAGGATGGTTTAGAGAGAGTTCGAGTGTCTGTACCTTCCTTTGGCCTGTTTTGTTCAGAGGCTGGAGAGATGGTTCGGTGGTTAAAAGCACTTAATGCTCTTGCAGATGACCTGGGTTCAGTTCCCAGCACCTGTAGAGCAGGTCACAAGCACCTGTAACTCCAGCTCCGGGGATCNAGTGCTATTTCCTGCTCACTGTGGAAACCAGGCACAGTGTGATGGACATACATACATGCGGGCAAACACTTAAAATAAATGAATCTTCAAAAATGAAATGTATGTAAAAGGTTAAGAGATGGAGCAGCAGGCAAAGGCACCTTCCACCAAGGCTGATGACCTGAGTTCAATACCCGGGACCCACATGGTGGAGGGTGAGAACTGAGTCCACCCAACTGTCCTTTGACAGCCACAGGTATGTCATGACACATGCACCCTTACCTCATACATCATACACAATGCCATAGATTTTTTAATTTAAAAATAAAATGTTTGTTGAAATTCATTCCCATTCCATCTGCCTCAGCAGAGATGGGTTGGCTGGGTCAAAAGTAGCCAGCTCAGCTGCGGCATCACTGTTCCCAACCTTAAAAGAGACAGTGCTTTGAATTTCATCTGGGGGATCAGAGGACACCCAAATCCACTTAGGGCTGAACTGCTATGTTTTTGTGATGTCTCTCCAGACCTTGATGAGATTTCAATCCTATTAGTCATGAAGGGAGAAACCTAGGAGATCATAGGTGGCTGATGTTCCATTTACAACAAGAAAGAGCTGCTTAGCATTTGCAAAGGGCATTGATTTCTGATGGTTCCCCCAAGAGAACAGGGCTCCAGTGAGAAAACAGGACCAGAAAAGGCGTGGAAACAAAAGATAGAGAAGGTGAGAACTGCACTCAGTGAAACAACTAGACTCTATATGTTCTTAACAAGCTCACTTGAATCCAAAGAGTTGAGTCTTCATGGACACTAGGTAAGGGGAAGGGTGTGCTTTGCCTCGTGGAGATCCTGTTACTGAGAAATCGGGGGGATTACACTGTGCCTCTGATTGATGCTAAGGAGGTGCCTCCAGATATCCAGGCTAAATGAAGGTTACATGGAAAAGGCTTTTCATCTGAGTGATAAATTGCCAGATTCCATTATGCCTAATGAGACTCATCTATGCATAGCTGGACTCTGGGAAATAATAAGACCCCTTTCAAAGCCAAGTATAAACAAATGAGAGGAATTAATAATAAAAACCCTATTAATGTGCATGCAATTTCAGGGAGTTAATGAAGTCACTTTAAAAAGTTGGGCTGATGTAATTTTGGCATTTCTTTTTAATGCCTGATCATCAAAATGGGTTCTTTGGTTTCACCTCCCTCCTTCAAATAAATCCTACGTAAGACTTAAGATTACATTTCTTTTTCTTAATTCTTCACTTAGAAGTTATGGTGTTTGACAGAGAGGGTGTTTNGGGTCTTGGGATGTATAAGATGCTTACTGACTTGAAAATAATAAATGAGATTTGCTCCTGTGAATTGTCCAACTCAGAATATGCCTCTAGACCACAGGGACACTGCTGGAAGACATGGGTCCTCAGTCACCCACTTGCTGAAACATAAATCTTTTGCTTCTCAATAGAAGGTCTCCACTAGGTGAGCTGGGTAATGGCTTAGACAGGAAAGTGCTTGCCTCACAACCACTAGGACCTGAGTTTAATCTGAAAACCTATGTCCAAAGCTGGGTGTGGTCATGTAGCCCCAGCGCTAGAGAGATGGGGACAGGTGGATCCCTGAAGCTCAGTGGGCAGCCAAGCGACCTAATTAGTGAGTAACAAGCCAATGAGAGACCCTGTCTCCAAAACCAAGCTGGCTGTTGTTTGGGGAAAAACACAACAACAACAACAACAACACACACACACACACACACACACACATCTCTGCTAGGGAATAAGCATCAGGATGTTTAAACATCTATATACGGTCCAAGAGAAGTGATTGTGTCCAATCAGCTCAGACCTCTACCTCCTAATACAGAAAAGTGTAATGGGCTTTTATATAACTTCACTATAACAAACCATCAGTCAGGGACTGAAAATCAGACCCATACCTCTTCCCAACAGGATTCTTTCAAGCTGTCATTCATAAATAATGTGCATATTCAAGTATCTCATCAAAAGGTATGAGAGAGGGGAATAATGTAGCCCCTGCCCTATAGCTACATCCCTAAATTAGAAGGCACACTCAGTCATGAGTATGTGCTTATGACATCATCTATCTATCTATCTATCTATCTATCTATCTATCTATCTATCTACCTACCTATCTATCTGTCTGTCTACCTATCTATTTTGTGTGCATGTGTGTTGGGGTGCATATGTAATGTGCTCCATGTGGAAGAGGATAATTTGCAAGAATCAGTTCCTTCTATCATGTGGGTCCCAAAGATCAAACTCTGGTCCTCAGACTTAGCAGCATTTTCACTTCTATTTGCTTCCTTGTGTGTATTTCTGGATTTCCATTCAAATGAATACCACGTGTTCTTCAAAGCCAGGTAAAATAACATGGGTTCTGACTTCAAATACCCCCCCACACGTACAAAAAATGTTATTAAAAGTCTTACCACGTTCAAAAGATAAATAATTTTTTTTAAAGTCTTATAGTGTTTGGGAGGATAAAAGGGATGTAGAAGTTGCAGTGAAGACCACATTAGAAGTTATGTTCAAGCCTGTTTGAAATATCACTAGATCACATTTATAGTGCCTGGCATTTGGTAAGCACTCACTAGGCATGTCTTGTATCTGAATGGACCAGGGGGTTCTCTCATAGACAATCTGGTACACAGAGTGTCTACTGTATCCTCTGGCCATTTTTTAAAAATGTATGGTTTTATCCAGCTATGTTCTGAGCTTTGAGGAGTAGAGTCCTGCTTCTCAAACTACTTTCTTTCCTGGGGCACTACTATGTCTTCCTGGTTTGGTTCTGTCTCCACATATCAGTACTTCTTCCTCCTCTCATGGGGCCTGCTCTTCTCTGTTCATTGTATTGGTCTGTACAACTACAGCACATGCCTCTGTGCAAGCCTATATTGAAATATTCAGAACCTGAACCTAGTAAATTTTGTAAGGAACAGAAATTGGAATTAGCCTAAGGCCCTCATCCTCCATTTTAACCATACGATTTAGTAAGAGCTATTTGCACACATTCAGAGCTTAATCGGAGGCTGGAAAGATGGTTCAGAAGTTAGCAGCACTTGCTACTCTTGCTGAGGGCCGAGGCTCAGCTCCCAGAGCTCAGGGAGTCCAGTTGCAGGGGACCTGACACCTCCTAATCTCTGTGGGCACGAGTCATGCACAGTGCACATACATGCATGTGAGCAAACATTCATACACATAAAAACAGATCCATCTTTTAAAAGCTAAATTTTAAGATCCAGTGAATGAATAAAAATGTAATTAGAGAGGAAAGAGCATTGTGATTGTGGCAAAGGAGAAGAGATCTGAGGTGAGCCTTGAAGGCAGAGCGGAATTCTTACAAGGAGAGTGCAGGGAAAGGAGGCTTTCAGGAGAGCTGGCTATCCTGAGCACTGACAGCAGGGATGGAGGAGTCTATGGTTGCATTTACGTCTCTGAAAAGGTTGAGTGAGATGGCCCACTGGGTAATGGCTTCAGTCATCAACACTGATGACCTAAGTCCCATCCCTGGGACCTGCATGGTGGAAGGAAAGAACTCACTCCTCCCAGCTGTCTTCTGATATCTACATATGTGCTGTGGTCCACATGCTTCCCTCACACTAATGACGATAATAAATAAATAAATTATGTATAGGAAACTACTCAATTACTGATNGATTAATTAATTAAAATAGACATCTGGAAAAAGAAATGGACCGTAGGAGCTAGTGAGAAGGCTCAGTGAACAAAGCTCTTGCCACACAAGCATGAGGACCAGAGTTCCAATCCCAGCACCACATAAGTGGTATGACAGCTTGCCTGTAATTCCAGGGCTGAAGGTGCAGACTAGATCTCCCACATCAGCTGGCTAATGAAACTAGCTATGTGGGCCAGTTCTGGGTTCAACTGACAGGCTCTGCTTCAGTGAACAAGATGGCAAGTACTATAGAAAAAGCCCTGACAGGCTCCACATGCACCTGCACACACAAGTGGGTCCACACACATGAGAGTCAGCATCCACAGGTGCATACACACAGACTTTGGGGAAAAATACATAGAAACCTGAAGCTCAAATATAATTTAAAGGGCATGCTAATGAATACAAGAAGCCCAAAAGGGGATGGAGTATGGTGTCTAGAAGACCAGGATAATGAGAGGACAGGACACTGCTGTCTGGCAAGGGCTCAGAGTGTACAGCAAGTCCAGGTCAGAGGGCAGTCTGCTCTCACAGGAGCTAGCAAGTACCTGGCTGATCAGGGAGTCAACAGAGTAGGGCTGGGTGGTCAAAGGAGTCACAAGCACAACAGCTACTCTCAAATGAATGCATTTCCAAATGAAGAGCTAAGAGTTCTTGAAGTGCCAAGTATGTTGTCTCAGCATGAGACAAGTAACTAATACAAACTTCATATAGNAGTGGTAAATTANAGGCACTAAACTACATGGTTCTAGCATTATCAGTAGTAGTAGTAGCAGCAGCAGTGTATGGGGCTGAGGGAAGGGGGTTCTGTCTTTCCACTGTGACTTCCGGGGCTCAAACTCACACCTAATGCAACAAGCACTTTACCCACTGAGCCATCTCTCCCCGCCACGATCTGTATTCTTATGGAAACTCTTACAGCTCACAGCATCAGCAGCTTCAACTTCTTAGTTCCCATCTGCCAAGTTTAGCATTCAATTGCTCCTTCTGTCATGGGCGGTCACAGGTGGGTGTGGGGATGAGGGGCAGTGGGTGTAATGAACCAATCCTCTGTCCCTCAGACTTGGACAGGATCCAGCAGTAGTAGAGCATTCCCTAGCCAGAGAAAACAGCACCTGCCACCTCGGAAATTAATTATACACAAGGAAACCTCCCCACATTCTGTCTCACCCCATTTCCAAACGTCTTAATTGCAGAGCCTAAGCTTATTAAGGACAGCTCAACCACCATGAGAAGATTACCCAGTATTAAGTTTAAAACCTATATGGTCTTCATCCTTCCTGACAGGAGTCTATACGGGTATTTTTCCAGAAGTTCAATCCGGAACGATTGTAGAGCAGCGATTTGTTAAGCAGCTTATCTGCCAATGCGGATGCGAGCAATTTGTTTCTAATTATTTCATTAAACAAGCTTTATAAGAAATCCTAATGGTAAAGTAACTTAGGCCACAGGAAATAAATCCTGGTGTTCTCAATATCCAGATGATGCAGCCATGCTATTACGAGCTGTCTCGTCAATAACGGAGGTCTACAGATAATGACAGAAGTCTATTACCATAATATGCCACTGGTGCCTGCTGTAAAAGAAGTTTCCACATAACCTTCGGGGGATTGCAGCATGGCTGCACTCCGCACCTCTGCATTGGTCAAAAGGCATTATTTCACACTTCATTGCTCCAACAGATGAATTAATAAAGCTCTCCTACAGTGCCTATGAACCCCCCAATGCACATCTGTCTCAGTTCAAAATGACAGTGACCTCTAGATCTTGCCTTCCCATGTCCTTTGAGTCATCCTTGGTGGTGGGGTGAGGGGGTGGGGATTTTCTGGGTTCCNCCACCTTGAACTCCAGAAGTGTGTATGGAATTCCACCCAAGGCTAGGGGAAGAGGCTCAGTCGAGGCTGGAGATAGTTTTAGACTCTTCTGACAACTGAAGGGAAGAAAGTTAGTGGATTTCCTTGCTGTGTATTTTGGGGGCATACACAGACTGACGACAAGATGTACACAAGTCTAAAACTTCACATACCAAACAACTGGAACTATTAGCAAAAGTAAGGTGTGAGGTTCAGAATGGGCTACTTCCTTACTCTGTTCTATGCACTTCCCAGGGCAAGCAAGCATCCTATTAGTAATAAAATAAAACAAGAGTTAAAATTCGTTAACTACATTCTTTGNTATGTGCTAAGTATTCTGGGAACTGATCTATCTTATTTTATGTCTGGAATATAATTAATCAAAGATCTCAATCAACAATTTTTTTTCTTCTGCATTCTACCCTTACGGAAAAGAATCAGTTCCTAAGAAAATCATCTCATGTGAAGGACTTGAGGAAGAGTATCAATCACCCACAATAGGCACACTTGGGGTATGGTCCCCATCTTTGCCTCTGAACAAGGCTGAGAGGAGTACAGTTGATCAACACCCCAATTCCCTAGGAATACAGCCCAGGGGTCTGGGTTTTAACAAGATCTCCAGGTGATAGGTAAGGACTTCATGTCCTAGATGCTCTAGTCCTGAAGATTAACCCCAAGTGCCACCATGATTCTCAAATGACAAAGATAATGGCTTGTCCTTATGGTCTCCATTTACAAATAAAGAAAAACTGGAGCTGGGGAGGTGGCTCCATTGATTAAGTGCACACCACACAAGCATGGGGACCTGAGTTCAGATCTCCAGAATACATGTAAAGAGCCGGATACAGCTGCACCACCTGCAGCCCAGCACAGGAGAAACGGAGATGAGCAGAGTCACAGAGTCTGCAAGCTCACCAGCCTAGCTGATGAGTGAGCTACAGATCTCACAGTGAGATCATGTCTCAAGAAATAAGATGGAGAGTGGTTGAGAAAGACAATCAACTTCAATTCTGGTCTCTACACACAAGCATGTGTGTACATGTGTGCACACATGAACAGGTACAACACCACACACACACACACACACACACACACACACACACACACAAAGTAGATGCAGAAAAGTGGACATTTTACATATTTGGCAAGAACTGCTAAGTAATGGAAAATAATAAAGTTAACTAGACATGCAGTCAGCCCACTCCTATTACCCCACCAAATAATGGGAAATGATAATACAACACAAGACAACAAAAGACTGGAAATTATTAGTCTCAGGCATGACTGAGAAAATATAATCCTGTAACTATTTGTTTAAGCCCTCGGACTGTGCTCAGATGTCGGCAGGAAAAACACAACCAGATCTCAAAACTAGTAAGACAAAGCATGACACAATCACACCAATGATATACAACAACATCACCAATATTGACAACAGACATCACCAATCAATCATGGTTCTTTCTTCTCCCAGCCTCTCCTTCCCTAGCCAATGACAGACATCACCAATTAATCAGGCTACTTTCTTCTCCCCCTCCCCACAACAACTGCAATCACTAATCAATCATAACACTTTCTTCTTCTCCCTCCCAAGATGCCACACCAGATCCATCTCAATGACCTATTACAGGCTGCAGGGACCCATGCAACACAGCTAGCACTTTAGAGATCTTTCTAGCACTCCTATTTTTAAACTTCCAGACATAGTAAGCTGAAAAAGGGTTGCTAAAGAATGAATAATTTGAGTTCATGTTGTGTAAGCATTTCAAATGGGAGGTATTCAATATTACCAAAGATNACTTTCNACATAGAAAAACATTCCCATCCATCCCCCACACTGGTCAATAGAGATTGAGATTAGTAGCCAGGATCACTGAACATCAGAGGCACAGGACTCATCTAGAAGACTTAGCTTGACTTCTTGCCTTACACAGGAAAAAGAGCCCACAATGACAGAATTGCACAGGTATGTATGGCAGAGGCCAACAGCAAATGGAGTCGATTTAATCTGTGTTCTGCCATTGTATCAGATGGCTCTGAAACACACAGAAGACCCTGGCAAAATAACCTGGCTACAGATACATCACAGATGTAGAAATAAAAAGCAAATGACTCCCTCATCCCAGGAGGGAAAATTCATGCAATGGCAAATCATGCTTCAAATAAGTCTTTAAAAGCTAATCATCAGAAGGCCTCACATTGGGGAAGTAATGGTAATATACAACAAGAAAATCTCCTCCATGTCAGTGACAGGCATCACCAATCACTCATGCTACTTTCTTCTAGTCTCCCCCCATACTACGAGTATCAGGCATTACCAATCAATCATACTGTTTTCTTCTCCCATGCTCCCCATCTCTTGCTATTTCTAGGAGCGATGAGTTCTTGGATGTCCAAGAAATACTCAGCACACTTAGCACACTTAAACTTACACTCTTGATCTGCACTACAAACTAATAAGAAACTAGTCCCATCTTTATCTGTTCTCTATTCGTGAGAATACTGCTCACTGAAACTGAGTATCAATTTCATATCCAATCATCATAATGACATCAATGTTATCCTCCCACAGGGTTGGAATCATCTATCTCTCCATAACTGTCTTATTAATGTACTATTTAGAAATACTGCCATCTCTTATGTAGATTTTTATTAGTTTATTAAAACTAATCTCCCACACACATTATGCCTAACTTCTCAATCAGTTCACCATCCCACAAACAGAATGTTTTTTTTTTTCTCCCCAATCAGAATTTGGACACTCACTTCCACTTAAAATCATTCAGTATTTTCCCATTTGTCTTAACATGACACTGTATATATATACATATATATAATCTATATACGTATACATATACACTATATATGTATCTATATAATCCTCCCTCAAGATCTCGTTTACAGCCCCATTCTTCACAAACTATGCAGAGTCTCTGCATTCTGCTAAGTTCCTCTGAGAGCAGGGCCTCTGCACAGCACCTTCCTTTTTCTGAATAAGTTTCCCTCTCTCACAGTTTGGATCCTGACAAAGAAGACTTTCTAGATTCCCTGCAGCAGATCAAGTCTCACAGGTAACCAACCATTTTTCCCTTAGAAGATGTGCACCCATTTATAACTATCCCCTCATTAGGGCATCTCTTTCTTCCTTTCTGTCTCCTCATTCTCAGAAGCCAGGACAGCCCATGAGAACAGGCCCTGATTCTGTCAGCTAACCATGCTATCCTCAGTACTTAATTAGTAAATGACTCAATGAATATTCCATGAATGAGTGATAAAGAAATGAATGAGGACCCGATGTTTGAGCTCACCCTAACCTTACAGCGCTGTGGATTCAATGTGAATCTCCCCCACAGGCTCACGTGTTTGAACTCTCGGTCTCTGGCTGGTGGTGCTGTTTGCAAAGGTTGTGGAACCTTTAGGAGGTGGAGCCTGGCTGGAGGAAGTGGGTCATTGGAACAGACCTTGAGATTTCAGAGTCTGGCCCCACTTCCTGTTCACTGTCTGTTTCCTGATTATGGAGGCAGCATGCTCATCTCTCGCCCTTCATGCCCACTCCTGCTTCCCTTCTACTGTGAGCACAAATAAACCTTTCCTACCTGAAATTGCTTCTTGTCAGGTAGGTGGTTACAGCAATGGGACAAGTAACTAATGCACAAAGCAATCACTAGAGCAATTAGACACATGTTCCAGGTACAAGTAAGAGTGATACATTCTGGGGTCCCTGAGGGGGAGCAGCTCAGTGACAGTGTCCATCCAGAAAGCCTTCCTTCATAGAGCCACAAAGTATCCAGGCTCGGGAGACATATACAGCCTAAGAGTTAGACCACATGGTTCTAACTTGTCTCCACAACTTGTCTCCTCAGACACCTCAGACCACTTAGGAGTCATGTTTCATATTGAAATAGTCTATAGACACCTGAATTTAGCCCAAGGTAATACGTAGTAACTAACCTGAAAACTGGTGGCTATAAAACATTCCTGAAGAAAGTTCCATATACTCTGGTATTTATTAGAGACTGGACATGGAACAGGAACAGTGAACATGCCTTTCTTCCGCTGTCATAGTCTGCAAGTAGTTTTCAACATCTGTAGCTAATAATTAGTTGACCTGCATGGTCCATATATTTCTTATCTGTATCACAGCCAACTGGATTATAGCGTTTCTAGTAGAGCTACAATAATTACAAAGAACAATTCATATTCATGTGGGTGCAGGTCTGAGTTCATATTTTCATTCTGTATCTAGCTGTCTGTCTCCCCTTCCATCCCCCTTCATTGCCCTCCATCTTTCTTCTTTCCCTCCATCCTTCTTCCCCACCTCCCATTTCTCTCTCCTCTTCTTCCCACTTTCCAGAGAACTCCAGTGTTGGTCAATGTGGTGGTTCATAATGATGGTTAACTTGACAGGACCTAGAATCACCTAGGAGACACACCTCTGGACATGTCTGTGACTTGGTTGCTAAATTCAGTCATAGAAACCAAGAAAAGTAAATAATATATAAAACAGCTGTTAATANTCATAGTTTCCAGGTTGTTAATCGAGATGGAAAGGCCAAGCCTAAGTGTTGGTAACACCATTGTGTGGGCTGGGGTCCCAGATGGAATAAAAAGGAGAAAGTGAGCTGAGCACCAGCATTCGTCTCTCTGCCTCCTGACTGTGAGCTCACTGTGACCAGCTGCCTCCTGCTCCTGCCTTCACACTTCCCCACCATGACGGGCTGTATCCTCAAACCTCCCTCCTTCAAGTTGCTTCTCTCTGGTATCTTGCCACAGCCATGAGAACAGTAACTAATACTGGTGACGAAACACACTCTTTTCACATAAAATTACTTTGATCTCAGTGTGACTATCTACAGTTCCTTGGCCTCGGTGTGACTATCTACAGTTCCTTG
>LZPO01116964.1:280138-297785 GCA_001675575.1 Neotoma lepida
GTGTGACTATCTACAGTTCCTTGGCCTCGGTGTGACTATCTACAGTTCCTTGACCTTGGTGTGACTATCTACAGTTCCTTGGCCTCAGTGTGGCTATCTACAGTTCCTTCCTCAATCCGCAGATTCCTAAAATTGAAACTGATCTTCAGAATTCCTTGGGCTAATGCTATGGTGTTCAGATCATCTGAGTAACATTTTGAATAGGACAGCCTCCTCTCTGGATAATCCTTGATACATCCCTATCAAATCCTCAATATTAAAGTAGCCTTTGATCTCACCCCCAACCTTTACTGCCAACTACACACACCTCAAATATATCTGTTGGGAAAATGTCTTCCCTGGGGTGGTATAACCAACATCTGCCTCTCCTCCGAAGGCCCCAACAACAATCCACAGAAGGATTCTACCAGAGTGCACCCTGGGAAAACAATGCATTTTTCAGGATAACTTATCAAGTATGGAAAGGGGTCTGGTAGGAGCATGGGTGACTGGAAAACCATCAGAAAAAAAAAAGCCAAACCACAAGAAAACCTTCACACAGCATGGATGATGGCTTCTTCATAGCTGCATAGATGAAGTTCCCCTTCAATTAACTTCCCCCAGCTACAAACTCTAGCCCTTTGGGAGACCCCAAGGCCATCTGCAATCATGGGAAAACTGCATACAAATGGCTAGGAGGAGTGGCTGAATCTCAGGTGAGAGTCCAGTGACAGTCTCCACCCCCTCCTTCTCTGGGGAACTTCAGCAGTCAACAGTCCTTGTCTGTGTATTTCACAGAACAAGTCCATACATGGTAATTTCAAGACCAAAGAGGGGAAACATTGTTTCCAGTGGCTTCTGTTTGGTAGCTGGAGACTACTGTAGCCTCTGGAAATGGTCAGAATACCAGCCAATGATCATCAACTCCTTAGCTGTCTTGGATAACATCCCTATGATGTGTATACCAGAGAGACATCAAGCCACAAACATACAACCCAGGCTCCAGGGATGAGAACTCATCCTGGAGCTTCTCAGTAGAGAACCAGGTTCAGTTTTGAACAGAGAGCGGAGCCTGCAGCCTCCTTGACAGAGAGCCACTTTCTCTAACGAGGTAATTACCAAGGCCGATTCTCACCTCAGAGCCTATGGCTGTTCTCATGGTCCCACATTCAAACCAACCAGCCTTTCTGGAAGCTAAACTCATGGATGTTATATCAGAGATAGGGGGTGTGGAACAGAGCTTCCCAGGGAGAAATTAGACATCATGCTTATTTTATTGGAGATTTAAGTGGAAACCACCGAGCCATGGAGCAATAAAGTCAGTTTGACCTTGTCCAAATCCTACACCCAGCAGCACTTTTGAGATCTGGTTGGTTCTGCCTATTCGTTCCAAGTTGTTTGAACTTCAGTTGAGCACAGGAAAGCTCTCAGTTATCAAAAAATGTGCTTATCCATGCACATTATTTCACGTTCATCTGCACCTGCCTAGCAGCCACCACCAGAGGCCCTAGAAATATTCAGAGAAGCACTGAAGTGTGAGCAATAGCTAATAAAAAATTCCTGCAGTTTTAATTACAAATAAAAGCAAGCCTACCTCAACTCTATAAACTGAATCTGGGATACCCAGAGAACTGCTGCTGTTTATAAGCACACATAAATTATATTCCTTTCACATTGAATTAGTACACAATTGCAAGCAGATATATGTGCACACACACACACACACATAATGAAAATAAAAAATAAATTCAAACAATTACTTCTATACCTCTACTGAGAGTTCTATCTATCCCAGACTACAAAATGAATAGAATGAATAAAAAACAACTTCATCCATCTGGCCACGAGGGTCTATTGCTGACTAAGTCATCTAATCTACAAAGGAAAGCCCAAAGGCAATCAGCAACCAGAAGGAACCAAGAAGCAAATGAGGGCTGTGGTCAGTCTGTAAAGGACCTGAGTTTGGATGCTCAGGGCCCATCTGAAAAGCTGGCTGAAGTGGCTTTCTTTGTAATCCCAGCTAGGGATGGAGATGGAGACAGAGGGATCCCTGAAAACTCACTGGCACAGTAGCTGGGCCTAAGTGAAGTTCAAGGCTAATAAGAGATGTCTCGAATAAGCACTTGAGGACTGACACCCAAAGTTGTCCTCTGATCTCCACATAGGCACTGTGCATAAGCACACCTCTAACCCAAACACACACCACTAGCCCCCTCAACACACCCATAAAAAGAGTACAGTACCACATCAGACAAGGTAAAAGCAAGGTAAGGTAGAAGGCACGGGACTATCTCACAAAGTCCTTCCATTCAGATGCAAAGGTCAAGGAACAGTGTCTTAGGAGATGGGTCCTGAGACTAGAGAGGGGTTGTGTTAATGAAAAGAAGGAAGTGGCAGTGCAGGCGAATAGTTCTGCAGGCTGAGGGCCTGGAATCAGAATGGACAAGGCACATCATCACACAGTAGAAGCTGGAACTGTTACATTCATCCCACAGAGTTTTATGTTATAAAGTGATTAAGGGCTATTAAAACCCTTGGGCATGGGCTTTGGCGGTTGTTACTCTAACCTTGCAAATGAATGAATCAACAAACAGTAATGCATCTTTGTACAACTCTGTTTTAGTAGAAACTATAGGACAAAATTAAATGATCTGAAGAGAAAGACATCTCAATAATCAAAGAAGTCATCAGAAAGGTGACCTAAAGCAAATCCTTAGTCACAATGCCAGGTCTATGGAGACAGAATTGAGACTTCAAAGCTTTATTTTTAATTGTGTGTGTGTGTGTGTGTGTGTGTGTGTGTGTGTGTGTGTATGTGTGCATGTGTGTGTGTGTGTGTGTGTGTGCATCTATGTATGGCTGTGTGCACAAGTGTGCAGTCCCCAGAGAAGCCAGAAGAAGGCATCAGGTGCCCTGGAGCTAGAATTACAGACAGTTGTGAGCGACTTGGCATGATTCTTCTGCAAACACAAGTGCTCTTAACTGCTAAGCCATCCCTCCAGCCTCATGGATCCAAACTTTGAATCATTGTGCAAATGTACAACCCAAGGTCTGGCAGACCTCAGAGAACTGAAATATTTTGAAATTAGACCCTGAAATAATAAAATTGAATGCTTCGGTCATTCCCTCTGTGATAGGAAATGAAAATACTTAGCAGTATGTTCCTGTGGGCTAGGTAAAATTGCGCCTGGGCTCCTGGTGGCTTTGCTAGTAACCTTGGGCACTTCTTGACTTGTAACAGAGTCACCTTGATCTCTACCATCACCCTTGGGGGGGGTGAGTTCCTGTATAGACCTGTGTCCAAATTACTAAGTTGACAGTTATCACTGACCCTCAAAGGAGGTTTGGGCGCTAGCACATCAATATTAGGGAACACACCTGAACCCACAGCATGTGCATGCATGCAAGTGGAGGCCAGAGGTCAACATCTGGTAGCTTCTTCAATGGCTGCACACCACATTTTTTTTTTGAGACTGGGCCTCTAGCATAGCCTGGAGCTCACCAATTCAGCCAGACTTGCTACCCAGCAAGTTCCTGGGATCCTCCTGACTGCCTCCACAGTGCTGGAATTGAAGTGTGCTCCTCTGTGCCCAGTCCTCATATGGATTCTGGAGGCCACAACCTACGTCCTTAGACTTGGGTAGCAAACACTTTACCAACTTAGCTATGCCCCCCACCCCAGGCCTCAGGTTTCCCTCTGAAGGACTGAAAGTCATCAAAGTGAGGTTTCCAGATACATGTTAGATTTCTCCCAAGTATTCTGTGAGTCTCCTCCTGGTGAGCTCAAATTTGTCTTTGCTTGGCTATGATACAAAAAGAGAATCAACACCATTCCTTTCCCTGGGGAATCAGGCCTCCCTCTGCTCTTATGTCAGAGCCCAGTGGCAGAATGTCTTCCAGGAAGAAACCCCTAGCTTAGCTCTCCATCTTTGTAGTGATCCCTTCTTTTGCATGGACTGGCAGACTCACCATCCTGACCATAGCTGTACTCCATGAGTGACCCAGAGAGAGATAGCTGTTCCTAGTAGACCTCTTCTGAAGATTCTCCTATCACCCCCTCACAGCACTGCTACACTGTAAATTGCAGCTGGCTTGCTTTCTTTGCCAGAGATCTCATTGCCCAAGACTCTCCCAATAATAATTGCATGTAAGATTTATCAGCCACAAGGCCAAGGCTATCCCATACAGCATATCATGCCAATTATATTAAGCACTTCTCATATAGATAAGAAAATTACTGTAATGCACAAATGTATATTAGAACAGATCTTGCAACTCCCTTCTAGAAAAAGTGTCATAATAAATGTAAAGATTTTCCATATTCAAATTGGGACACGATGTACTCTGTAACCTGCCCAAAAATTACCCAGAAGCAAAAACACTTTGTTACTTAATTCCCCAGAATGCACCAGTGCCTCTTCTGCAAGCTCATTTTTAGAATGAACACACCAGAAGGCCACAGGACTCCCTGAGCTGTCAGAGGACATGAGGGTTGGTGAGAAAGAGCACTGTAAAAAGCAAAGGCACCTTTCACCACTCTCTCAAGCTTCACTGAATTACACAGAGGAGGTACTTAATAAAAAGGCTGTTTTGAAAATGGTCTCAGATACCATTGGATATGCGATTCTATTCTAAACAGAGAAATGGTCAGTTGAGCGCAAATATGAAAAGATGCCCAAGAAGCAATCACTGAGATTGATTTCTATAAGGCTCGATAAATAACCATAAGGGATAAAGCGGTTTTTATTACGGGAAGAGAAGGTACTCAGAGTATCGAATATGAGATATTTGAGAGACTGTTTTAAATTATCTTAAAGGGAGCTGGAGAGATGACTTAGTGGATATAGTACTTGCCATGCTCGCATGCAGACCTCAGTGTGGATTTCCAGAATCCACAAAACTAGGAGCAGTAGGCATGCATCTGTGATCCCAGCACTCCTACTGTGAAGTGGGAGGCAGAGCCAAGAGAATCTCTGGAGGGCCAGATAGTCTAATGTCCACAGAAATGAATGGGAGACCTTGCCTCAAACACAGTAGAGGGTGATGACCAACACCTGAGGCTGTCCTCTGACCTCCTCATGACAGCTGGCTAACACACACAGGCACACACACACAATGCATATAACACACACACACACACACACACACACACACAATCAAGTTTAAACTGAGGTCAAGGTATTAATTGGCATTGGGATAATAAGGAAATAAAGTTGGTTCTCTTATGCCTGGGTTGTAAATCAAAGAAGTCAGACCTACTGTGGGCTGCCATCAGTAGTGTTTGGCATTGGTGATCTGTATCCCTTGAGGGGCTGCCATTCCTTCAGAAGATTCTTTACCCATTTATTCTTCACATCATTTGCACAGTGATGATGTCATTGCTTTCTTTCCCAGGTGGGAAGCTCGGGGCACCTGTCTGTGCTAAGCCTACCTCACCATGAGCTGTCTTCCACTCTCCTCTGGGTGCAGCTTCAGTGACATAGACAAACCGTCACAATGTACAGCGCATACACCTGCAGACACATATGCACACAGATAAACAGAACATGTACACACACATACATGCACACACACAAAAGGAGCAGTTTGCTATTGAATCACCAGAATTATCTCAGTAGAAAATGGTCATTTGGCCAACAATGTCACACTAAAAACAGTATCTATCTATTGTTTAAATTCTAGGGAGCATAAGTAGACACGTTTGTCTATTTTGAAGGTTTTATTTATATGCATGTGTCTGCATGTGTGTCTGTGTCTGTATGTATAGGCATGAGCATGAAGGTGCCCACAGAAGCCAGAAGACGGCATTGGGCTCCCCAGAGTTCAATGGTCATGAGCCACCATGTGGGTATGGGGAACTGAACTTGGGTCCTCTGGAAGAGCAGCAAGCACTCTTAACCACTGAGCCGCCCTTCCATGCCCCATATTTGTCTATTTTAGATTAAAGCTTGTTCCAGCCAAGAATCACTAAAACCAAAAAGTATTAAAATTCTAAAAGGGGCAAAAACTATTGATCTCTGAAGAAACACTTACAGAGTGAGTAGAAGCCAAGCCCACGAGATGGAGAGTAAGTGAGAGGTCAAATGTACATGGGAAGGTAGTCAAAGTTCACCACTTACAGAAGCAGGAGACAGTGGACCACCTCACAATTGAGAGATAATCCAATGGGTTTTGAGCACCTGCCTCAAATCCAGTCAGTCAGTCAATGGAAAACGGGACATGAGTATGGGGGGGGGGGAGATTAAGTAGCTGGAGCTGCACTTGGCACCACAGACATTCTTGTGGTTTGGATGTGAAAAGTCTCCCACAGGCTCCCTGTTTGAACCCTCTGCTGCTGATGGCTCTGTTTGGGAAGTCTGCAGTGATGGAACCTTACTGGAGGAAATGGATCCCCGGGGCCAGGCATGGAGGTTGGGGCCAGGCATGGAGGTTTCATTCCCTAGCCCTACTACTTGCTGTTGACTCTCCGCTTCCTGACTGAGAAGGCCTGCTCCTGCCGCCATGCTTTCCCCACCGTGAAGAGATGTATCCCTGCAACCCGTAATCTAGAATAAGCCCTTTCTCCCCCAAATTGCTTCTTATCAGGTGCCATGAAAAGTAATACAGTGTACTAGTTACTTTCCTGTTGATGTGACCGAAATACCTGGCAGTCACAAATGATGAGGGGAGAGATTCATTCTGCCTTGGGGTTTCAGAGGGACTCAGCCATTACAGTGGAAAAGGTGTGGCTACTGTCTGCTTGCGAGGCTTGATACATCAAGGTGTATCAGGAAACACCAGAGGACTGGAACCAAGGGTGGGCTTAACCTTCAGATGCACCCTTAATGACTAAGGACCAGCCTCCAGATCCCCCAAACTCTGAAGCCCTTCAAAACAGTACCATAAGCAGGACACTGAGCATTTAAAATATGAGTCTGGGAGGAACATTTCAGAAACAAGACACAACAGAGTGTGGTAGAGAAGCAACTTGTAGAGAGCAATGGAGGGGGAAGAAAGAGCAAAGAGGAATGATGAACAGATACTGAAGACAGAAAAGTGCCACCAGAGATGCTTGGTCAGTCACTAGAGGCATTTCTGCCCTGCCCTGACTATGGGGGAGCCCTGAAGCCTGGAGACAACTTGTCCTCATTCTGGTTTAAGCTAGCGATTTCCGCTTTGAGGTTTTTGAGTTTCTGCTTCAAACAATCAGAGCTTTGTAATGAACCCTGCGGGAAAGGTAGAAGAGATCACCTGGGAGATGGAGATGGGGAAGGCTACTGTCGTCAGGGGAGAAGGAACTGACTGGGCTCAACATGGTCACTGCACCGATGAAAGAAAACTCCATCACTGGAAGATTCAGTAAACACAAAGTAAAGGAAATGCTAGGACTGCAGGCTGGAGGTGATGTGTTTGGATGTGGTTAACGAGTTTAAGATTCTATATGTGGGCTGGGGAGACAGCTGGGTTAGAACAGTGTCTCTGTACAAGCATGAAGACCTGAGTTTGAAGTCCAGCACCTACATAAAAGCAGTGCAGAATTGTGCACATCTGTAACCCCAGGGCTGGAGGCAGGGGAGCAGAGACAGGTGATTCCTGGAGTTCATTGGCCAGCCTGTACAATCAATGAGATGAGCCCCAGGCCCAGCAAGCAACCTTGCCACAAAAAACTACCATGGAGATCAGTGGAGGAAGACACCGGACATTGACCTCTGGCCTTCACACTCACACATGTATCCACAGGCACATGAGCACATGCACATTAAAACACACACCTACACGCACACACATATGCACACACAAACAAACAAGATCTTGTACCTACTAACAGGTAAGAATTCAAATTCAGAATGCCTACCCACGGGTTTTCTTTTCAGCAGTTTATGTAAGGCTTTCAACTTTTTCCCTAATGCTTCCATTGAAGAGAAACCCTGTTAGCACATTATTAAAAGGGGCAGTTGTGAAACCTGCAATAATATTTGGAAATATCTGCAGGAGAACTAACTCCACTTACTCACTACGTTTTCAAGTAATGGGTGTAGACTCCGTCTCTTGCCACACAGCATGGTATAGATAGACTTTTGTGTATTAAAATTAATGAAAAAGGATTTACTCGGGGGGCTTGTCAGAAGTTCTCCCAATTTAAATAGACCTAAGTAACTATGAAAACTGGTCAGTTTACACATGAAGCCATGCCAGTTTAATGTAGAAAAGCCCCATTGATACTGGCCACATTTTTGTCTCCTATTAAATTGCTACATAAATATATAAAGCTGGTCTCTAATACCATATGTCGACACAAACACATTTTTGGCCAACAAAAGTCTTTCCATTTTTAATCTCAATCTTTCTTGCTCTGTATTCTTAAATTAAAAACAGTAATTTGTGGGAGGATGCATGCTACTCTGTGTGTGTGTGTGTGTGTGTGTGTGTGTGTGTGTGTGTGTGTGTGTGTACGTGCCAGAGAAGAACTTGTAGAAATTATTCTCTCCTTCCACCATGTGGGTCCTAGGGCTTGAACTTGGGTAAATAGACTTGATGGCAAACTCTTTTAGCCCTGAGCCATCTCACTGGCCCAGAATTCTTAAACTAATGTTTACCTGCTCACACACACAAATATACACTTACACACCAAACATATATTCTCTCTGTAGGTACACACACACACACACACACACACACACACACACACACACGGAGGTCAGGGAACATCCTGAGATGTTGCTCCCCAGGCATTGTGCATCTTTTTTGAGATAGGCCGTCTCACTGGCCTGGAACTCACCAAGCAGGCTAGCTGGCCAACCAGTCCCAGGGATCTGCCTGCCTCTGCATCCCCAGGGTGAGTCACCATGATTGTTGACATGTGTTGTGGGTCAGTCTTGGGATCTGAAGCACTTTACTGACACAGTCATCTCCCAGCTCCTCCTGCTACACGTTTTCCTTCCATTTTGTACTTAACCTTTCTTTTTTCATAAGGTTCAACCATAAAATCGATTGAGATTAATGGCAATGGTGATAGGCTGTTTCTCAGAGTCCAGCTCTCAGTTGTCTCTGGAACAACCGTTGAAGCTTAGTGTCTTGGATCTAAAATGGCGGTGGATTGAAGGGCCCCCTGAAAAGATACGCCCATGTCCCAGGTCCTGGAGCCTTTAATGTGACCCTATTTAAAGCAAGGTCCTTGAGTGTGCAATTAAGTTAACGATACCCAGATGAGGTCACANTGGAGTATCTGGTAAGCCTTAAGTCCAATGGTAAGAATACTTAAGGGAGACTCCCAGAGGACAGAGGTGAATAGGAGAGGAGAAGGAGAAAGAGAAGGAGGAGGAGGAGGAGGAGAAAAAGGAAGAAGAGGAAGAGAAGGAAGAGATGAAATAGGGATTTGTAGTTATCTACAAACTAAGTAATGTCTAAGGCCACGAGAAAGAAGCTGAAGGAGGCAGCAAGGTTTCTCCCCTGTAGCCCTCAGAGGAATAATAAGGCCAACTGGAAAAACAAAACCCCTCATTCCTAAAAGAATTAATGTCAGCATAAATCCATTAAGGTTAAGGCATTCATTTTTATAAAGGAAATAATTAATGAATAATTAAAATACCACATATCACTGGTTATGGTTACAATGGTTATTTCCATAGTACTAAAAAAATACAGAAAGTGACTTAAATTTACCTTAGGTAGCACCTCATAAGAGAACAGTAAAAGGCCTGAGGCAGTTACACAGGACTACCTGTTGTTAAAGTTCTTTCTTGTAGGTGTTGGTGAATATATTTAGTCTAGCCACCAACGTTTTACTGAGTTTGTAAAAGCATGGATGTCTAGTGTTTAATATAAGACTCTCAATTTAAGTGGCTATATTTCAAAGCCATATGACCTGTCTTAGGTTTTTCAGGAAAGTCCACACATTGATAGAACTGTAAGAACTCCAGGCTGACAAGTCTGATGGTGAACAGTACAAATTCCTCATCAACACATCAGTCAGTAGGGCTCCACAGCTAATCTGAAGTTATATGTGCAGGCAAAGTGTGTGTGTGTGTGTGTGTGTGTGTGTGAGAGAGAGAGAGAGAGAGAGAGAGAGAGAGAGAGAGAGAGAGAATCACACACACCAGCTACTGACTGCCCTAGGAAGGGCCTAAACCACTGCCTATCATTTAGCAGCTGTGTTCCATGCTCCTGATGTCTCTTGTGCACCTAGGGATACTACACTCCACTTTCTCAGGCACAGGTACCCCAGTTATTTGCACCTCTGTTTCCCTTATCCTTCTAGGGATTATAAATTATGAATCCTTCCGGTCTTCCTAGCTGAACATATACCTGGAAAGAAGCAATAGAGAAGATGGGACATTATGCTTTTGAAGTGTTGAAAGAATGCGAGTCTGAAGTCACGCTGCAAATATCCAGAACACACACATATGTGAAGAAAACAACAACAACAAAACAGAACTGAAGGTTTTGGCATAAGCAGGAATCTATACCACATTATGTGTGTGATGCCAACATGTTTGTCTACTGATGTTCAGCAGCAGAGGAAGGGATACAGAAAACGTGTTTATACACAGTGGAATATTTTCAGCTGTAAGGAATGAAGTCCTATCATTTATGTCGTTTGCAGGAAGACTGATACAACTGGAGAGAATCATAGCAAAAGAATGAAATCGGTCTCGGCAAGACAAACACGTGCTGTCTCTCATTTGTTATTCCTACATTTTACATAGTGTGATTTTTGTTTTCAACTAGTTCAAAGTTTTAATCCAACCTGGATATTTCTGACCATAGCAACCCATCACTTCCAGATTACAAGATGGGCTCAAACCATGACTCCTGCTGTCCAGAATGGCCCCACACCTCAGAATGGCATCTCCAGGCCATGCCCCAACCACGCAAGTGGTAAAATTGGACTATCTCAGAGTGACTCTCAGAGGCCATACTCCCTCATCTTGGGTCAGAGCAGGATAGAGGGCNCCCAGGTCTGCCTCATCTGCTTCTCAGTCATGAGAATCTTGTAGTAGCAGAGTTACCTATGTGAAATATTAGAGACAAGGTGACCTGCCACAATTCTTGGGAGACGGTCCCCTGGAGAGGCTATTACTAACCAGTGCCCCTGGGATAGCTGAGGACCTGCCCCAGGTGGCCTCCAGATGTCAGTTCATAAGATACATGTACCTGAGACTCCTCCAAGATCCAGGACTCCTGAGACATTTCCCACAACAGGCTGAGAAGGAATTAGGTTGTTGGAAACCCTGACTTGGGATGCTGGGAAGTTCAAGACTAGCCTGGGCAGNCTAGTACATACTGAGACTGTGTCCAAGAGGGAAAGCCTCAGGAAGGTGNAGGGAGGGCAAAGGAAGAATGGAGATGAGAGGAAATGGACATAGGCAATTCTGCAAAGCCAGAATCTGTGAACAGTAAGGATTACTCTTCTGAATTCATCTCTTACAAATTTCCTTTTATTTTTGGATGCTGGAGTTCACCCACCCTGGCATCAAATCCAATCCAGCCAAGCTTGAGCTCGCCTCAATGGTCCTGTCCTTCCCTCTGGCAGGAAGTGCCTCCTCTCATCTTTACAGGCCTGGCTTCTTATTCCAACAATTGTCACTGTAGGAGACAAGCCGGGCCTGTTTCTTTGCACTGGGACCTCAGCACCTGCCAGAGAGTACCCCTCCTGCCACAGAACTTGCTGCATGATTGTGAATGAATGAATGAGCTGCATGATTGTGAATGAATGAATGAGCTATGTGATTGTGAATGAATGAGCAGCAGGAACTTTCTTTCAAAGTCTCTCTTTGACACAGCAGAAAGCACAGGTGTAAGGGCNACTCTTGGTTGTCAACTCATCAAGATCTGGAACCGACTAAGAGCTAGGCTGCTGGGTACACCTGTGAGGGGTCTTCTGGATCAGGTTATCACCCTAAATGTGGCAGGACCTTTGGGTGGTAGCCAAGATAATAACAGGAAGTCAGGGGGAGAAGCTTCGCTTTTTGCCTGACATCACTTCTCGCTGCAAGACCACCTGCCCTGTTGTTACTTCCACTGCTACCCCTCTCCTTCACTGACACCAGCATCCTGCTTCTTCAGGCTTCCAACANGGACTGAAGACCAGCGGCACTCCAGCACTCCTCCCGGAAGGCATTCAGCATCAGGTTGGGACTACTGAGGCTTCTAGCCTCATGGACTGAGGAGCTACCAGGCTCTCAGCCTCTTCAGTGTGAAAGAGCCATTGTTGGACTACCCAGACCATATTATATAAGCCACTCTAATAAATACAACTCTAATATATATGTTCATTCTATCATTTTGGTTCCTCTAGAGAAACAATGAGTAACTGGTCCTTTGATGACAGTCAACATTTGGGAGACTAGCTACCGTATAACTCCTAAATCAAAGACCTTTCAAGAAGCACTGTCTACAGAGCTCTGGCACATCAGGCTTCCCCGATGCTGGGATCTTATGACATCACATAGCCTCATTCTCATCAAGAAACCAGAAGCCATCATGCAACCCTGGGAGGCAGCAAGGCTCTCAGCCACTTTGACTTGAGGACAACTAGATAAGGTGATGTGACATGCCCAGAAATCCCAAATGAAGAAGGACAATTTCTTTTCATTTAAACATGTGGATCTGCACGGAAAAGATGGGGTCACCTTGATGAGCCTGGGAGAATGATTTCAGAGAAACATGAATGTGAGAACAGATATGCATAAATGAATTGAAGAAGGGTTTCTCTGAAGAACTACAGCTCAGCATGAGGCACTGAAATTATGAACTGAAGTTCTCAGAGGAAAGGAAGCCACACCTGTGTTAAAGACACCACAAAGCAACTGATTTGGATGTCTGTGGAGGAGAAGAGTTGGGACGTTACAGGTCTGGAGCCAAAATATCTTAGGCCATCATTAGTCTCCTTAAGAGCTATTCATGGTTCATCTCTGTGTCTGACCTAGCCTCCTTTGAAACCACTTGGGATGCACTAGTGTGCCCCTGCCTCCCACAAACCCAGAAGCTAAGCATGTCTTCAAGGACTTTGAGGCCTCCAGCAGGGATTGTCCTGCTTTGNTNTCTACCTGATAGTCCCACAGATGTATCTGAAAACTTGCTTGTTTCATGGATCTTTGATTTTGTTACCATAAATACTTCATGAAACTGTTGCCATGCTGAACCATGGTATTTGGGGCTGAGTCCTTGCACCCAGGCCATGGTGCCTTAGTTAGGGTTTCTATTACTGTAATAAAACATCATGAACAAAATCAATTTGGGGAGGAAAGGGTTTATTTGGCTAACACTTCCACATCATAGTCTATCACTGAAGGGAAGTCAGGACAGGAACTTAAACAGGGCAGGAACCTGAAGGCAGGAGCTGAAGCAGAGGCCATGGAGGGGTGCTGCTTACTGGCTTGATCCTCATGGCTTGCTCAGCCTGCTTTCTTACACAACCCAGGACCACCTGCCCAGGGATGGCACCACCCACCATGGGCTGGTCCTCCCCCATCAAGCACTACAAAATGCCCTACAGGCTTGCTAACTGCTAGANCTTATGGAGAACTTTCCTCAGTCCAGGTTGCCACCCCTCAGATGATTCTAGCTTATGTCAAGTTGACTCAGAAACTGGCCACCATGCCTGGTCACTCACACTTGACTCAAGAATAAACTGACTCTCTTTATGGTAAGGCTCAGGTTTCACTTTAATAAAATCACGTGGGTAGGAGAGGACCTAAAGAGTTGGACAGGAGACAAGAAAGGAGGGGAGGAGGGAAGGCTTCTGAGCCCAGAGCTTTGACCGAAGCTGGACCTTCGCTCATGCTATGGCTTCAGTTTGCTAAAACCAAGCAAATGAAAAAGGAATGAGGAAGGGGGTAAACAGGTATANGATGAATTTCTAAATGGTCTTGTTAAATAAAACACGGAGCCANAAATAGGGTGAAAATTGGACAGAGATCAGAGGAATTAGGAACAGCTACCAGGTTCACTTCACCAACGCTGCTGCTTCCAAAAGAGTGCGTGACTTCCTATATCTTCATGCCTATATTCCTTTCTGTTCTGTTCTCCCATTGGCTCTCTCAGCCTAGCTACATCACTTCCTGTCTATCTGTANTGACCTCCAGAATTCTATGGTTGATGTTGGGATTAAAGACATGTGTCTCCAAGCTTGACTCTGTTTCTAGTGTGACTTGGAACTCACAGAGATCCAGACAGACCCTGCCTACTAGGTGATAGGATTAAGGACGTGTGCTAACATTGCAAGGCTAGTGGCTGACCTTGTTCCTCTGATCCTAGATAAATTTTATTGGGGGACACAGATAAAATACCACTACAAACAGGGAAGGGAGAAGAGGGGGAATAATGGACATACAGAGAGAGAGAGAGAGAGAGAGAGAGAGAGAGAGAGAGAGAGAGAGAGAGAGAGAGAGAGAGAGAGAGAGAGAGAGCACAAGAGCATGTGGCAGGAAAAAGGATGTAAGGACTAGGAGCTTAGTGACTAATGAAGGCAGTGAAAGACAAATGTTGCTCCATCTTTGGTGGGAGAGCAGGAGTAGCTTACATTCTATCAACTGCAGTTCCCGCTCAGATTCAGGAAGGGGAGGCATTGGCTACACAACTAAAAANCCCAAAGAACACTGGCCCTGGAATTTAGCTCCTCTTAAAGTAAAGAAGTCCACATTGAAGCTCTAACACATTCTGTTCCTGGGATCTGGCAAACGCAAACTTTCCTTCTCCCATTTGGANTGAGGGAAGACGCTTGTCACTAGTGCAATTTAAATGTCTTAAATTTATTTTATTTTTATTACTTTGCAATGTTTATGGTTTATGTCATTTTGTTTATGTCATTTTGAGATATACTTAGTTTTCTCTGACCCACCCAAGCTGCATTCTCTCCTCTTCCTGCCTCCATCCTAGCTTCTCCCCTTCTGTCCCCAGTATCCCCTTCCACTTTGAGGTCTTGTATGTTCCATCATCCTCCCCAACCCTGTCCCTTAAAGCCTCCTGTTTCCTCCTCTCATGGACCCATTTCTGGTTTCTGGACCTCTACCGACACTTAAATCCACATATGGCAGAGAAAATGCACTGCTTCTGTTTCTGGGCCTGGGTCACCTCACTTGATATAATAATTTCCAGTTCTACCCACGGTCCTGATATGTCTGTCATTTCAAGTTCCTGTATAGTGCAGTTTTTGACAGGTGTCAAANGTTCTGACAACGTTGAGATTCCTGGGCTGGTATGGAGAACACTGTCTCCAGTGGGTAGTTGTGTTTCCATCCCACCACTCACTGTAGCCTCAGCTATCTTACCAAAGAGGGAAACTCTTCCTACTTCTGTGAAGCATCGGAGAGGTAGGGTCCAAGAAGAAATGTTCATCAGCTGCGTATTCCAGATGAACTCAGCTTGAACTTGAGGGAAGGAGGCTGTTGTGTTCCATTGCCCATAAGGGAAGATATCCCCAGTTTTCTTAGAAACACAGAAATGTTTGCTCTTGGGATAACTGTTGTTTTCTCCCNGGGCTTATCTGTANACAGTTTAAAAACTGAACAAACGAACTAATCCTCTCCCTTCTGTTGCCTTCTTTTAAATCCTTGAGTGATTTCTAGTCCAAACCAGATTTGCCCAGGCTTCCATTTAAGAATAATCCATTTACCACAGCATTCAAAACAATTAGGCAAGCCAGGGAAGATGGGTACCACGGGGTGGCTGAGCTAGTGGAGGAGGAGATGCTGAATCCCACTAACACATCCCTCAACCCCAGGCAGTAAGTGTGCCTCACACTTAACAAGCTGAGCTTGGGTCTTCTTAGTGGAGTTCAGTGGGGTGAATGGATGTCCCTCGAGGTCCTCCACTGGCTGTTTTGAAATCTGTGTCAAACTGAGGCAACCACAAGCAAAATTAATAAAGCACCNTGTGCAAAACAGCACAAAAGATAAAGAATGTCACAACTAAAGCGCCACTGCTTGGTTAGCTGGAGATCACGGAAGACAAAGGAGGGGACGTCTAGCGCTGAGCCAGAATTAAAAACAAGTGTTTTGTATGCAAATACAAGCGAGCTTGATTTCAGACATGTTTAGGGAGGAAAAAAGAGGAAATCATTACAGTGGTGGGAGCAGCCCCATAATGCATAGACTCCCACCTGTCATTCCTCCTTAGCTAGGAGTCTTCACAGGCTGTTCATATCCTTCACTGTACAAACTGAAAAACCTGAGGACCCAGAAAACATGAGTGATATAGGTAGTACTGCACAGCCCACGTGAGGCTAGGGCCAGGGCCAGGTCAACTAATGTATTTTCCTTCATCTCACTGTGGAGAGATGACCAATCGCTTTTCTGAAGGCATGTCTAGAGAGGGAGGGGCAGGAGCCTTGGTTTGTCCTCTAAGCAGTGTAGAGCACCACAGAACAATATTGTGACCCTTTTACTAGACTTTGAATGGCAGAGATTTTGTATCTGTTTTGTTTTCTTTTTTCAGTTCTAGGGATGGAACCCAGAGCCTGAATCTGTGCTTGCTGCACCACGGAGCTAAATCCTCACTCTGTCTCTCCGTTTGTATGCCAATAGCCCTCCGCATGAGTAGGTGTGACAACTGCTACTGATTCAAAATATTCAGACAGCTTTGGAGAGATGGCTCAGCAGTTACAGACAAGTACTTCTCTTGCAGAGAAGTTCCCACCACCCACATTAGATGGCTCATAAATGCCTGTAACCCACACTCCAGGAGGACCTAGCGCCTCTGGCCTTTGTAGGTGTCTTCATTCTCATGTACAAATACATGAACAGTTTTTAAAAATTAATCTTTAAAACTTGAAATATTCAGACAGAAGTCCTGCCTGTACTGAACACTTTCAGACTGCCTTCCTCACTCTTATAGCCTAAGCAATACACTGTATCAGTTATTAATACAGCATGTGTATTGCGCTAGGTACTATAAGTAGTTCAGGGTGATTAAGAGTATTTAGGAAGACATGTACAGGTTGTGTGCCATTATATATAAGTGACTTGTGCATCCTGGGATTCCAGTATCCTTGGGGGCTTAGGAATGCTCCCTCATAGACACTGATGGAAGTTATACATTTTGTTCATCTCCCTCTGATGCTTTCTGGGGCTGGCATCAGTTCTCCTCTCTGACACTATAAAATCCTCCAGGCCAATGCTCACTCCCTCTGCATTTGACTCATGCCCATCTCATGAGTGTAGGGTGATTCACACTACTTAGTTAATGCTTCCAAAGCTGACTGGTTGACATCTAATAATGCCTCCTATTGATTGTCAATTTGGTAAGATCAACAGTTACCAGAGAAACATCTGTGGGCATATCTGTGAGGAATTTCCTAGATTAGGTTAACAGAGCGGGAAGACCTGCCCTGAATGTAGGCAGCACCACTGTAAAGTGTGGGGTCCTGGACTGACTGAAAAGCAGAAAGGGAGCTGAGTATCAGCGTTCACCTCTCTCAGCTCCCTGACCGTGGATGCAATGTGCTGAGCCACCACACACCACTGCTACTGCACCTATCTCACAATGATGAACTGTATCANCNCCAACTGTAGGCCACATAAACCCTTCCTCTTTAAGCTGCTTCTTGTCAGGGTCTCAGTACAGCAATGAGAAATAACCAATACAGCGTCACCCAGTCTAGGAGACACTGAGCATCCCTGTCCCTTGACTTACAGGGTAATAATCACATGACCTACTTACGATTCTCTTTGCCCTTCTACTCTTGCAG
>LZPO01116964.1:304950-332501 GCA_001675575.1 Neotoma lepida
AGGCAGCTTTTGTGCCCCCCTCCCTCCACTAAGGACCACAGGACATTTCCGTCCACTTGACTCCTCTGTGTTCCAATAATGACCCCCAACAGTTGGCACTCTGATTAGATCCTCCCAGAATGCCAGCTCCTGATATTTAACAGTCACACAGGACAATTTCCCAGTAACCCCAATTGCCCCACCTCCAACACATGCNCATCTGTCTTGCAAGGTGAGCCTGCAAGGCTCTTATTAATATGTCACAGTTAGTCATCAACCCTTGACCCATTTTCCCAGGTTGATTTTGCAAGTTCAGTAGGTCAGTCAAACACATTGCCCCAGAAAGTCCCAGATTGGTGGCAGGTGTCTCTCCCAGTAGAGGGGTGACACCAAATGCTAATCAGTGGTTTGGGATGGGAGCCCCAGGCTTTGTGAGCTCACAGAGATGAAGCTATTGTCCTCTTGGTCCTTCACTGGGTTTGAGATGGGAGCCCCAGGCTTTGTGAGCTCAGAGATGAAGCTATTGTCCTCGTGGTCCTTCAATGGAGGACTGTGAGAAACACAGTGTAAATCAAAAGATGAAAAAGCCAGACCTGGGAGCAGAGGCAAAACAACCCTGGTGTGATTCTGCCTGGAGAAGAGAAAGCCAGATCCAGGGGTCAAGTGGGCCATAATGGTGGAAGTGCCATTATGCCATGAATAAGGCCAGCTGTTCAACCATTTCAAGTGAGAAGAAAGGGAATAGATGAAAACGGGAAACAGATGTAAACATCAATGTGAGAAATCTGTTCGACAGAAGTGGGAAATCTCACATGGTAAGGGCTATAAAATACCTAGGGTACGGAGAGGGTAACACATTTCTTACATGAGTTTTAACATGAAGACTTTTTTTTGTCAAGAGCTTTAAGATCAATTTGCCTAAATTCAGAGAAATAAAGGGGGTGGGGGAGGATGTCTAGGCTGTAGAGAGAGGCTTCATCAGTTAAGGACTTGCTGAACAAGTGCAAGTGTGCCAGTCTGAGCTCGGATCCCAGCACTCATGTACAGAGCTGGGTACAGCAGAGAGCAGCTTTAATCCCAGTGCTGGGGAAGTGGGAGAGGAGGGTCCTTGAGCTAGCTGGCAAACTAGCCTTGCTGAACCAGTANGTTCCAGGTAGAGTGACAGATCTGTCTCAACAAATAAGACGATGAGTAACTGAAGAGAACACCCAAGTCAACCTGTGCCTTCTACATGTCCATGCACACATACATGCACATATGCACCTCCCCAGTCAAACATGTACACACACACACACACACACACACACAGAGATGTTGGTGCCCACTTAATTTTAAGCATGTGCAATGTAAGATCTTGAGGATCACAAACAGGGCTTGACAACCAATTGTCTCTGAGAGGAATGCTCTTAGAAGCTGACACTCCTTGACTTCCCTTTAATGATTCTGTGAGAATTGTCTCTGTGACAAGTGATTGACAAATACCTTAGGTGATGGATATCTAATTCCATTTCTACAGCTAATCAACTAGGAGACATCGAACACACCCAGAACCTCAATTTCCTTCACTGTCAAAGAGAAAATAGGTTCCATCTTTTAGGGTGGCTTGGAGGACCAAATTGTAAGAGAAATAAAAACTAAAAGAAAGAGAAAGAAAGAAAGAAAGACAGACCACATGGAACCCAGGAGTGTTGTTTAGTCTCAATTTCCAACTTGATGAGAGAGAGAGAGGGAGAATCGCTTAGGAGATAGACCCCTGGGCATACCTGTGGGGATTGTCTGAATTAAGGTTACTAAGGTGGGAAGATCTACCACGGTTGGCCATGCCTTTCCCTAAGCTGGGGTCCTGGACTGTAAAAAGAGAGAACAGAAGCTAAGTACAAGCAGTCATTGACTGCTGATGTAGTGTGACCAGCTGCCTCATATTCCTGCCACCATGGTGGACTGCACTTTTAAACTGTAAGCCAAAACAAACCCTTCCTTCCTTAAGCTGCTTGTCTCGAGGTGTTTTGTCACAGCCATAGCACAAGTGACTAAGGCACAGGTGTTCAGTCAGCACAGTTCAGACCTTAGAGCTGCTGCAAAATACGAGAGGCAGGCTTTTGGAACTGTTTCAAGAGCTAGCTCCAGGAAGGATTTGAGGNGGGGCAAGCTGAGGTCCAGCGGCATATTTCAGAGGGGTTTCTGTTATAGTCTTGGCTTTTCTGGTCTCAGCCTGATATCAGACAGAGCTGGGTGGCATATGTCAGCTCATACAGTTCCTTTATCCAAAGGTAGCTTCTGTAGTTCTCATCTTCTCAGTGGGAAATTTCTCTACACAAGGTCCTGGAATAATGAAATTAGAGAAGCCTGCTGCCCTGTGTGTTTGCAACAGGTAATTTTGAAGTAAAAATTTAAAAGGACAAATATAATGAATAAATTTAAGTGTTACAGCATAGGAACAAAGCTGAGGAATTTTGGACCCCTCAGCGTAAGTTCAGGCTGAAGACATATTTAGTCCCAACCAAAAGAAATAAGAAAAACTTTGTCTGCCAAAAATTTCATCTCTCTACAGAGAAAATACCACTCAAATGCATGCCAGGGGTGAGCAGATGGCTCAGGCTCACACATAAGGAGCCCATGAAGACCTGAATCAGATTCCTAGTACCCATATTTTAAAAGAAAAAATACAAACCTTGGCATGGTGGCCTGTGCGTATAATCTCGGCCCTGGNTAGGCAGAGACAGGACAATCCCTGGGACTNACTGGCACTGGCCATCTGGTCTACCTGAATCACTGAACTCCAGGATCCATGAGAGAGCTCTCTCAAACAAAAGGTTTATGAGGAATAACACCTGAAGTTGACCTCTACCCACACACATGTATACACACACACACCCCTGTACACATATGACGATGTGATGTGTACATGTGTGCCTCACACACCCAGAGTAAATGTCCAAAAGCCACTTTGTTGTATATCAATATTCAATGACTTTGATGGATGTCTTAACATTTCCTTTCATTTCTGCTGAATGGTCCTTCCTCCTATTATTCTGTATTGTGGTCTATCATCACACCTTGGGGAGACGGGGCAGGAGAGCATAGTGTTAACATGACATTGACAAGGTTAGATAGATATGTCTACCCTCAGACTTGTCCACAAAATTTCCAGTAGAAAAAACGTGGAGTTGATAAAGAGAAAGCTGCCTTAGCTGGATCCAAACCGCATCTCTCTGCAGCGCTTCCCCTTGCTGCTGTCCCTTGTCACTCATCATTTTCTCCCTAAGAGACAGGTAAAAATGAAGCTGAGGAGATGGCTCAGTGGGTAAGAATGCCTGACATGAGGACCTCAGTTAGAATTCCCAGCTCCTACATAAGAAGCCAGGCCTGACTGCAAGTACATGCCTGAACCCCAGCACTGTGGGGAACTGAGGTAGGAGGGTCCCTAGGGTGTGCTGAATGTCAGCCTAGTTCTGGGTTCAGTGAGATATCCTGTCTCGGGGGAATAAGGCAGAGAAGTGATAGTGCAGGACAACTGAAGTACCCCTTTGGTCTCTGAGTGTGTGTATGAATAGACACACACACATACACACATGCACATGCATGTGTGCTCGAGTGCACATGCACATACACACACACACAAACACACACAGGCACACACTCAACAGGTAAGTAAACAAAATGGAGCTATGCCCCTCTAGCTGCATGGGACTATTTAGTTACAAGTAAGACACCAACTCTTGTTTTCGAAGAGGCTCACCTGATCCAGGCCTGCTATTGGAGTCCTTCTCTAATTTCGTGGAACCCTTTCCCCAATAAAGGTGACACGTAGCCCTGGTCTCAGTTCAGGGCTAGGCTCNCCTCAGCCATCTTGCTTGCTGTCTGCTGGCCCTTTCTCACTCACACAATATTCCTCCTCCACTCTTTGTGGGCCTTCTTTCCATATGACACTTGACGTGTTGCCTCATCTCCCTCCCGCGCCCCTCCCCATCCAACTTTTAAATCTGTAAAACAGCTCCCAGGTAGGAGTGAACTTGTTTATGACCTCCTAATTGGAATGCTATGCACATGTCTCTAATCATTGCCATCAAAGCGCACTGGCAAATGAAGTCATGTGGAGGAATTCCTGTNCAAAACATTCAGAAAAAGGCACCGGTGCCACTCATTTTTCAGAAGGCATTCAAGGACAGATCTTTGGGTAAGGTGGCATTNGTGCTCCTTGCCTTAGATAAGGACCAGCTGAGGCACACAAGGTAGTCAGAGAGCTCATCTGGAATCCAAGCTATCGCCAGGTATAAAGGTATAGAGGCCNTGTTCAATGGCTGCTAGNCAACCTTCAGCCCCCCAGCATGACTCCAGAAGCTTACCTCTACTGAAGCAACAGACAAATACACCGAGTCACCTCAGCTGTGTCACCAGGATGACNGCAACCACTTTCAGCCTCAGCTCTGTGATGTGACAGCCACTGTCAGTCCTTCCTTCCCTGTGTGTGTGACCAGCTCTGCTGTGCTTCCTCCTGCCTGTCAATATTTAACTACCCTGTCAAGAGCTATTACATCACCTGCATTCAATCCCACCTCTCTGACATGAGAGGGTGTGCCTGCTCTATTCAATTCAGCTCAACCAGTCGGGACCCAGTGCCCACCATTCATTCCTTCCAGCACGGGCTGAGTGTCTACTGCACTGGGCAGTGGGAACTCAGAAATGACAAAACCCACTCCTTGAAGTCCCAGAAAAAAAAAAATGAAATTAAACGGTCTGTGCTTGTTATACCAAAGTGCAGGGAGACTCACCTTATAGGGTGGTGGAGGAAGAAAAGGAATGCCCAGGAGCAGAGACCCCAAAGGTAATGGCTGTGATGGTTAACACTGACTGTCAACTTGATAGGATCCAGAATCAGCTAGGAGACAAACTGCTGTGCATGTCTGGGGGGTGAAATTTTTAAAGTTAGGTGAGCTGAAGTAAGAAGTCCCATCCTAAGTAAGGGCACTGTCACTACAAGTCCCACACAAGTAAGGGCTGGGACGGCGGCATAAGAGGAGAAAGCAAGATGAATGCCAGNATCCAACTCTCTCTTCCTCCCGAGTGCAGATGTGACCAGATGCCTCAAATTCAGCTGCAACATGATAGACTGTACCTTCAGACTGAGCACCGAAATAAACCCTTCCTTCCTTAAGGTAGCCTTTGTAGGGTATTTGATCATAGCCACCAGTTCAGTAATCAGTACAGTAACACTGAAGGTGACATCTCTACTAGGCTGCATTAGGATCTGGCAACCGAAGGATGAGGTGACTACACGGAACTGGGCTGAAAGGCTCAGCTCAGAGGCACAGATTAGNTCCACAGGTAGGTGGCATTGCCAGATAGTGAGCCAAAGAGGCTGGCCACTTCATAGGACCTCATGAAAAGTTGNCTCAACAGCTGTATCAAAAGNTGAGCATCTTGGGGCTGGGGGTGTAGCTTAGTTAGTAGAGTGATTGCCTGGTATCCATGAGGTCCTGGGTTCAATTCCCAGCACCACATAAATCAGGAATGGTGGCACATGCTTACAGGCACTCAGGAGGTAGCAGTGAGAGGATTACAAATGTAGAATATTCTGCATGGTAAGTCTGAAGCCAGTCTGGGCTGCGGGAGACCTTGTCTAGGGGAAACAAAAGGCTGAGTGTCTGAAGAAAGGTGTCTCCAGGGTGCAAACCGACTCTGTTTTGTGGACTTGTTAGTGCTACAAATGTAAGTGACTGCTCAGAGAACTGAAGTAACAGATAAGGCTAATGAATAGAGAAACTGCCTGGGGGCTAGCAGGATGGCATAGTCAAGGCTCTTCAGAAACCTAAGGGGGTCTGAGCTGGAGCCCTGAAACCTATAAAGGTAGATGGAAAGCAAAGACTGCAAAGTTGTCGAAGCTCCACAGTTCTTCCATGGTGTGCATTCACACAAACACACATACCCAGACAGAGAGACCGAGACCGCGGGTGTGGGGGGGGGGTAATCGGAATAAGAATGGAAGAGAGGGAGGAGGGAGGAAGTAGTGATTGCCTGGGACCCATTCTCAAGATAAGAAAGAGGAGAATTCATGTGGCAAAACCACATTCTTTGCTGGCCAAAGGAATGAATTTAAGATGAACAGGCTTGGCCAAAGGTAAACAGAGGCCTCTCAGGTACATTCCTAATCACTCCAGAACTTCTCCTCCACCATGGCATTGCTGACACTTAATGGATGGAGGATGGCTCTCTTAAAGAATGTAGAGAGGATGGCAGAGCTACAGGGCAGCACCAAGCTGCCATCTCAACTCCATCTGTTATCAGCCACCTTGGAAGCTACTCACTTGGGACATTTTTGTTTTCCCTTCCAAGTTTGAATTTACCACCGAAGCACACCTCTTAAATGTATTCACACAGCCCTCTTTCTACCCAAATTCCCTTCAGCTTCATGCTCCAGAGAACAAAGATGCCCATTTATGTGTGAACACTCAGAGACCCCACCACTGGGGAGCCCCAGGAGAGGCTGCCTTGGAAAGTACTGGTGTATTTGAATTGCAAAACACAGCCCCGGGGATCTTAGTACATCTAATTCAGGTCTTGTTCCGAGCTCANGAGACTATGGAAGCAGATTGCTGGTCGGTCTTTGAAGAGATTTGCTAGTTTTATGTGCACACTTCCTAGAGGATTTCTAAGACCAATGGCACCTGCAGCCGACTCTGGCGCTTTAAGGTTCAGGTTTGACAAATACCGATGCTGCCACCATTCCAATATAAACCAATGACCCACNGCTAATGCCCACCCTTGGTGGTGGCTGCAGACATTTTTAAGTCAATGATGGAAAAGCAGAAAGTCCCTTCAGGATCTGCCCGTCAGCTCCAGGGAATCTGATTTAAGCACAGTNTGCTGACAGCCCACAGAGAGCGGGGAATTTTCAGGAAACAGAAGTTTCTCCACATTCAAACATGTTGTGTCTCTTTGTTTTCTGTTTACTTAAAAAAATACAAACAAAAAACAAAAAACTTTGCCTATGTGCACACACAGAAACATTCCGTGACTACAGCCATGCACACANGTGTTAAGCCAAGGCATGTGGAAGTCAGAGGGCCACCTTGGCCATTGGTCTTCCTTTTCCACCTTGTTTAGAGTTTTCCACAGCTGGCTTTCAGACTTCTGGGGATTTCCCACTCTCTACCTCCCATCTCACTGTGGGAGAGTGGGGATTACAGATGTAGGCCACCACATCTGGCTTTATGTGGGTCCAGAGGTTCTGAACTTGGGTCTTCACACTTGAATTACTCACTGAGCATTCTCCCCAGCCTCAGGCTGTTGACAAACCTAGATTCCTTTCAGAACTTTCTGACACAGTAGCACACAGCAACATGGAATAAAAGGAGGGACTTGGGTTTTAATAAGAAATCAGAAAGCAGAGCATGACTGCGAAGTCACTTTGTTTATTGCCAGTATTCTGGGATCTACCCCTGTCTCCACATTCCAGGTCCAACTCTTCTGCAAGTTTTTTGAGCTAAACATTTTTGATTCTTTAAGATCCAGTCGAGTCTTAGAAACAAACAGTATTTAAAGACAGGTTTAATAAATAATATGGACCTCTCAATATTTTTTAAATGACATGNGCACACATATGTGTGCACAAAGAGATCAGAGGCTAGCTAATAGAGTCAGTTCTCTTCTTCCATCTTTTGGGTCCCTGGGATCAAACTCAACTTACCATGTTTGGTGGCAAGCATTTTGATCCACTGAGCCATCTTGCTAGCCCAAGATTTTCTTTTGTGATGTAAAAAATTAAAACAGATANGGAGATCTAATTTTTCTGGCTGNGGAGTTCAGAAACTCCAACACAAAACTGGCCAACAGCTGAGAAGGTCTTCAAGCCTCNNTCTTCTAAGACTGGTCTGTAGGCTCAGGAGTTAACACGGCCCAGGGGCTGTTAGAGGTGTACAAGCCAGGCCTCCCAGACCTCTTAATTACAGTCACTAGGGCACTGGGGAGATGCCTCAGGTAGTAGTGTGGTTATACAAGCATCAGGACCTGAGTTTGATCCCAATAAACCACATAAAAATCCCAGGGGTGGTGGCACATGCTTAGAACCCCAGTCCTTGAGAGAGACACAGATAGACCCCTGGGACTACCTGGCCAGCTAGCCCAACCAAATCTGGAAGCTAAAAGCCAATGAGAGATCCTGCCTCAAAAATCAGGGTGGTTGGTGACTGAGGAATGACACCTAAGGTTAACCTTTGGTTCCACATGCTTGTGCACACACNTGCAGGCACACACACAGAAGAATCATCCTCATTTCTGTAAAGCCTCTCTTGGCTCTGAGGCAGGGAAGTAAGGCTTTTTTTTTTTCTTTCAGAGTTGGTTTAAACCTGAAGGAAGAGGACAAGGGTCCATCAAGCATCTGACATTGTTAAAAGGACGGACATATTCTCCAAAGCGTTTTGACAAAGAAAACAGCAAGGCATATTATAATGAGCTTCTGTGAGGGCAGGCAAAAGCTGATTCCGAGTCCAGGAGGCCATCAAAGAGAAACTCCAGCAAGACTGGTGGTTAAGTTAATTGTTACTTCAAGCTCCTGCAGCTGTGACATCCCTACCATGATGGACTTTACTCTTGCATAAAGCTTTTTTCCCTGATGTTGTTTTTGTCAGAGTATTTTATCACAGCAATGTGGGGGCGGAGGGCAGTGGTCTAACAGAGAGGCTCAGGAAGCCAAAAGGCTGGACACCCCTGGATTAGATGGATCACCTAAAAGGAGTTTACAGAAGACAAGCTTCCATGTTAAAAAGCAGAATAGAATAGCCTCTGTGTTTCCCACAGAGATTCTCCTTCACACACATGGCTGGGCACCATCCTTAGCCCCCAATACCTCCCCATTGGAAGATTACCCTAGGCATCCCCNAATGACCACAGTTTTCTATTTACACCTCAGAAATCATTGTACAGGTGAGGAAGGGAGAAGGGGAATTTCTGAGACACTGTTTTGAAATACAAGGTTTGAGCTATCCGATGGGCACCTATATAGTTGGTATTGGACAAAGTGGCTTTCAGGTAAGCAAGTCCAAACGGTTTGTTGGATGCTCTTGGGGANGGCTCAAGTTCAGTTCCCAGCACCCATGCTGAGCAGCTCACGACTGCCAGTTACTACAGCTCCAGAGGACCCAGTGCCCTCCTCTCGCCTCTGTGGGTACTGCATTCATGTGCACACACACACACACACACACACACACACACACTAAACTTTTTAAAAATTAGTATGTATTTACTTGGGGAGCTGCGCAGGACTGCATCAGAGAAAAGGGGGACTCTGATTCCAGGAAGAAAATTCTAAGCTGCCAGCGCAGTAGAAACTGAAGTCCTGTGCAAAAGAAGCAGCTGCCAAAGCAGCAGTTATGATGGGCAACGATGACTAAATGGTGGAGGGGCCACTGAATACAGGACACTGACATAGAGCAATTCAAATTTCCTTCGTGAAATANCAGATTGTTTTATTTATGGAAAATTCACTATCTGAAGGCAGAATTCTAAATACAACAAAGCATTTCTTTTATAAATTCATGTGTGTGGTGGGTGGTACTTTGGGCCCTATGCATAGAAAATGAACAACCATCTTTTATGCCCATGGGACAGAGGAGTCACAAAAAAAATGACTATGCATGTGATCANCCAGAAAACATGAAAATTTCCCTAAAGGGAAAAGGGAAAGGGGGAAAATTGCAAAAATAAAACCTAAGTGCAAAGAGATTATTTGGGCAAGTAGGGATTCCAGGCAAAAATCACTGCAAATTTCACATGGAAGAATGAATTTGCAAAAACATCCACTCCAAGACCCTTAAGAAAGTCTTGTGCTACAAGATATTAAACCATCATTTAAAACATCAGAACCCAAACATTAAGGTATTTGCTACTATAAGGAGGACAAATAACTTGCTGGCACAGAATAGAAAGTCTAAAATTAGAACCATGAGCTTGGTTATGGTAATTTTAATAAAAGTCTAGTAAAATTAACACTTTAGATGATAAGGAAAACTACACAATAATTAATTAATTCTATGATTCAGTAAAATATTTTAATATTTTACTTCCACTTTGCTTCACAGGTGGAAGAAGTCCTCCATGGCTCCATTTCACACNGGGTATAAAACAAAAAAGATTAGTAGAAAAGCAAAATCTTAAAAACTTATAGAGATGGCTCAGCAGTTTAGAGCACTGGCTGCTCTTCTAGAGGACCTGGGTTTGATTCCTAGCACCCACGTGATGGCTCACAACCATCAATTACTCCAGTTCTGGAGGATCTGATGCCTTCTTCTGGACTCCATGGTCACTGGCTTACAGATATACATGCAGGCAAAACACCAATAGACATAAAATAAAATTATGTAAACCTAAAAAAACTTCAAAGAAACATAAACCCTAAAAATCAAAAGTATTTTGTGAGAATGTATTAAACTGTGTCCTTGTAAATTCAGAATAAATGAGAGATGATACAGAACTCAAAAGCCATACAGGGAAAATTATATACANTTTATACAAAACAAATAAAGTTTTAAAGCTAAAACACTGTGAACCAAACTAAAACAAAACAACAAAATATTTCTAACTCCTATTAAAAAAAAAGACCAAGTATAAAGATAACTCTCTTAAGTAGCATGAAGAAACAGACCCCAACAGAAAACCAAGTGAAGAATATGAACACACAGTCATCAAAGATTGCTATTGCACATATATTCTGGAAAATACATACTTCTCACCATCAAACTCAAATATTTTCTCTACTAGATGGACTAAAATTATAAACACTAAATACTATTGAAGAATGTGGGGAAATAGGCAATCTTTTACACCAGTAGAAAAGGAAAATTGACATTTTCTGGAAATTAATTAGTTCTCACCTTAGGAATTTGAAATCTATGATATCACTGATCCAGCAATCATGTTTAAGATCTACCTAGTTTGTTTGGAATCATGTCCTTTGCAATTCTGNCTGTGACAATATGACNCTGAATACTTTTGAATGACTCTCAGTATAGCCACAGTGGTGGAAATTATGTCTCATGGAACATCAGGCACAAATTACAAAGTATGATGTTGGTCTTTATATATTCTCTCAGAAAGATTTGCATAGGGGCTATAGTGGCTACAAACACTTGCTCTTGGNGAGGACCTGGGTTCATTTCAAAGCATCCACATGGTGGCTCACAACTGTCTGTAACTCCAGTTCCAAGGGATCTGATGTCCTCTTCTGACTTCCATAGGCACTAGGTACATGTGGTATATGTACATACATGTAGACAAAACACTCATACACACACAAAATACATAGACCTAGCATCACCTGGGAAAGGAGCATGAGGAACCTTATATACCATGATTGCCTGTGGACAAAGTCTGTTTGGGTTTATCTCGATTAGTGGCCTGTGGGTGGCAACATTCCCTAAGCCGGAAATGCTGGACTGTGTTAGAACGGAGAAAATGAGCTGAACACTAGCATGAATGTATTNATTCACTGCTCTCTGCTCTTCACTGTGGCTGTAATATAACTAGTTGCTTCAAGTCCCTGCCATCTTGATTTCTTTGAAATAATGGACTATAACCTGGAACTAACTATAAACCAAAACCCTCTTTCTCTGTTAAGTTGCCTTTGTCAGAGTACTTTATCATAGCAACAGGATATGAAACTAAGGCAAGATGCTATGATAAAAAAGCAAAGTCAAGAACCAAGTCCCTCAAACACTATTAGATGTATATTCATACATGATTTTAAAATATCCAACATGAAAGGCTAGAGAGATGGTTCCTTTGGTAAAGTGCTTGCTTTGGAAACACGAGGACCTGAGTTCCATCCCTTAGAACTCACAAAAATGAACACTGGTGGAGAAAAGAGACAAAGGGATCCTGGGATCACTGGTGAACCAGTCTAGCTGAATTGGTAAGCTCTGTAAGGGACCCTGCACAAAATCAATGTTGGAGAGTGACCAAAAAAGGATATTTGATATCAACCTCTGGGACACACACACATACACACAGACACAAACACCACAGTTTTACTTCTACAAAAAAATTAAAATATTATGTAGCCAGAAAATACTCTTATCTTCATTTTTCTCCCTTTCTCCTATGTTAAGATTTCCAAAGTCAACGTGAAGTCAGAATCAACCACCTAATAATATCAATTTAAATATTATGAACTTGCAGAAATGCAAGATAATCTTTCCTTGATTCCCGCTACCTCTGCTCTCCAGTCTGACAAAGGTATATATGTCTTTTCTTTAATGAACACAGTCATTAAACACATTAAGAAAGATAAATACCCAAATCATGGAATTCAGCATCACAGCATTTCTTCACATTTGNTTAGACATCCACAAGCAAAGTCAATCCAACACAAATTTTCTTCTTTTCTATTTTAAGTTTTATTATTTTTTTTGTAATTATGTGTACATGGGTGTCTATGTGTGGGTATATGCAAATGAGTGCAATACTCACAGAGGCCAGAAGAGGGCATATGATCCTCTGAAGCTGTAGTTACAGGTGATTGTGAGCTGCCTGATGTGAGTGATAGCAACCTAACTCAGGTGCTCTGTAAGAGCAGCAAGCACTCCTAACAACTAAGCCATTTCTCCAGCCCCAAAAGCAAATTTCTTTCAATACCTAACGCAGTCCTTTGTCACAGGAAAGCTCATTAAACTTTGAAGAGCAGACAACTGAGTTTACAAAGAACAGTCCAACTAATACACCACATTATTCGACTCCTACAATAAACTCCCCATCATTATAGTTTCATGAAATACAATAAAAATGCTCATCAATTATTCATATCATTTCTACCACACAAGATTAAAAAAACAAAACAAAAAACCATGTGAAAAGCAGAAATGTCCTTATCCAAAACAGTTAGGTCAAGCAAAATAAACCGCAGCAGAACTTCCAATGTTGGGTAACAGGAACCCTGCTAGACCTGAACACTGAAGTCAGCTTAGTTTCTAGAACAGAANACTTTGCACTCATGCAACATCCTGTGCAACCCAAAGGATGCTACCAGGAACACTGCAGCTCATGAGCTGTGTAGACACGAAGTTTTCTGCTCTAAGATAAATGGTGGTTTGATCACAAAAAACAACTTCTAATACTTTCCTGCCATCAGTTCAGGGCATGGAAATATCAATTAGTGTATTGGATCATGTTGAATTAGAATGTTTTATTTTTAAAATCATTTAAGTTGTTGATTTGACTTCATTTCTTTAAAAATTGTTAAATGAATTTTGACTTGGAATTAAGACTTGGAATTTCCAGCAATTTCTGAAATGGCCCAATACATATGTCTGCCATTTTGTGCTACATATTTACTCAAAGCAGTATCTTTTGCACTGACAATCATAAAATCAAAAGTACAATCAATTCTGGAAAACATTGAAGATGGTCTACATCCTGCTAATATACAGATTTAAACCTTATGTAAAAATAAAAACACACTACACATACATCCATCTCATTAGACTGAAATTTGTCTTTGCTTTAATAAATAGTAAAATTTTATGTATACTAAGAATTTTTTTTGTTGTTTTGTTTTTTTGTGACAGGGTTTCTCTGTGTAGCTTTGGCAGCGCCTTTCCTGGAACTCACTCGGTAGCCCAGGCTGGCCTCGAACTAACAGAGATCCACCTGCCTCTGCCTCCTGAGTGCTGGGATTAAAGGCATGCGCCACCACCGCCTGGCGAGGACCACTTTCTTACAAGTTGATGGAATGAGTCTTCCTCACCTACTTCTATTGAACCTCAGACGAAGTCAGTACCAGTGTCACCCACCTCTGACACTGACTCAGCTCCAAACACAAACCTGTCAAGTAGCCTGGTCAAGACAGGGGCTTTTAAAAGATTTTTTAACCAATGCTGATTTCTTTTGCAATCTTATATTACCATATTTTGGGGGATATAACATCAAGAATTTCATTTTTCTTTTTTCATTTGTGGCTATGGCTCATTTTTATAACTCCATATATATTTGTGGGGGGCAGGGCACACACATGGAGATCAGACAACAAGCATGTGGGGCTTAGGGAATCAAACTTAGGTTGCTGGGCTTGGTGGCAGGCATCTTTACCTGCTGAACTACCTTGCTGTAAATTAGCTTACAAATGCCAGTTTCCAAATGGGATTTTTCATGCATATTATTTTGGTTAATTCTCTCCCTTACCCCCCCTTCACTTAGCTGTTGTACTCTTTGGGTCCAACATCCCCTTTCTACTCTGTTCTGCCCACAGCTCCTTCAAAGCTGTTCTTTTTTCCCTCAGTCTCAGGAGCCTCTAACTTCCCAGTCTTCACTCACATTTACTTCCCCTGACTTCCCCTGTGCAGACATGTTAGCAGAGGCCAGGATCCACATAATGAGAATGGGCACTGTTCATTTTTCAGACTGGGTTACTTGCTTAAGAGAAACGTTTCCAATTTTATCTGTTTTCCTGAAAATTTTATAATTTCATTTTCTTTATAGGTAAGTAGAACTATATCTGATATATGGACCACATTTTCATTATCACTTCATCTGTTGATGGATATCTAGATTGGCTGCATTTTTTTCTTGCTATTGTGAAAAGAGCAGCAATGAACATGGATGATCCAGTGTCTCTGAAGTAGGGTGTAGAGTCTTTGGGGTATGGATGGGTCAAATGCTATTTCCATTTTCCATCTGGTGAGAAGCCGCCATACTGATTTCCAAAGTCATACACTAGTTTACACTCCCACACTGGATAAGAAAAGTTTTTATTTTGAATGTTTATTTTTTGCACATGCATATTCCAATGTGCACAGAACCAGAGAAGGACACTGAGTGCCCTGCCTTATCACTCTCCCCTTATTTCCTTGATACAAGGTCTCTCACTGATAGCCAGCAAGCCCCAGTGGCCCTCCTATCTCTGCTCCCCACTCAGCTCTGAGGTTACTGGTGTGTACCCCACCACACCAGTGGGTGCTAGGAATTCAGACTCAGGTTCTCATGCCTGTGCAGCAAGCGCGCTTGCCCACTGAGCCATCTCCCTAGCCTCACAAGACAAGTTTTAAACAATCCAACAAACTCACTCCATGTAAAGATCCAGATGTAAAGACAGTATGCTAATCTCACCGATATCTAACTCTGCTGCCTCGCCTCAGCAAACGGCAGTGATGCTGTCAGAATGTAGTCTCAGAACCTGGAACACACCCCACATGTATGTGGAATGTATTATATGACAGGAATCTCTCCTTTATGCATCTGATAACATCCTGAATATGGAGAGCATTTCCTTAGCCATGGCTGCACTGTTGGGCATCTTATTTCTATAGTAATTTAAACACTGTCCTCAGCTGTGGGCATGGCTCCGTGGGTAAAGCACTTGCTGCACAAGCCTGGGTACGTAAGTTTGATTCCAAGAACCAACATAAAAGGCTGGGCATGTACCAGTAATGCTGGCACTAATGGTGGAGAGAAGAGACTCCCAGGGACTTGCCTGGCCATCTGTGTAGCCAACAGATGAACTCCAGTGCCACTGAGCGACTCTAGACCCTATCCCAAGACAACAAGGTGACAAGACAACAAAGAAGGCATCCAGTGTCAACCTCTGGCCTCCACAGGGGCACCCACGGTCCTACCCCCCACCCCCACCCCCACAAACACACACAAATGCCTTGAGAAGTATCTTTACATGGTTTCCCCACCTCTGGCCTCCACAGGGGCACACACGGTCCTACCCCCCCCACACACACACAAATGCTATGAGAAGTATCTTTACGTGGTTTCCCACACGTTAGATTTCCAATATGAGAACAGCTCAGAGAATCAGAACATTGTTGTGTCTCTTGCTATATACACTGCACAATGAGTTCTGAGATACATGAACAAGTTCATGAGCAAAACATGGAAGAAAAGGGCTTTTCATTTGCTCATGAACACCAGCTAGTACAGTTTTTGAAAGAGTAAATTACCTAAAGGAAATGAAAGTTATCTACTATTTTATTGAAAATTTTAATGCATTTAATTTCATAGATTACACTTTAACTTGGCTCAGCTACTGCTTACATTTTCTCTTTTGTACGTCATCCTAAAAATTATCTGAAATGTTTGCCTCTTTCTGGATAGGGACCTTTCCCATATTCTTATTCTTATATGTGCACCTGCATGTTCATGTGTACGCATGCTCACATGTACATATGTTTACATGTGTTTACCTGTACATATGCATTTGTGTGTGTGTGTGCTCAAGTGTGCATGTGTGTGCATGCTTACATGTGTGCAAGCGAACATGTGTGTGCATTCACTTATGTAGAAGACAGAGCTCAACCAGTCNTTTCTCAGGGACTACCCATTTTTTTGAGACAGGTCTTTCACTGGCTTAGAGCTTACAACATGGCTGTAACATAGGCTGGCCCATAGCCCCAGGGATCCAGCTGCCTCTCCCTCCCCAGTGCTGGGATTACAAGCACTTGCCAGCATGTCTGGATTTTTTAAATGTGGGTTCTGGGGATCAAACTCAGGTGCTCATGTTTGGTTGGCAAGTAAGTTACGTGTCCCCAGCTTCACTTCTGAGACTCATAGGGAAACCTGGGAAGACACCGTCGTTAAGAGTCTGATCCCTCTCATTTTTTGAATACTCCTCTAGAGAATGACAGAAACCTTAAAAACTGGAATTTCAGTCTCACTTCAATTGGCCGGTGATCTCTCTACTAAACGGACTTACAATAGACCAGAAGCCTTCCGGTGATATTACTTACAAGTGTGTTGATAAATATCTTTGGAGCTTTTCATGCTGGAAGAATTAGTGAGTTATTTTGCAGAGGCACACCAGATTTATGGGCCAATAAATAACAGGCTAAATAAGTCATAGCCAGAGATCAGCCTACACAGAGAAACCCGACACCTGCGAGACTTCTCAGCGGTAATGAAACTGAAGGCTGTCACCAAATGCTGTTATCTGTCTGGGTGGGAAAGTGCTCGGCAGAACAGTGATAGCCCAGAAGGTAGAAGATCACATTAAAGCCAACGAAACTTGGAGCGGATGGCAGATTGTGGACAATAACTGAGTGATAAAATAAAACGTTCCCAGGAACCCGAGTCTTTATAATGTTACCCCGCAAGTGCTCTGGGGCTTTGGATCTGATGTCTTTATATTCTAGGGCTCTGGGTATTTTGGCTTGGGTAGTAGGTGCATTCAGATGTGTGGGCAATCTGGGAACATGAGAACAGGGTCCAAGACGGAATCTGGCTTGTGTGTCCCGTGAAGGACCTTACAAATATTTATAAATGACTTCCAAACTAAGCATTCCTTCATTGTTCTCCATACCCATGGCTTACACACTGCAGCTAAATTCCAAGAATACCTACAAAGATACTTCAGATTAGGAGGACAGAATTTCTAAAGGCTGCATGTGGTGAGTTATGTGTTCCCTCTTCCTTCCTTTCTATCTGGCTGGGCCACGGGTGATAAGAAAAGTCACTTATCTTAAGAATGCTTCCTTTCAAGCATCGTTAATACAGAGAATGCAAATGCTAACAGAGATGAACCTGTGACCACCTTCTGTAAATAACTGCAAAGGGAGTTCAGGGCAGATCAGGGGACAGGAAGTGAGGCACAATGCTTAGGGACATGGACAGAGTTAGACGGCCTGGGTCAGATGCTTACATTGTCCCTACTGGCTATGACACAGAAGGTGCCGCTCAACTCTATATTCCTCAGTTCCCTCAACCATCACACAGTGTTGGAAAAAGGCACTAAGTTACAGGGAAAGCATTGTGGAGTAGTTCCTGGAANCTAGCGTCACTTGATATCAGCACTCTAGAACCCAGTGTCTATAACTGTGTGCCTCAGCACCTGCTAACACACCTCCAACACACAGGAGGTGAACTGAACCCTGCCTCAGTCTTATGTTTTCTTTTTCTTCTTTTCATGTATATGTGTGTGTGTGGTGTGCATGNGTGTGTGTATGTGTGTGGGAACACATGTATGACTGCACATGTATGTGTGTGTGCATATGGAAGCTTGAGATCGATATCAGAATTCTTCCTAGATCAATCTTCCACTTTATTCTTCGAGGTAGGCAGGTAGTTCAACAAAACCCAGAGTTCATGGATACAGCTTGTCTCACGAGTCGACATGTTCTGGGGACCTCCTGTCTCTGCCTTCCCAGACTGAAGTTAAAGGCAAGATGCCATGGCCACCACACTTAAGCAGGCTCTAGGGACCCAAACTGCAGTCTCTTGCTTGTTTTTAACAGCTAAGCCGTTGCTCCAGCCCTCTCCTTAGTTTTCTGAGACTGGCCTCAAACTCCCTACGTAGTTGAGGGTGGCCTTGAACTCCTGATCCTCCCACTTCTGCCTCCTGAGTGCTGGGATTTCAGGCTAGCACTACCACACCAGCTTATGTGGTGCTAGGGATGGAACCCAGGGCTTCCTACACAGCAGCACTCTCTGCTAACTGCGCACATCCCCAGGCTCCGGAGCAGGGTTTTGTTAAAGGAGAATGTTTCCTTCTATCTTCAAAGTGTGACTTAATTCAAAACGAGGCTGACAGACAACTTTCAGAAGTGATTCCAAGGTGAGGGGTCTGCACATCTGGATGGATCACCAGCGTGCACAACTCCAGAGCCATGAACGATGTTATGTGTAAACACCACGGTGCTAGAGCAGACAAGCAAAAATCTGAGCACAAATGCAAGCAACTTTGAATTAATACATGTATTGTTTTCTTAATGCAGCTCTGATCTANTCCTGGCTGAGAAGACTACTATTACAGTATCTAGGAGGAGTCAAGATTAAGACAGGATTCTGCTAGCACCCTAATTACTCCTTCACTCAAGTAAGGCGTGAGTAGTGAGTGAGAACATTGCAGGGAACGGATGTCAGGTGACACTGTCTCACTAATACAACCCCCAGGAGCTGTGAGCTTACTTAATCTCCAGGACATCTGAGATCATGAGGCTTCTGGAATGACATTTATCCTGTAAAATCGCGGAGTCACTTAGTTTTTCTTTTTAATCCATCTCCTGAGCAGTCACATCACTCACTACAGATACTCAGTTCTGTGTCTGGGATAAAGGAACGCAGTGATTTTAATAGGAACACAAGATAATAGGATGAGGAGGCATACACTGACATCATAGAAATGGAGACAGACAGGGCTTACAGAGCAAGAAGGCAGCCTTGCAGGGATCACTGCAGCCTACACAGAGCATCCTTTGTTCCTTCTTAGTCAGCAAGGGGACAAACAAGAGAGACAGGCTAAGAGAATGAGCGAGATGAGAGATAAGGACGAATGGGCTAAGCAAACACAGGCAGTGAATTTAGAGACGGCGCTTGCCTGCAATAGCTTGCTTGGGTGTGCCAAGGTGATGACAGCTCAGTCAGTAAAGCGCTTGCCAGGCAAGCATGAGGACCTGAGTTCAGTCCATAGAAAAAGCCTGATTTGAAGGTATGCCCATGCAATTGCAGTGCAGGGGTGAGGGGTGGGGGGCAGGCAGATCAGGGCTCCCTAGTCAAACCAGTGAGTTCCTGGCTAGTGAGACCCTGTCTGATGAAACAAGGTGGTAGTNAGAGAGATGGCATTTCCTGCTCTTGCAGAGGGCTCAAGTTCATTCCCAGTACCTATACGGAGCTGCTCCTGTAACTCCAGCTCAATAGGCTCCAATATTTTCCTTGTATCAGAGGGTTCCCATCCTCATGTGCACATATCCCGCCCCCCAAGAAACACACACAGATACATATATACATATATAATTTTAAAATAAAAATAAGTCTTAAAAATTTTCTAGTGAAACACGGTGAATGGGACTTGAGGAATACCTATGGTTGACCTCTGGCCTCCACATGTACAAACACAAGTGCATATGTGCAGTGAACACACATGTGCACCCACACCCACACAAACACACACAAATGAATTATTCCTAGGATAATCCTAGTCTTTGATTCTCAAGCCTACCCTAGGGTGCATGATACACTGGTGTTTACCCAACTTGTGAGGTGACTGGCATTAGTGCTAACATAGCTTTAGATGTACTATCAAAGGAAATGTAAAAAAAAAAAAATGTAAAATCACTATCAATACATTTCTTAAAACACCGTGTAGCTTTCTTTGCTGAAAGAAGGAAGGAAACAAGCAAGGAAGGAATGAGGAAGTTGGGAGGTATGTAGGTAAAACACTATACCACCCTTGGAAGCAGAGTAACTGTGAGGTAAGCCTACTGAAAAAAAATTAAACAAATCTTTAACCCGCATCAATCACTTTTTTAACAATTGACTTGGTAGGGAGGTGGGTGGAGAGATGGTTCAGTGATTAAGAACAAATATTTCCCTTGCAGAGAGCCCAAATTAAGTTCTCAGCACTCATGGTGTCCAGCTAGAATCACAGTCACCTACAACTCCAGCTCCAGGGGACCCAACATCCTCTTCTGGCCTCTTCGGGCANTTTCTTAATGCCCACGTAACCATACAGACACAACACAGAACAGATAAATAAATGTTAACAAATGAATCTTAAATACTTTTTAGAAAATGACTAGTGCTTTCTTGGTCAGCCACAGGCCATTCAATGTGCTTTTGTGTNCTCTCTGTNACCTTGGAGGAATGAGAGAACTTCCAGATTATGTCAGTGAGTGAGGATCAAACAGAAATGATTCCTGGGAGCCTCCNAGCCAGTAAAAGCTCTGCTTTCTACTTGGCTGTGGGCTCTGGCTTTAGAAGGCCTGCAGGTCCATAGAGATCGTTCACTTGGAAGACAGGGACTCTGGAAAGTTCTTAAACTCTCCATCTTCTTTAAAAGGATGTGTGCAAAAATGCCACCCGAGCTGGGAATGCAGCCTTAGCATGCCTGAAGCCCTGGGTTCCATCCTCAGCACCACATAAACCAAGCATGGTGGTACATGCCTATAATCCCAGTACTCAGGAGGTAGAGGCAGGAGGAACAGAAGTTCAAGGTCATCCTTGGCTACACAGGGAGTTCAAGGCCAACCTGGGCCACCTGAATCCTTATCTTTAAAAACTGACACCTACCTCATGCGTTTATTTTGAGAGTTAAATAAAATTGTGTGTAGAGTTTAGCACATTGTATGTTTTAGACAATGCTTGGACTATTTCCTGACCCTTATTATTATGTCTGTTTTTCTTGTTGGATTGCAGATATTTTATTTGAGAAGATTTGCCAATAGTTTAAAATGCTTGGAGGGACTGGAGAAATGGCTCAGTGTTTAAGAGCATATACTGCTTTTACAGAGGACAGTTCATTTCCCATCATCACATTGGACAGCTCACAACCACCTGTAATTCCAGTTCCAAGGGATACAACGCCCTCATCTGGCCTGTTCAGGCACCTACACATATGTAGTGCTCAAACAGATAAATAAAGTCAGATTATTAAAAGGAAAAAAAAATCTGAAAGAAATCACTGTTGTAGAATGCTGTGACTATACAGGTCCTGGCTCAGTCTCCTCTGGGATTAGTGTAACTTAAGTGGCTAATGGAGCCAGTGTGATTTCTTCACTCAGCACTTCAGACACAGACATCCACACCTGCTTGCATGCTCACACATAATGGTAGAAAAGAAAATACCAACCAGGACTCAAATTCCAGTGTGAGCCACAGGTGGTATCAAGTGCCAGCTTCTGACAACAGAGCATGAAAGAAATCAATGTTCTGGCCAGTGGTAGAAATATTACCACAGTATGTCTATTACAAATATTTACTCTGTTAGCTGAAATACCGGCAGGCACCAGGGCTTCTGTTTGCTTTGAGTAGAACTCATTGAAATGACATAGCTTTGCATAAGAACATTATGATTCTACTTGTGACATGTCACACCACCCAGTACAAAGAAAAGCTCAGGGAGACAGAGTAATCATAGCTATTCCCACATAACCACTCCCCCAAAACAGACTTAGATGCAGCTTTACAAAAAGCTTAAAAGAGATACTTCAGTATGACAGGCATATCAATGAAGGTTAAGGAACAGTGTTATTTGCAAGTTGCAGGCTTGGTATGATAGCCACTTCTGAGGTCAAACACCTAAGCTGGAAGAAAAATGGAGCACTTAAAGGATTTTTTAATTTTATGTTTATTTTTTAAAGATTTATTATTAATGTGTGTGTGTGTGTGTGTGTGTGTGTGTGTGTGTGTGTAGAAGGCCTGAGATCAGAAGTATTGGATCCTCTGGAGCTAGAGTGGATTTGATCTATCCACCATAGGGCCTAGAAGCTGAACTGGGGTCTCTGCAGGAGCAGCAAATGCTCCTCATTACTCACCCATCTCTCCAGCCCCCATTTACAATCTCTTAGACCTACAATAAAAGTGATAAATCTTCCCATGGGTAGGAATGATAATATTTGTAACTATTTATAATTTTCTAGTGGGTATTTGGCAGAATGCTACTAAAGATGACTAGGTTGTATTTTAGTCTATCTTAGTTTTGTTCTCTGGGTATGTGTGAGAGTATGTGTGAGTGTGAGTGTGTGAGTGTGTGTACACGTATGTGGGTAACTACACACGTGTACATGTGGAGGTNAGGAGTCAACGCTCAGTGTCTTCTTTGGTGGCTCTCTACATCAGTTTTGTGGGGTCTCTCACTGATTCTGCAGCTCCCCAGTTTAAACTTGCTGGCCTAGCCCTCCCACCCCACCCCCAGATACTTGTGCACTCTCCTCAGCACTGGCCGCACAGGGACATGCCACCACACTAGGGATTGAACTGTTGCTATCGTTTTATTGGCCATTCCTTTCATCCTTTTTTGTTGTTTTTCTTTTGATTTTTCTTGAAAACCAACTCAAAATATTCACACATATTTAAAAACCTGGCTCTGATCATTTTGGCTTTCTCTGAGGAGTTAGCAGATCAGCACACGAGTATGGAAATGAAGCTGAGGTGTCTGTGCTTCCTGACCAGGAGGCTTGATAAATCGTCTAGAAACCGTTTGATCTTGTTGCTGTTTCTGCCGACCGCTCCCAGTCATGTGTGGATACAGAGTGCCTTTTATTCAAGAACTTCCAGAGAGGAGATCGCAACGACAGAAACCCAGCTGTGGCTGCTGGAAGACGGCGTTAATCCTGATCCCGAGATGTTACATGAAATGTTGGACAGGAATCCAAATCGTCCTGTAGCCTCCTACTAAGAGGCTCATCTTTCATAATTTTAACTGGGAGCAGGGAGGGTTTGATCTTCTACAATGGAATATTTCCCTCCTTNGTTTCCCTGTTAATGATGAGACCGGATGGACTTGGGTTCAGGTGTGACTGTGCCGGGGTGAGCTCTGGGATGAACAAGCTGAAAAAAGATGTCAGGGGCAGCGGTGCCAAATCAACATCTAAAGGACCAGGTAACATGGGGCAAAGATTGCGTCAGTGACACTTACATCACCCTGCAGCACCCTGGATCACTGTGCATGACCACTGAGGACAGAGTGGAAAGGGCCACGACGGAACATCCATCACCCATGCAGGAAATGGACAGCATCAACAACAGCACCCTTTGCCCTGTCCCTTCNAAAGCCTGTGTAGCAAACAGAATGAGTTTCCATACACCCATCATGGCCCCATCTAGCCTGCCCACCCCCCTCCACAGTGAGGTCCAGCTCAGATGTTCCTTCATTCATACAGTTTGTGTGGCTCGAGCGGCTACGGGCCACATTCTGTAGACTGATATTTAGAACATTAGATCTCAGGAGAAGTTTGCACTATCAACTCAAATATTTTAAAACTCAGACTGACTGGCCAGAATAACAGCTCCCACACAATGACTATGTCCACAAAACTCTCCCTTTGAGGGGTTTTCTGGAAGTAATTTCTCTCTTTGCATTAACCATTGAAATTTCATAACAATGGATTCCCACATTATTTGGTGAATGCCTTGTCTCCAGGGCAAATTCCCTCCATACTGAGGTAGTGTTTGCAGGGCACTCATAGCCTCTCACTTTCATAGTGCCACCTTGGAGACACCTCTCAGATACAACAAACCTACATGCACATACATCCACAAACACATATACATGTGCACATATGAACACACATGCACACTATCCACAAATGCATATACATACAAGTGCTCACATCCATCTACACAAACATACACACACGAACAAATGCACAAATACATGTACACAAATGCATCTACATGCATACACTTGCACAAATGCANACATACATGCACTCATGCATGTACACATCTGCACACATTTACATGCATAAACATACACATGTACACATAGCTACATAAGCAAGTACACACATGCTATATATATACACGTGCATATAAATACATTTACACATTCACACTCACACACAGATAATGCACATGAGTGCACACACACCCATGTGTGTGTACATACATGTGCACATATGTGCACATAGGCACTAAGACATGTACAACATGTATACTCATGTACAACCATATGTATACACACATAATCACATAAACATACATGTTCACATACATACACATACTAAATTTGTTCAGATCTAACTTCTTTCCTTTCTTCAAACTGATATGTTTGCTACTGAGTAGCTGAAATCCAGACTAATTTGTCATTTGCCAAAACAGCAGGCCATGTGGCTAGGAAGAAGAACCCAGAGGCTAGCTGGTCCTCACTGGAAAGACCGTGAGGCCATCCGTCTTCCCCAGAGAATGTCTAAATGCAGGGCATGGCTGACTTGACTAAAGCAGGTAAGTATAGAGGGCNAGACGGGTACAGGCTCTACAGTGAGCAGAACCGCTGATGTCTTCACATCAGTGTTTACAAATGAGAGCTCCTGGGGCAGAAGCTGCTGCCTCAGTTTACAGAGCNCCTGCCCAGCGCACACAAAGCCCTGGGTTCAATCTCCAGCACTGGATAAGGCAGAGAAGGATGATATGACCCTGTTAGCCCAGCACTGGGGAGGTGGAGGGCAGATGACCAGGAGTTTAAGGCCATCCTGGCTACTTGGTTTGAGTTCAGCCTCAGCTGTGTAAGGTCCTATCTAAAACAACAGCAACAACAACAAAAAGGAAATCTAGAACAGCTTCACTGAGAAGATTCTGCAGCTGGTGCTGAGAAAGGTGAATTGCCAGAGGGGAGCCTGCAGCTGTCCCAGGAGCATCGGGTGGATGTNGCATACAACTTTCCCTCCCAGTTAAAAGACCAGACACCAAGCATGCTGTCACACACTGAAAAGGCAGACATTACGCCATACCTGAGCTCTGCACAGTGACAGAAAAAGGGCCAGATAAGCAAATCAAGGCAGAAAGGAAGGAGGGGCCAGGAGGGAAAGAGGAGCAGCCTTGTTGATCCAGCTGAACTCATGAAGGTCCACATAGTCCTACAAGTCAGCAGCAACGATGATGAGCCAAGATGTCCTCTGTGTCCACTGAAACTGCCTCAGCCAGAGAGTCACAGCTGATCTTCAGCCTTGCCTGTCACTGGCAAGCTACCCACAGGTCGNCCTCTAACCCTTGATTCCCTCGCTGTCCCAAGAGCTCCTAGACTGAGGAGGATTTGTGTGTATTTAGTGCGTATNTGTATGCTATATGCATAGACGTGTACACGCACATGTGTGGAGACCAGAGGACAACCTCTGTGTCTTCCTCAGTTACTATCCTACCTTGATTTTGAGACAGGATCTCCCACGGACCTGGAGCTTGCTGATTCAGCTGGGCTGGCTGACCAATGAACCCAGGGGATTCCCCTGTCTCCACCTCCCCAGAACTGGGGTTACAAGTAGATGCTGCCAATTAGGCATTTGTATATGCATTCTGGGAGCTGAATTCAGGTCCTCACGCTTGCTCCTTCTGCTCCTCTCTGCTGANCAGGAAGTGAGGCATACAGCACAGGGTCCATAAGCATTTCTGGAAGCATTTTAGAAGACTTGAATTTCCCTGAGAGGAGCACAGGTCTGACTAAAAGGGCTAGTCTGGGCAGGCTGTATAAGCTCCTGGGCAGCTCATGTTGTGCTNTGTCAGGTAACTGCTCACAGCCACCTGGGAAGGGGCCTGCTGGAATGTTCTCACCACAGAAAGTGTCTCTGGCCAATTGCATGAGGATTTCTGAGTTTTAACTTCCAGCACAGNGAAGATCGTTTTAAGTTGAATGTAGATGTTGGTTTCTTGACACCCCTCCCCCCCAAAAAATGTGCTGAGCTTTTGTTTCCCTATGTCTTTTGCCTAATGTCACAAACCAAAATGAGAACCTTAAGTTGGTGACTACTGACTGTCTCAAACCAATCGTGTGTGTGTGTGTGTGTGTGTGTGTGTGTGTGTGTACATGTCTGTGTGAACGAGTATGTGTCCATATATTAATGCACGATTGTGGAGGTCACAGGTCAACCTCAGGTGTCATTCCTCAGGCACCATCCACCTTGATTTCTGAGACAAGGTCTCTATGACTTTGAACTCAATAAATATGCTAAGTCAGTAGGCCAGTGAGCCTAGGAGCCTCTACCTCTACCTCTACCTCTCTATTACTGTGATTGCAAGCATGCCCCTCCCCCCGTGTGTGTATGTGTATGTGTGTGTGTATGTGTGTGTGTGTGCGTGTGTGTGTGTTGGTATTTGCAGATAAGCACCAGTACCCACAAAAGGCAGAAGAGAGCAATGGATTTCTTGCAGCTGGCACTACAGGTAATCGAGAGCCTCCTGATGTGGCTGCTGGGAGTCAAATCTGGGTCCTCAGCAAGGCCAGTAACTACTCTTTGCTGAGCCATGTCTCCAGCCCCACATCCGACATTTTTACATGGATTCTGGGTATCAAACCCAGGCCCTCATCCTCATGCTTGTAAGGCAAGCGCTGTGCTGACTGAGCCATCATTCCAGNATACAGAATTACCCTTAATTTCATGAATATTATCAATCAGTACATAATAAAAAACACAGCTAGTTTGACATTCTGTGACATTCCAATTCACAGTAAGTGCAGAATATTGCTTTTGTACATGTTTTTTTCAAAGAATTTTTTTTAAATATTCTGATTCTCATAATTGATCCACACAAGCTTTTAAGGAGCTCTGTACAACCAAGATAAAACAGATGCTAGGTGTTATTATTGTGTGTTAAGGTGCACACATCTCCTGGTGTTACTTTAAAACAGTGGTCTAGCAGGGGAAGTGGAGACCTGGGTCCTCTCGGCCATCCCTTCCACCAGAGGCTGATGGACTCTGCCCTCCTCATCCCTGAGGTGTTGAAAAGATCAGAGAAATCAGGATGTGGGGCCCCCATCCAAAGCAGGAAGATTCTTAGAGGTCCCCAGGCATCCTCTGCTGGGACTGGCCAGGCCACTATGATTGCTTCCCTTCTCTGACCTGTGCTCTTTGACTTTCTCTTTTATTGACTGGAGAAGAACAGGAGTGAGGCCTCACCCCAAAATTGATTGACAGCACCTCTGAACTCATGCCAGGGCCAAGGTGCAGCGTGGCTACTGTTCCAGTCACCTGTGTTCTTCATTGTTCCCTCAGCTAGCGCCTCCATCTTCACTCACTGTGGTTCCATGCAAGTGTGTCAACTAATCCTTCACCCTTTAAAATCTCAAAAATGGGCACACAAGATGGCTCAGCCAGCAAAGGCATTTGCTGCCAAGCCTGACAGCCTGAGTTCAAACCCTGAAAGTAGTCATTCCCCAAAGC
>LZPO01116964.1:332707-343663 GCA_001675575.1 Neotoma lepida
CCAAACCTATCAACCTGAGTTTGACTCCCCAGACCCATGTGGTGGAAGGAGAGAACTGAGTCCTACAAGTTGTCTTCTGACTTCCACATACACACTAAAGTACACACAAAGGGTGAGGGGCAAGCATACACATTAAAAACAAATAAAATGTGATTTTTAAAAATCTGAAGAAGCTAGAATGGACACCATCTGGTGACACTGACGGAAGCTCCCAAATGATGTCATGAGCTACACGTGAGGAACATTTTCCTGTGGTTAAATGTGAACTTCTCTAAAGGCCAGGCAAGGAGACAAGTGGCACACGATATTATGTAATTTAACTCTTTTTCATCATTTTTCTCTACTTTGATACAGTTCCNACATTTAGGCAGTTCTCAGTCAATGCCAGGGAGAGGTTTCTGCACCAAAATTAAGAATGTTTTGTAAGCTGAATCTTTCCTACCTCTGCATTGAAAACCAATCTTATAATTTGGAAAAGCTGACACTGTGTAGGATGTTTTACAAGATTTAACGACATCAAAGATAAAATGCAAAGAAAAAAATTTTTTAAAAAAATGAAACTAGATTAAATAATTAGTTTTGAACTAGTTCATATCTATCTGGTAATTCTCATCAATATTGTATGGTGGATTAAACCAGGACTCCTTTGGGCAGAGCTTGGAAAGCAGTAACAATAGCTCCCTAGAACACTCACCTCTCTCTGCCTCCTGACTGGAGATGCAGTGTGGCTGATCATGCACCTTGGTACCAAGTCTTNCTGGAAGGAAGCCTTCTGTCTCTAAGCTGACATGCTGGTTTTGCATTGTTTTGCTTTGTTTTCATAGCAGTGAGAAAAGTAGCCGATATACAACTGAGCATGGCTAAAATCACCAAACCTTAAACCCAAAAGAACTTTAGACACAAAATGAACCTTTTTTCTTTGCAAGTTGATTATCTCAGGTGTTTTGCGACAGTGACAGAAAAGCTAGCTGATGCGACAGTCTTGATGCAGCTGCCTGAGGTTGGGTTTCACACAACACTCCCAACTGGTCCTACAGAACTCTAAGCTCACTGCTGAACAGACTCATCTCAGCAAGCCCACGGACTATCACTAGGCACACTATAAATATACTGGCATGAAGCAATGGACAAAAATGTCTCAAGTNTGTACGCTGGCTAATTTTATGTATGTGATATGTGTNTAATTACGTATGTAATATGACACATCTGTGAAGAGGGAACCCTGACTGAGAATACTCTCCCATAAGACTGGGCTGCAGGAAAGCATTTCTTAACGTGCAATTGAGAAGGGAGAGCCCAGTGTGGATGGGGCCTTCCCTGGGCTGAGGGTTCTGGGTTCTATAAGAAATCAGGCTTAGAAAACCATAGGGAGCCAAGTAAGCCACTAAGCAACACCCCTCCATGGCTGTACCAGCTCCTGCCTCCAGGTTCCCACCCGTTTGAGTTCCTGTCCTGTCTTCCTTTGGGGATAGACTATGGATGTGGAAGTGTAAGCCAAATAAATCCTTTCCTCCCCAACTTGCTTTGGGTCATGGTGTTTCATCACAGCAATTGTAATCCAAACTAAGACAGTCTGCATGCTCAAAAATGTAATGCTATTTGATTCCAAAATATTTTAATTATTAGCCTCTTAAGAGGAAAAAAATCCTCTCATTAAATTGTCATTTTTTTTGTCAGTACTTTTGCCTATAAAATGCTTTGATACTATTTTGAGTACCTAAAACCAACTAGTGAAAAAACACAATACATGAGCTTCCAGCAATTCTGTGAGTCCTTCCCAGCATGGGAAGCTCAGGCATCGGCTGCTGGCTGCTGGACTACCAGGAACCCTCGCTGATACCAGCAACCGCTTTTCGCCACTGGTTCCTGCTGCTTCTTCTCAACTTCAGCATGAAGATCCAGAGCTCAGGGATGGGGAGATGGCTCAATGGATGAAGNGCTTGCCATGCAAGCAAGGGAACAGAGTTCTGACCTGAAGCATCCGTGCACATGCAACCCACTCCTAACTGCAGCCTCAGAAGGCAGACAGAGGATGCCTGGAGCAAGCTGGCTAGCTAGACTAACCTTGTTGGCAGGCTCTGGGTTTGATCATGAGATTGTCTAAGAGTGTCAGACAGAGAACTACTGAGGAAGACTCCATATCTCAACCTCAGGCCTCTACATACACACNCGAGCACGCACACACGTGCACACCACACTCACAGACATGAAAAGAAGATCCAAAGCTTGTGGACCCTCGGGCAGAAGCAATTAGAAATAATGGATTTTTACTAAGAGTATGTAAAGAAATTTTATATCAGAGTCGTGGGAAATCAGCAAAATATCTGAAATGAGATTTTACAGACCACAGGGGATATGGATTCTTTCTGGGATGGAAATACTAGATCCAGATATAGCTGAAATTTATAACAGTCCAACATTTGGGGCACTCCCAACAGTGAGAATCTCCTTTTTGTCAAACAAACAAAGAAACACTTTTGATTTCATGCTAAAAATGTTCTAGATAGGAAAATACAGGGGATTTTGCTAGGAGGTAGCAGTTTCTTTTAATGACATGACCTAGATTTTAAAACGTTCTGTCCACAGGATCTATGCACATGGCAGGATCACAGACCACAGCTCCTGACCTCATCTCCTTCCTCTCTTTGGGGCCATATTGATTTCAGTGAGAGAGACTGAACTATGGAATTGACATCATTACACCTCATCCAGATCTCACAAAGTTTTACACAATTTTCTTCTAAAAAAAACTTATAAAACTTGAAAGCAAGGGACTCTCAAAGGTTGTATAGCACTGTTTTCACGTGTGTGTGTGTGTGTGTGTGTGTGTGTGTGCTCACTTATTTGCAGCTACACATGTGCGTGCATGTGGAGTTCAGAGGACAACCTCTGCCATCATTCCTCAGATGCCATCCACACTGGGTTCTTGTTGTTGAAGTTATTTGTTTGTTTGTTTGTTTGTTTTTGCTTTTGTTTTTTTGAGACAAGGTTTCTCTATATAACACCTCTGGCTGTCCTGGAACTCGATTTGTAGACTGACTGGTCTTGAACTCAAATATCCACCTGCCTCTGCCTCTCCCGAGTGCTGGGATTACAGGTGTGCGTCACCACTGCCCAGCCTCATCCACATTCTTTTTGAGCCCACATCTCTCACTAACCTGGAGCTCATCAAGTATGAGCTAAGTGGCCAGTGAGTCCTGAGTGTCCTGTCCTTGCCTCCCTGTACTGGCATTACATATGTTTCCCCACTTGCAGTGTTGCCATGGCTCCTGAGGCTAGGACTTCGATCCTCATGCATGCATTGCAAACACATTACTGAATGAGCCTTCACTCTCTGCACAGCACAGTCTTCATTCATCAGCCCGAGCTCCTGGCCACGGTGGGAAATCCCTGTTCCCTAGGCTTGTGCACTACAAGTTTCAGGCAACACATCTCCTTTCAGGGGGTCCTTGGAGCTCTGCAGAGTTCTCATCACAAGGTATGGAAGAGGAACCTCATGAACACACACCCAAAACGTCTAAATTTGGCCTTTGGGGCCAACACTGGCCAAGCTGAACGTCTCCCAAACAGACGCATACCCAAACAACCTTTGAAGATTAGAAACTAAAAGGCTTACTTGTTCAGCCCAAGCCTGCCCATAGTCTTCAGGCTAACATTCCAAACTCCATCAACTAAGCCTCAGGTAATATCATCTTGCTTTATTTTATAATCTCAACCATTAGTTTCTGAATACATTCCAATGCATCCATCAAGCTCAGGAGCTGATCTCTGCTGAACACGCTTATTCTCCTATTCTCCGTATAACTGAACTGATCCAATACAGAGGGAGAGGATAACCCCCCACATTCCACTAATGCAGCCTCGGGTAATGTTACCTTTCTAGGCGACAGTCCCATTAAGATTACTGTTAAGTATTTAAATATATATTGTGGCAAAGCAAAAGCTTTCTGATGATGTGGATTTAGAACTATGCCAGACTTTATTTGTTTAAAATATACTTTTAAAATATATTTAACATCTTGTTTTGGCTAAAACTTTGTGTACTGGGTTGTGTGCACAGGTATGTACGAAGATGCACTCTGTGCACGAGACCAGAGAAGGCTATCTGACATCCTGCTCTATCACTATCTGCCTTATGCCCTTGAGACGAGGTCTCTCCCTGGCCTGAGACTCACCATTTTAGCTAGATTGCCTGGCCAGTGAGTCTAAGGATCTGTCTGTCTTCACATCCCCAGGGCTAGGATCACAAANTTATGTTGCCACACTCAACTTTTTCCTATGGGTTCTAGAGATCAATGTCAGGTGTAGGGGAAGAACTGCCCATACCACATGGAGAATGTGTGCTTGCTCCCTCCTGTCTGCCCATGCTCTAAAGTGCTCTCGAGATGCATGGCCTGGCCCCAGCGTTAGCCCACCAGTTAGCAGTGAGTGCTTTCCATGCTGCACCCTTAGTCACTTCAGTGCAGACAAACACTGGTCCCTTAACAGAGAGAACATGACCTAAATTCATATATTTTAAAGAGATTTTCACTGGAACAATGTTGATGCATGAGTGTGCAGCTGTGTATGGGCAAGCACACATGCATGCATGTGTGCTTGTGGGGGTGTGCATGCATGAGTGCATGCATGCCTGTGTGTGTGTGCATGCACATGTGTGTACAGGCACACTTGTGTAAGGAGGCCGGAGGAGGACTCTGGCTGCTGTTTCTCTTTACATGCTGTCCACTCTGGATTATTTGGGGAGCGGTCCCTCACCTGGGGCTCATCAATTAGGCTAGNCCAGGTAGCCAAGGAGAGCCAGGAATCCCGTCTCCACCTCCACAGTGCGGGGATTGCAGGTATTCATGTATACAGACATGCCTGGCTTTTTACAGGTTCTGAGGCTCAAAATCAGGTCCCTGTGCTTGCTGTACAAGCACTTCACTGACTGAACTATCTCCCCAGCCCCAAAGAAAAAGTTTTCACTCATCTCTCCACTCACTGGAGACAACAGCAGAGAAGGCAATGTGTCCTTTTCCTTCATTCCTGGTCTTTTGTGCGGTCCTCATCTTGTTTTTTAACTTACACGAATGCTGTCTCACTGGGTCAATGTGTCATTGAAGTGTGCTCTCAGCAGACTGTTCAATAGCACACAAGACACTCTTGCAATCAGCACAGTCCAATCAGGGCTACTTGCAAAGCCCTCCTCACTCTCACCTGATGGTCATGGATCTGAACTACCTTTATATTAGCTGCTCTCCCTAAGTACAAAGCAAGTTCACCAAATACCATGTCTCACCACACTATCGGCTGATTTTCACACTGCAGAGAACCAACCGAAGGCCGGCATCCCAGTGAGCTGGGTCAGGATGTAATCATGTGCAGACATCCGAGAGCTTATGCTCTAGGAGCATACAGTACCCTCTCCAGCAATCAGTTTCATCATTGAAAATCAAGTATTGTCTGCAGAGAAGTGAGATGCCTATCTTCAAGTTGACCATTTCCCTGGAATGCCACACCACGTGTACCAATAACTCCAAGGTGCCTGACTCCCCCCTCTTCTTTCTCTTTCTCCCTCTCCCTCTGTATGTGTGCATGCATGCACACACATGTGTGTTATGTGTGCACATGCTCACATGCATGTGAGTACAGTGCCCGAAGACACCAGGAGAAGGTGTCAGATCCCTCAGAGCTGGAGTTACAGATAGTTGTGAGCCTCCTGGCCTGGATGCTGAGAACTTAATGTGGGTCCTCTGGAAGAACAGTAAGCACTCTTAACCACTGAGCCATCTCTCCAGACATCTTCTTTTCTACCAACACAGCACATCAACTTTATTGAGAATATACCATTTCAATGAGATTTTAGCTAAATCTTTCCTTTCCATAGCCAGAGAGAGAGAGAGAGAGAGAGAGAGAGAGAGAGACCATATCAGCATCTATCAACCAAATAACTCACACCTCCAAGCCTGACTGATGCCAGACAGCCCCACAGCTCAGATACTCAGGTGGGAAAGTCCTAGATGCCTCCTGACTTCTCTAGACCACCTGCATGTTTCACCAGCTGATATGTGACTCAGAGCATCCCTGAGGACAAGGCTCTTCTACCCAAGGGATGATGGGAATTTTCCACATTTCCTTTGTGACTTGAATGTGAAATACCCCCTCTCCCACAGGCTCACGTGTTTGAACGCTTTGGCTCCAGATGGTAGTGATGTTTTCAAGGTCCCGGCTCTTTAGGTGGTGGAACTTTGCTGGCAGAAGAAGGTCACCCAGAATGGGCCTTAAGGTTTACAGCCTAGCCACACTTCATGCCTACTCTGTGATGAAATGTGACCAGCTGGCCCCCGCTTCTGCCTGCGTTCATTCCTTCCCTGCGGTGATGGACTCATACAGTGACGAATACACCATGTGACATACACCATGATGAACTGTATCCCTTCTTAAGTGTGAGCCAAAACAAACCCTTCTTTATTCTTGTTGCCTTTACCAGGTCACTGTAATAAAAGAACCAATTCACCTATGTATGTACCTGCATGGGCACAGCCATGTATGCACACCTGTGTGTATGTGGGTGCACATATATGTGTGTGGAGGGCAGAGGTCATCCTCAGTTGTCACTGGTTAGGTACAGTGAATCTTAGATTTGAGTAGNTATGAAAACCACCTGGAAGGTTTGTCACAGCACAGGATCACAGATTCAAGAATATCTCTCAATTCCAAACGAATATTTGGTGTGAATTATACCCTACTACACTCAGGGTCCTGTTCAACATCACATGTATTATCTGAATTAAGGCATCATGGGGCTGGAGAGATAGTTCAGTTGGTAAAGNGCTTGCTGAACAAGCATGAGGACTTGAGTTTGAGTCCCCAGAACCCAGGTAAAAATCCCAGTGGTGCCACCTACACTTGGAATCCCAGTGCTGAAGAAACAGTGACAGGAGGATCCTGGTGGCTCACTGGCCAGTCAGCTGCACATACTCTGTGATCTTCAGGTTCAGTGAGAGACCCTGTCCTGCCTCAAAATGGAAATTGATGAGTAATGGAGGAAGACATCTCATATTGACCATACACACACACACACACACACACACACACACACACACACACACACATACACACACACACACACACACACACATACACACACACACACACACACACACACACACACACACAGGGGTTGGGGGTAGTCAAGTAGAGGACTTCAGGGTACTAGAGGCCCTCCCCTAGTGTTCTCAGCTCTTGATATATGCATCTCATCAGTGTTCACATTGAGCCATGTCATGTCTACTGAATACTCAACCCATACAACATGTAGATGTTGCCCCATGCTGTGTACCTAAACCCCTCTCTACCCAAGAGGGAGCTACTCAGCTCTTCACGTTCTAGCTTCTAGTTTCTGTAGAAACTGAAGTGCTGTTAACATGGTTGAGGTTTCTAAAATAATCAGACCCATCATCCCACTGAGGCCCAACAAGATAGAAACATCTGTGCGCTCTAGACCTATGTGACAGTTCAAGGCTGTCCGNATAAACAGTTGCGTGGATCTACACACTTGCAAGGATTTCATTTTTTTGCTCCAACTTCTTTAAAGGTCCATGGAGAGTGAGGATCAAAACTTGGGATCTCACGCTTGTGCAGCAAACTCTTTACCCACAGGGCTGACCCCTTAGCCCTCCAGAATATTCTTTGTAGAAAGGCCTAAAGAGAAAGTTCCATAATTTTGNCACCATCATGACATCTCATGTGTTGATAGTGATCTACTGAAGAATCTGGGATGACCCCTGCCAGTATAGACATGGTTCCTTCTTCAATTCAAGGCTGNCTCATCAATATGTCATTATAATATTAAGTTATGCCTTTGTCTTCTTCTACTTCTTATTAGAGCTTATTTAGTCATGGACAGATTTTTATATTTTTTGTTNTGTTTTGTTTTTCGAGACAGGGTTTCTCTGTGTAGCTTTGTGCCTTTCCTGGAACTCACTTGGTAGCCCAGGCTGGCCTCGAACTCACAGAGATCCACCTGCCTCTGCCTCCCAAGTGCTGGGATTAAAGGCGTGCGCCATCACCGCCAGGCTGATTTTTACATTTTTAACTTCAAAGTTTTCATCCATGTATATATTGTACATTGAGCATATACCTTCATAGTCTCTCTATCCCTCCCATTTTTTTTTTTTTTTTTTTTTTTTTTNGAGACAGGTCTTTCACTGGCCTAGAGCTTACAACACAGGCTAGGCTGGCAAGTGAGCTCCAGGGATCCAGGTGCCTCTCCCTCCTCAGTGCTGAGATTACAAGCACTTGCCAACGTGTCTGGATTTTTTAAATGTGGGTTCTGGGGATCAAACCCAGGTGCTCATGTTTGATTGGCAAGTAAGTTACGTGTCCTCAGCCTCTCTCCTCTGTCCTTCTAGACAATTTCACTTCTGCTTCAATGGCCTCAATAGAGACAAGATTCTGTGTACCTATATAACACCTAGGAACCACATATGACTTAATTCATTTAACATGGTAATCTCAGGTTGCATCCATTCTCCTACAAAACACATAACTTCTATCTTAGTCAATGTTCTATTGCTGTGAAGAGATACCATGACCAATGCAATTCTCTTTTTGTTTGTTTATTGGTCTGTTTTGTTTTGTTCTTGTTGTTGATGTTTTGTTATTTGAGACAAGGTTTCTCTGTATAGCCCTGGCTGTCCTGGAACTCACTTTGTAGATCAGGCTGTCCTCAAACTCACAGACATTTGCCTGCTTCTGCCTCCCGAGTGCTGGGATTAAAGGCATGTGCCACCACACCCAGCTCCAATGGAACTTTTATAAGAGACAGCATTTAACTGGGGCTGGCTTACAATTTCAGAGGTTTAGTCCATTTTCATCATAGTGGGAAGCATGGTGGCATATCTAGTTTCATGGACAATGACATCACCACTCTGTGATTCCAAGTTTAGACTTACAGAACACAAAAATGAAGGACCTAACCTGTAGCAGATCCTTGGAGTTCCTTGATAAGTTTCCTTATCCTTTATAGCTGTATAACAGTGGTTCTCAACCTATGGGCCATGACCCCTTTGCCAAACCTCTATCTCCAAAAAATATTTACATTACAATTCATAATAGTAGCAAAATTACAGTTATGAAGTAGCAATGAAAATAATTTTATGGTTAGGGGTCACCNCAGCACAAGAAACTGTATGAAAGAGTCACAGCATTAGGAAGGTTGAGAACCACTGCTTCTAAGGAACACCTCTGTGCTACAGAGAAAACACAAGGGAAAGGCCACATTCATCCCAGACTCCTTTCAGGAAATGGCAGCAACTGGCAATATCACAGTGGGGTTTCTGCGAGAACTCCTGTAGATGCTTTTAGGCCTGCCTCTCTTCTTTATTCTTCTTCCTGTCTAGACATCCTGCCTGAAATAACAGGGAAAGCGGCTTACAGTGTGGAAACCAAAAAAGAATGGTAGGAGGGCTGAGGAGAGAGCTCAGTAGGTAAAGTGATGGCCANGTAAGAATGAGGACCTGAGTTCAATCCTCAGATCCTATATAAAAGAAAGCCATGTGTGAGGGTGTGTGCTTGCAATTGCAGTGCTAAGGAAGCANAGAAAGGTGGAGTCCTGGGACCCCCTGGCCAGCCAGCTCAGCCCATTTGGCAAGTTCTAGGCTAGTGAGAGACACTGTCTCAAAAACAAAGGTGTACAGAGCCCGAGGAATAACACCCAAAGTTGTCCTCTGACTTCTGTATACAAGTGCTCACATGTGTATACCTATATACATGTGCACACATGTGTAGGCGTATGTTCACAAATATGTACGCCTACATAAATTCACATGCACACACACATATATACTCAGAAGAACGGTGAGAAGAAAAATATAAAAACTGTAGCTGCCTGATGACACCCAAGGCCACAAATACTGTCATCCTCTGGAACTTCTGTTACACGGGAAGATCCAATCCTTCTATATACATAAACCACAGCATCTTAGGCCTGTTGCTTGAAGGCGTGTGCAACCCCTAACTGATACAATAGCTTTATTACCCTGAGAAGGTGGAGGCTGGTCACAAATAAGAAATACACCAGTCTCCAACTATTTCTTCCTTTTCTGAGCAAATAGTCCATAAAGCAAACAATTTCTCAACTGGATCCCTTTATTTTTTAGTTTTTAAACAGAAAGGTATCTTTCTATGGCCAGAATACTGGCCAAAATGGAAAGGAAATTCAGGAGCCTTTGCAGATGTTGAATCCACTTTTTTAACCACATTGCTCTCAATGGCCAAAGAGAAGGTGAATGGGACAGTAGGATCTGTTGTTAGAGGAATAAGATATTTATATTCCAGGCCCTGTCAGGCCTCAGCAGTGTCTTTCCTGACTCCCCAGTGAGGAGCTTCCCTCCAGGCAGCACTGGTAGGGAAGTATTCTCATACAAGAGAAGATGCTTGGTCAGGACCTAGAGCTTCCATCAGACACAATAGTTCCCATGGGGGCCTGCCTGGTGCCAGGGATGACTGGATTAAATTGTTTCTGATATCCTTATCAGGGCTACACTCTCCATGATCTTTATTCACCTCCACTAATCATGTAACCATCTATCCATTCTGTAAGTGAATGTACAGCCTTTTAAGATAATGGCTTCCAGGGTCTGTAAAGCTGAAGGTAAAATATGGCCTTCCAGAGTCTCTTTCGGAGGGACATGGAAGACTTCTGTGATAACCCTACTCCCACCCCATGCTACCCCCAAAAAAACTAAGCCTAAAATGGAAGCCATCAAAGAGAACTCTTAAAATTGTGATAAAGATGCTGAGGTGTAGCTCTCCACAACCAATGGCCTCTGGTCGGAGCACAGGTGGAGAAGGAATCAGTTTTCTTTAGGGGGCAGGCCACTGGGAGTTTAACCATGCTCCAGGAAGTATAGGGACAACACAAATTGGATTTTTTAAAATTTTGTTGTTGAAGAAGTCACAAGGGTGTCGTGT
>LZPO01116964.1:343744-354497 GCA_001675575.1 Neotoma lepida
GTGTGTGGACATGGAAGGACTGGGAAGTGAGTGTGATCAGAGTATATGAGGTAAAATCCCCAAAGAATCAATAAAAATATTACTTTGAAAAAATCTCTTTCTTCTCTTGGTGAGATACTACATCCCACCACTGAGAGTAATTTCCATCTGATGTTTTAGGAAAGCTACCCACAGAAACAGCTGTGCTGTATCCAGGGCAGAACAGCAATGTAGCTTCCCGCCAAACAGGTTAGCATGGAATGCTCTAGAAAGATTCTGGAGCTAGAGCTAGGGAGATGGTTCAGTTCGTAAAATACTTGCTGTCCATGCACAAGGACCTAAGTTTGGACCCCCACACTTCTATTTCCTTATTGTTGTGTGTGTATGTGCATTTGACATATAGCTATGTAGTGTACAGCATGTGTTTGTGTTGGTGTCTGTGTTTGTGCACTCAGAGACCAGAGGAAGATACTAGGTGTCACTTCCCTTCTTATCCTCTAAAGACAGAACAGTGCAGGGGATCTAGGTTACAGTAGCCACCCTCGGCTTTTTGTGGGGGTGCTGGGATCAGAACTCAGTTCATCATGTTTGTACAGCAAAGGCTCTTACTCACTGAGCTATCTCTTGCCTCCACCTGAATTTTAAAAATCATCCCCTAAGCGTGAAGTGCAAGTTAAGAATGTGAGGTACAGGATACGCTGAGCATCCAGATGTTTCAGATGTGCAAGGTCAGTTGAAAACTTGGAGAAGGCCACAAGATTATGGTCATCAAGCAAAAATAATGGGAGAATGGAATGGGAGATGGGTTACTGCCTCTTCCCATGCCACATGCTTGCTTTCTAAATCTACACTGTGACAGGGGAATTTGATTTTTAAAAAAATTTACCACGGGAAAAATAAACTCCTAAGAAGGGAAATGCAGGACTTTTATTATTAAGACTGGTGAGTCAATGTAAATGGACCTAGGAAGGGGGTCTCAGAATTCAAGAACACAAGCTTAACCTTGTTAAATGCTGAGTTCTTTGTTGTTGTCAAGGTGACATCTGGAAATAAAATCAGAGAAGTCCATCTCTACACAGACAGATGTCACAGCAAACATAAATCTTTAAAATGGGAGGTAGGGAAAGGGCTCGGTGGGTGAAGTGCCCGTCATGCAAGTGCAAGGGCGTGGGTTCCATCCACAGAAACCATATAAGAAAATCTGAGGATGATGTCATGTACTTGTAATCCTGGCACTAGGGAGACAGACACTGAAGGATCCCTGGGGCTCACTAGCCAGCCAGCCTTTGTTTACTTAGCCAGTTTCAGAGACCCTGTGTCAAAAACCATGGTGGGTGGCACCTAAAGAACAACACCTGAAGATGACCTCTGGGCTCCACTCGCATACACACTTGCACACATAGAAACATACATGTGTGCATGCACACACANGCACTACTTATGACTGATGTGAACCNTCTCTAGGATCACTGCCTTGTGGACTCTGAGGATACAGGCACTCCATCTTTGAGTCTTAGTGGCTTGCCTCCAGCTTCACTGTACCTATCTGTGCTCTCTTGTGTGTCCTTCTCTGTCTGCCTGTGAGCTCACGGGAAGAGGAGTTCATCCAAACTCAACCATAGCTACAGCACTTGGATACAGCCCAGGAAGGATTCTCTTGGAATCTTCCCTCACAAAACTNGACTCAGAAGGTTCTAGACGTCCTCCAAAACTGAGAGTCCAAGCACAGCCTAAAGCCAACACTGGGTGTTAGGTGAGCTATCACCTTTCAGTAGTTTCCCTGGGCCTCTCAGTGGAATGAGGAAAGGTCATTGCNTCCAGTCCTATCTTTCAATAATAGTCTACATTTTAGAATCCTCCTCCTTTAAAAAATATTTTATTGGNGGGGCGGTGGTGGCNCACGCCTTTAATCCCAGCACTCAGGAGGCAGAGGCAGGCGGATCTCTGTGAATTCAAGGCCAGCCTGGGCTACAGCGTGAGTTCCAGGAAAAGCACAAAGCTACACAGAGAAACCCTGTTTCAAAAAAACAAACAAAAAAAAATTTATTAGATTGGAGTATACAAAATACTGAATTTTATCATAGCTACCTGCTGGGAGCCAAAACCTGTATTGGCTATAATNAAGCTATCTTAGCTCAGGTAATTTTCAGTTTCTGTTTCCTGAATAACAGGTTCCCTTCCAGAATTCTTGTTACGTGCCTTAGGCAAGTCCCAACCCCCAGAAATAGCTTGGTATTTCCTTATCTTCTTGTCAGTTAGGGATGTCTGCTACCCTGACCTTCCTGAAAAAACATTTTGCAGTCAGGTTACCTAGCAACCTAATTGCCCTGATCCACACGCCCAAGTTCCCACTTCACTTTACTATATAATCAACTGGTGAAAAAAATAAAACTTTGCAGCTTGATCAGAATCCTGTCTTGCTGTCATTCTTCGTGTTTCTTGTCCCTTTCATTCACCATTCCCCCTTCTAGGGTCTCTGTTGAAGATCCTGCTGGCTGGGGCAGCTACCAAACTTAAACGTATNTATCATTCTATCAAACTGAAACTTCTGTTATGATCTCCAAGTGAAATTAATTATAACTTTGAATAATTGGATGCCTGTCAGGGCATATGTCAGCAAAGTACTGGCTGAGCGAGCATGAAGATATGAGTTCGAATCCCCAGNACATGTGTAAAGATGGGTGCAGCGGTACATGTCAGTAGCCCCAGAGCTGGGTGCACAGAGGNGGAAGGATTCCTAAAGCTTGCTTACCCGCCTGGCTTTCCAGTCATGAGTTTCAGGATCACTGAGAGACACTGTCTCAAAAGCCTAAGATGGGAAATGATTGAAGAAGCACCTAATATCAACCTCTGGCCTTCACGTGCACATACATGGGCCCACACATACATGGGCCATGTACACACAGGCCCACACACGCGCAACTCATACATGCACATGCATGCACACACAAAGATATCTGTAAGAACTGAAAGAATCCACAATGATTTTACTTTAGTTACTAAAATGAAATGTTTCCCCAACTAGTCAGTATTTCCACATTGCTTANAATGACCAAAGGTCCCCAAACTAAAGCAGCCTGGGTTCTGTGTAGGTCTTGTAGTGATTACAGTAATCATGTCACCAGTGATGACAGTCAGCTTTCTACAGGAGTGCCTGGCTCACCATTGCTTCAGGAATNAGTAAGGTAACCACAACATGATGAGTGAGCACTATCTTCTCCAGAGTGTGGCACTCAGTGACAGCCCTGTATATGCAGGTCCCACACANGATGGAAGTNTGTTAAGTGTAAACATGGAGTTCAGTATTTTAGCTTTTTTTTTAAATCACTTAAAACATTAATGATGGGCTGGGGCATCGACATGGTTCAGTAGATAAAATGCTTGCCAAGCAAGCATAAGGACAAGGCTCTCCAGNACCCAAGTGGAAATGGCAGCCACCTGAAAGGAGACAGGGATCCCTCAGGCCTGTGCTAACTAGACCAGTTAGAACTGGTGAGTTCTGGTTTCAGAGAGACACCCAGCCTCAGACAATCAAGTGGAGAGCAACTGAGGAAGATACCCAATGTCAACCTCAGGCCTTTAGACACAGGCTTGCATGTACACACACTAGCACATGCTCGCACACATACACACACACACACACACACACACACTTATCAACAAACACACAGCATATACCACACTCAAGCAAAAAGTAATTTTAAAGTGTGAGGAATAGAGACTTACTGGTCAATAAGCANATGGGAAAAAAAGAGCTATTCAGAACTGATGTGCAGTCTCGTGATCTTGGATTGTACTCTGTCTGAGAAAGAACCCTCTAACTATTTTCTTCCCTTCCAACACTAGCAAGGAAATGAGCACACATGTATTTAACCACCCAANATGGTTTCATTCTTAGTTACACTCTTTGCCATTCNACAGAGCCCTAAATCCTTCACTTAGTGAGCAGATCACAGGGAAGGCTGAAATACACTCATTAATGAATCACTGTATTGCCCGAGGTCTGCTTAGAGCTACCTGATTTTAGAATTAATGAGGGAATAAATCTTAAANGGGAGGCCACATAATTTAATTCTATGCATATTGCCAATTTGAGCAATATATCCTAATGCTGGTTTTGCCATAAATATCTTATTACTACTAAGTACCTGGGGGCTAAAAAATATCCTACCAATATACTTCATATTACAAACTTAAATGGAATTAAATTTTAATTTGCACTTTTTAGGATAGAATAATTGTAGCTCATTTACAAGAATGACACTTAACATGAGCAGAGATGTCTGTAACACAAGCCAGGGAAAAAAGTCATTTAACTTTAACTAGAACTGTCATGCACAAACCACAAACTGCTAGTACATAAAAGACTTTTCCTTTGAGCAACTGAAATGGTACCAAAATAAGTTAATAATAGTTGAGATCTGTAATCTTGAGAAAAAAATGACTTCTTTTGTTTTAGAGGAAAATATTCTTTTGAAGATATGTTTATTTTCAGAAAAATCTTTTACAAAAATTATCAAAATTTAAGGTCATAACCAAGATTTCATAAATGAATGAATGTAGAGTATTTATGCTACAGCAAGGTATTGTTTGTGATTTTTAGAGGGAAAAAAAGCCATTTCTTTTGATGTAATAAAAACAAGCTGGGCCGGGTAGTGGTGGTGGCACACACCTTTAATCCCAGCACTCAGGAGGCAGAGGCAGGCAGATCTCTGTGAGATTGAGGCCAGTCTGGTCTACATAGCGAGTTCCAGGACAAGCTCTAAAAGCTACACAGAGAAATCCTGTCTCAAAAAAACAAAACAAAACAAACAAACAAACAAAAAAACAGGCTTATTAAAAATTGCTTTGTAATGTTTTTAATTTTTAATTGCATAGTTTACTTTCTATGCTTGTGTGTGCATACATGTGTGTGTGCATGTGTGCATGTGTGNGTGTNTACACATGCAGGTACATACATCTGCACATGTGTGTACAGCTGTACATGCACATGTGAGCAGATCCTGTGGCAGCCAAAGGTTGGCATGGGCATCTTTATCATTCTCCTTATCTTCTGAGACAGAACCTGTCAATCAACCTGGAGCACTGATGAGCTATACTGCTGACCCATGAGCTCTGGACCTCCCTGTCACTTCTTCCTTAGTGCTCAGGTTACAATTGTGGGCAACCAAGAGTACCTGTTATGTGGATGGAGGGAATACAGGCCCAGGCCCACATGCTTGTTCAGCCATTGCCCAGCCTCTAGAGTAACTAGCCATCTCATCCACAGCACACAACAGCAAGACTGTATGCCNAGCATCTCAATGGCATCTGCTGATCTGACTGACCCTGCTCTCTATTTTCTTCCTTATCTCTGGACCATATTTTTCTTTGTGCTGTGATTTTGTTATTGCTGCTGCTGTTATGAATAAATATACTTGTTCTGGAAGAATAAATGGTTCATCTCCCACATGAAAATAATTTTGTAATCAAATTTTGAGCCCTGCACTGGAGTTGATTTTTTTCTTCAAAGAAATATTTGGATTTGCCTTCCAGCCCTCCAAATTTTTAATTAACTTATTTTCTCAAGTTGGCCCTGAGAGGCATGTATTCTGGTTGGCTTCTTAGTGGATCTAACACCAGTTATTTTCATTCTGAGACTGTAGCCCTTTGGAACTTGACCTTGAGTGGCCTCTGGAGTTGATCACCGTTCCCATCACATCCTGGAGACTCAGAGTAGAGACATAGCGGAATGGTAGAGGCTTTATGTGTCCTGGGGCCCATCTGTCTCTTGCATTCTCACTATGTAATTTCACCTTTTACAGGTTCCTTGACGGCAAACATCATTTTACATGACAGTNATGAAAATTATTTAAGAGAGACCATCCAAAACATGAGCATTAGAATCACCCGCTGAGGCTTCCTCCCCCAAGTCTGGGGTGTTTTATGACTGTTAGGGCCACAGTCCCCTCCCTGCAGCACACGCCTACAATCACAACATGTGTCCACCCTGCGCTCTCATGCCATGTCGCTCTCCTGTACTGTCTCGTTACTTTCTACTCTGCTCTTTTGTGTTTTCTCTTGTCTCTCTGCTCTATCTCCACTACTCTCCCACTTCCCGAGCCCTGGCCATGTCTAGTCTGCTTTTCTCTCAGCTCCAGACTCTTCCAGGTGCCTCTCTCTTTTACACATCAGAAAACCCTTCAACCCTTCCCCCTAATAGAGCAGTGGTCATGATTGCAGTTTCTTTACTTCACTCTCTCCATATAATGATTACACCCAGAACTTTTATTTTTCTGTTCTTTTGCTGTTGGTCTTGATTTCTTTCTTTCTTTCTTTTTTTTTTTTGTCTCATGTAGTCCAGGCTGGCATTGAACTAGCTAGGTAACCAAGAATGGTGTTGAACTCTGATTCTCCTGCCCTCCCCCTCCCCCAGTGCTGAGTCTACAGGTTTACCCACTCCATCCAGCTTACATGAGGCTGCGGACTGAACACAATCTTGGTCCGTACAAGGCTAGAATTCCATCAAGGAGCCTCAGCCCTCAGAACTGTTACTTCATCTGCAGGGGAGATCAATGGCTATCTTAACATTGCTGATCTATGAGGAGCCGTGAACAGAGTTCTTGGAACACCATTACCAGTTGGAAGAGGAGGGAGAAGAACCTTATGTGGTGATTTCCAACTCTTTTCTAATAGCCTCCAAAGACCATTTCCTGCCGCTGGCCCTCTCTTATTGGTTCCCCTTCTGAGTCACTGCCAATGCTGACCTCACCAAATATCCTTCTTGTACCTCCATCTGCATTTTATGTGAACCCGGGAACGATAACTCGATAGCATCAACAGAGAGCCACAGTCCTGCAGCTGTTATCGCTCCCCTGCTTGGCTTAATGTTTCTCACTTGGTGCCATATATTATTAATAGTCACTGGGTACAATAAAAGAAAATTAAGTGTTTATTTTGTTTAGGTTTCCACCACTTTACCTACAGCCCTTTTCCATTTCATTTGCACATAAATGAGCATTTGCTCCATTTTTTAGATGCAAATTGAGTTTTAACTTTGCTAATCATATAGTTTCCTTTCTGGGAGTTTTCCAGGCTGGCTTCATTGTTGCAGGAGAGGAATGTAGATTACAGCAAATGAAGGAAGAGCCCTGTGCTCCATGTTCACCCTTTGTGATTCACTTATTATTGTTTTGCAGAGAAATTATCTTTGAAAATCCCANGGTCCTCCAAACATTTCTTTGCAATTCCAGGTGTGTCTCAGTCCCATTTCAAGCTGAAGTCCAAGGTCTAGTTCCAGATAATTGTCTAATAAATAGTTGGGAACAATTGCCAAGGGATGTGTCATCAGAGGCATGAGAACTGCATCAAATAAAGCACACAGGACCAAGTATCAGCATGATAGGGCCTCGAACCTCAGTATGAGGCATGTGATAATCCAAGGTCCACACCATGGGTTTATTCTAGGATATCTACCCTCTCTGCCACCACCGTGGTGATGTCCTTCAAATAAAGTGTTCTCTCTGTCTCAAAAAGACCAATTAATATTTCACATGGCAAGAACTCCTTTATTCCTGAGTGGGATATTTCTAACTTAATTTATAGGTTGGTGTTTAAATGTGTAAAAGCTTTTGTAAGGCAGGTTTTCAATCGATTAAGGAATCTAGTTTCCCTCGAGTCTTTCTTTTTGCATCAGATATTACCTCTGAAAGCTTACTTCCTAAGATTTATAATCCAATCTCCACTGCACGGTACCCATAGATCTCAGCGTGAGTCCCACTGGACCAAGTTTGGGGGATTCAGACCTGTATTAACACGTGGAGTGACTTGGAATAGCACCTGTGAGCTTGTATTTCCCAGCTTCCCATCGTGGGGCTGTGGGTCACTCGAGANCTCAGCCTGTTCACCTGGTCATATATATGAGAGCCCTGGGGCTTCAGAAACCTCCCAGCTTCAGCCAACAGATTACTGTGAATAGAAAACCAGGCAAGGCTCTATAAAAANCCCCACGACATGGACTAAAGTCAAATCCAAAGCAGACAGCACATCACGATGTGGATTACCTTCTGCCCAATACCTTATCATCTGAAATATTCCCCCACACTCCNCTTCATCTTTACTGGTGGGGGAGGGAATCATGGGAAGGGAATGGAGCCCCTCAGCCCAGAATCTGGATGAAGCCTCTCACCAGTGAGAATCGAGAATTCCAGCACAATTAATGACACTTGCCTAAGGTCTTTGTCCGTCCCAGCTGTACTCTCGAGAGATCTCATTTACAGAAGATGACATGTCCTAAATACAACCCTAGTGGTTCCTAGTTTTATCAGAGTATAACCTCACCCCAGGTACTTCCAGAGTCAAACTAAAACCCCAGAAAAAGAAAACAAAAGGAAAACGTATTCTTAGCAACTCTTTGAAATGTAACNTGAGAGTCACCACATGGGACTTGTGGCTAATGCTAGGACACTTGAGGCTCTCTCTTGAGGAGCCCTTACCCAAACTGAGGTGTTTCTTCCCCTTCCCCAAGCCTTTCTCTTAACTCCTGTGCTTAAAGTACANGCCAAAGCTTGTCTTTTGATGCCCTTTNGATACTTGTAAAAGCTACATTAAAGCATGCCTTCAAATGATCCTCCTCATGACGCCCATACCCANGCTCTCGGGGGTGCTTTTTTCTTTTCCTGAGCTTTCTCTCCATGTGTAATAAACCCCAACTCTGTTTCATATTGGGCCATCCTGAAATTCTTTTCTGTGTCAAAGCCAAGGATCCTGTTTTGCCTCAATTGAGATCCCTAAAAGCTGAAGGCAAATTATCTCAGACTACTGAGGGAAACAGTGTAGAGCTGTCCCTGTCCCTGTCCCTCTCATCATCCTTTCTGCCTCTCTGACACTTTGTTAAAATGTATATGGAAGCATTTATTTCAATTAAACTATTCCCATAACTATCCTCAACACATGGAAGCTCCAAGGTAGAACTTGNGCCTCATTCTCTCTGTCTCTGTCTCTCTGTTTTTGTCTCTCTGTCTCTGTCTATCTGTTTCTGTCTCTCTGTCTCTCTCTGTCTCTGTCTCTCTCTCTCTCTCTGCTTCTCTCTTTCCCCTCTTTCTCTCTGTAAGAGAGGGAGAGAGAGAGATGCTCATGTACCGTGGAGGGTGCACACGTGTAGGNACCAGAAGATGGCATCAGTGCCCTGTTCTAATACTTTCCACCTTATTCTTTGAGACAGGGTCTCTCCCTGCACCTGGAGCTATGCTGACAACCAGCAAGCCCAGCGATCCTCTTATCTTTGCCCATCCAACACTGGGTTACAGGCATTCGTGATCATACCTGGTATTTATGTGAGATCTGAACGCAGGTCCTCATGCTTGCTCAGCAAGCACCCTTACCCACCGAGCCATCTCCCTATCCCCAGTCTCACATTTCCTTTATTCTTATTTTCTAGTGGTTTAAAGGATGAAAAGAAGGACCAGTGAATGAAGGGCAAAATGAAGGCAGAATCTCCCTTAGGTCACAAATACCACATTTGGTTCCATATATCATAACTTGTTTGGAATGGACTTCCTCAGTGACACTTAAGATAAGTGCCTGTCATGCAAATATGAGGAACTGAGTTCATCACTCAGAGCCCATATAAAATCCTGGTGCTGGGTNAGGAAATACAGAGGGATCCCTAAAGCTCATTGGTGAAGAATCGGTCTAGTGATCTAGTAGAACTGATGCTTCAGATTCAGCAAGAGACTCTGTCTCAAAAATAAAATGGAGACAGACTGAGGAAGACAGCTGACATTGACCTCTGGCCTCCATACGTATAAGTGCACGCACGTGCGCGCGCGCGCGCCCACACACACACACACACACACACACACACACACACACACACACCCCTACATACACAGCACTCACATACACACACACACATATACATGAACCTGCACACATGGCAAACACATATACACACACACCACAGAGAGAAAGAAAGAGAGAGAGGGAGGGAGGAGGGAGGGAGAGAGAGAGAGGAAGAGGGAGAGAGAGAGAGATTATGAAATTGCTTCCCTACTATGAGACTTCAGATTTCACCCTTGCCTTCCACAGATTATCTGGACCAGGTGCATTATCGTNGCCCATCTTTCAAAGTGAAATGACAGAGCGATTCATGCCAGTGAGTAACGGCATCAGTATTTCCTTATCCTAACTCCAAGAAGTCTTGCACATGCGCACCATTAATCACAGCATTTGGAAACAAGAAGACTTACATACAACCCGAAGCCACTGAATCTACCCTTTTTAATATATATAAAAAAAAANCTACCATAGAATCACAAAGTGACTCAACAAAATATAAATCATTTATTTTGATTTATTTGACAAAGTCAAACCAGAAAATTCCTCTTTCCTCATGAAATGCCCCAGACTTTCTGACTGGAAATTTAAAAATACTCAAAATTACAAAACCAAAAGGATTCGAATGAATTTAACCAGTCTCCTGACTCCTGCAGGGTCTTTCCTAAGAGGGGAAGGTCTTGTCAACAGTGTCACTCTTCCTGAGTGAAGTTGTCACAGAACAGAATGTGAAGTCAGGTCCTGTCATCTTTCACTGAGTATTAAAACATGGGAAAAATAACATACCTTGGAGTAATNGCAATTTTTTTGTCAACTATACAATATAACTTCATGACCTATTAGGCACTCCATGAATCCAGGTTCATCAATTCTGGTTCTCCTCTTGGAGGGGCTCACACCAGGGTAATAAAAGATGAGGGCTCTGCCAGCAGGTTCTCTGGATGTCAGAACCTTTACC
>LZPO01116964.1:362257-378559 GCA_001675575.1 Neotoma lepida
ACACACACACACACACACACACACACACAGAGGTATGCATGCATGCACAAGCACATATGTACACACACACACATTTTATGGCTACAAAATTAGCCAATAACTTAGCCATTCCCGAAACATTCAATGATTATAACTGAACAGTTATAGGGGCAGTCTGCATCCCACTTGCCAACCTGCTGAATAGTTTGTGGTGGGGGAAGGAACATGTTAGCATATTTCATTAACAAGCTATGACTTCATGCTGGGTCAGCATTTCTAACTGTCCAGTATGTGGGCCAGTGAGATGACTCAACAGGTAGAGGCGCTTACTGCCAAGTCTGATGAGCTGTGCTTAATCTCCACAACCCACAGAGTGGAAAGAGAAGATTGACTTTTGCAAGTTGTCCACTGACATTCACACAAGTGCTGTGACATGTGTGGATGCATGCATACACACTCACACGTATACATATACATACACACACGAGAGAGAGCGAGAGACAGAGAGAGACAGAGAGAGACAGAGACAGAGAGACAGAGAGCAAGAGAGAGAGAGAGGGAGGGAAGGAGGGAGGGAGGGAGAGAGAGAGACATAGACAGACTGGCTTCCTAAGATGACCTTATGTCATTTGTCGCATATTACAAACCCAGTAACTCTGAGGCAGGTGGGATCAAGTATGACATCATGCATGTGTCTACCACAGGCTAAGAGAGCTGACTGAATCCTTCTCCATCATGTAGGCATATGTGTGCCCATACACTCATGTGCATCCCACAGGTTGGTGCCTTTGTTAAAATGACTGATTACATAAGCACTAAAGTGAGGAAGTCCCCACAGTATAGAACAGGTAAAGAGAACGAACCATGGTGAGTGTCTCTATTGCATGAAAGCTCCAGGCCTCTTCCAGAGAAATACATCACCAGTGGCACTAAATGTTGAAACACAAAGACACATCCCATACCTGTTTTACTTGTGTTTTTAAGGAAAAAAATGTGGTTTTAGAAAAAAAAGTTAAGTAAGACATTTTAGCCCTTTGTTAAATTTCACTTGAATCTTTTATTATTAATCTTCTGATCAACAATATCACTGTCACCATTTTTATTTCTTTGGGAGGAAACCTCAAAACTCAATGCTGGGAAGCTAGTCCCACAGCAGAGATGGTGAACATCTATTCCATCACNTGTGGTACGTCCTTGGTGCTCTCCCAGGGTTCTCTTTAACTTAAAGTAAAAAAGGCCCTCAATGCACAGTGGGACTCATATTCAGAAGGTTAGGGTTAGAAACATAAACAGAGCTTGCATGACAGCTCAGTGGGCAAAATGNTTGTCAGGCAAGCAGGAAGATCTGAGTTCAATCCCCAGAACCCATGTAAAAATGCCAAGCTTGGTGGTGAGCACCTGAAACTACAACCTTGGGGAGGCTAAGAATAGGATACCTGAGGCTCCCTGCCAGCAAGCATAGCCTNTCAGCAAGTTCCATGTCAAGGAGAGACCATGTGGCAAAAACAAGCCAAGTAAGGAAGGAGAGAAAGATTGGCCTCTGGCCTTTACATGCATGCACACACACATGCATCAGCACCTGTACAGAGACACAATAATGTGACTGACAGAATTGGGTTTTGTCAGATGAACTGTGCTTATTGGATGATCAGAAATGCTGAATCCATGGCAGGGCGAGGAGTGAAGTTTTTACAATGTCACTTCCCCTCGGCAGTTATGAAAAGGGCAAGATGCTGATGTAATGTAATAAGCTTGGGCATTATGAGAAGTNCCTTACTGTTTCTGTTCCCATAAAAACAATTAGCCATCCATTCATAAGAATCACTGATGGACACCAGTTCATTCAATGGGCCACTGTGTTTCCGGCAATTCACTCTTCCCACCCTTTTTTCACAAGGGTTGTCATTGGCTGGGACCCTCTGGGGGAGCCAAGCCCTTGAAGAAACCATGACTACAACTTCAGTAAATTATGCCTTGGAAAACATAGCCAGTGTGGAGGAGTNAAGGGCAAGTGGCCCAGCCCTGCATCTTTGAAAGCATACTTTAAAAATAGTCATGGGGGCACTTTCCTGTTTGTGGAACTTCGTAACAGCTGTTCATAGCCCACATTGCTTTCATAACCCTGCCTGGCCACAAAGAAAACACAAAGCACCACTAGCTGTAGAAATGGACATTATTCAACATTCATGTGCCTTCAGAAATAGCACAGGAAGCACGAGAGACACAATGAAAGGGAAGGTGGGGAGACCTTGGGAGGAACTGAGAGAGAAGAGGGGGTATTTTTAAACAATGAGAAATTTGAAATAATAAAGAAGGGCAGGGAAAAAAGGGTAGGGTTTGAAAAGGCTGTCACTGAGAAATGGGTGGAAAAGGGTCAGTCTCAAAAATCAAGAGTTCTCATGGACCCCACCAGGCTCCAATGGACAGTTTCAGTCCAGCGGTCACACAGATGGCCCTGGTTACATGACCTGGGTCATAAAACAAAACTAAAGTCATGGATCTGGGAAAGGGACAGGATGGGAGCTGCTAGGGAATGGAGGGACATTAGAAGTAAGGGCTGGAGAGTAATCAGAATGATTATACACATGAATGAAACTACCAAAGAACAGAGTTAACTAATTAAAAACTAGAAATGAAAGTCAAGGTTTTCATTGACTCTGATGTGTCTTGGCTATGTTTTCTTGAGCACACTTCTTAACCCTGCCAACCTCCACCAGGAGGGCATGAAGGACATGAGCTAGCCAGTCTCTACAATTCTGTTCTAACAATGCTCTGTTGGACAGCATGTAGAGAACATGGGTTGCCAGGCAGTGGGGAGTTAGGAGGACCATTTGATTCACCNTATAGATATCTAAGAACCATGCTCCTGGAGAAAGGAATTGAATGGTCTGAAATTGAGGCTAACCCTAGGATAGCATACTTCATGGACCTCTCTTTACACACTCTTAGGTGGACTGNCTACAAGGATGGTGACAGGAATGTCCTATCTCCAAGACTACAGTAGAAGCTGCCCAGAAGTTGTATGGTCCAATTCTCAGAGGCCAGACACAGGTANGGAGAGTACAGTTACTGAAGTCAAACACACCGTACTCTCGACTCTGTTAAGTACAAGATCCCTAGACTCAGTGATCATCTTAATCTTCCTCTGAACTTAAAGTAGTAACTATTCATTTCCAGAAACAAAGAGAAAATGGAATTATGGATATCAAATNTTGTAATCCCAACATATGACCAAAGTAAGTACTCAGTATTTATTATCTATTATTATGTCTCAATGTTATTTTCATAAAGTATTTTACCTGTACAACTTGGAGAAATGTGTTTTGTGCTTTTCCCAGATCCTTCAAAATCATGAATCACTTTATCATTTTTATGAAAAGGACAACCTCCTTCCAATCCTTCTAGTATGAACTGGCCAAGTAGCCACTGATCAGTCATTGACTAGACAGTGAAGATGGTCTTCAGCCTCCTGTGTGTTACCCTTGGGACCTTGAAAAGCTTAAATGCACAGCAGAGTGTGGGCATGGTACCAGCCACTAAGAAAAGCTGCCATGGCCATCAGAACAATGGAGGAAAGAGAGGGGCGTCCCTAGGGAACTGGAGGGTACAGACACTCAACTTTCTGAGAACTGCCACCAACTCCAGTTCTATACTCTCCTTAACCTCAGATCCATCCTGGATTAATGAGAGCTGTGTTCTATACGCCCACAGTGCATGCTCGGGTCCTCTGACCACACTGTACCAAAACTGTTTTGCTGATGGAGTCACCAAGCTCTTGGNTGGCAGGGATTATAACTCTGGACAAACACGGTACAAGCTCACAGGATTTCTACGAAGAGCTGCCAAAGGACTATCTCTGGCATAGCTACCATATTCTGAAAACTGGGGCCACAGTAAATAGAAGATTAAAAGTATGGTGATATTTTATCTGTGTACCTCAATAAAGCTTATCTGAGGATCTGAGGAAAAAGCCAACCACTATAGTAAACATAGAGGTCAGGCAATGGTAGCACATGCCTTTAATCCTAGAATTCGGGAGGCAGAGATCCATCTGGATCTCTGTGAGTTCAAGGCCACACTGGGAACAGAGCCATGCATAGTGGCACATGCCTTTATCCCAGCACTAACCATGGAGATCTGGAGGTCTGTACAGACAGACAGGAAGTGATAGACCTGGGCAGAAAGAGGAAGTGATGTAGCTGGGCGGAGAGAGGAAGTAAGAGGGCAGGGACAAAAAGGCATATAGGTGTGGGTATACAGGAAATAGGTCTCTCTGGGGGCTGAGGGTTGGTAAAGTGAGGTTGGCTGTGGCTTGTCCTATTCCTCTGATCTCTCAGTTTTAACCCCAATATCTAACTATGGGTTTTTTTGGTTAATAAGACCGTTTATCAATTTGTCTTACATACAAGATTCTGACTTTAGTAGAATTTTGTTTTAGTGGAATGCATGGACAAATAAATACAAGGGGAGAAACTATTCCTAACCTGGAAGACTCTTTAGATGGGTGGTGACTTTGTTCAGTTTCTCGTCAATGAGACACAACGGCTGGTATACTGACTTTAGGATAAATTTGACTCATAGTTGCAGAGATTAGGGCCCATCACCATGGAGAGGGAACCCCATGTCTTAGAAAACAGAGAAAGNGATGTCTACTCTNTGGGCAACTTGTTCTCATCTATTGGTCCCTTTTTCAATCAACAGGACACTGCAGAGGTCACCTCCAGAGCTGACTAATTGGCTCCACANTCNGAACCCTNAACTACCCCTNCATCTTGTCATGCAGATTTCACCTCTTGGTCCTTCATGCACCTCTTTAAAACAGAGATGACCACAGCAGCATCAGTGAANTGCTATGTCCTTTATTACCCCAGTCCTCGGGAGGTCGAGGCAGAAAGATGAGAAATTATCCTGGGCTACATAGAAAATTCAAGGCCAGACTGGGACAACATGAAGCCCTGTCTCAAATAAAGAAAAGTTGAAAGAACAGTCTCCAGTGCCCANAGAATTTCTGAACTGTCCACATGATGATAAAAGGGAGGGAGGCAAGAGACTGGGGTTTACTCAGAAGGGAGTCAAGCAAGGACACAGGGATAGGAGGCACCTTGTGTATCATCACCAAGCATAAAGCAGGCTTTTTAACACCACCAGACAGGATGAGTCAGAGCCAGGCTACTAGCCCCAGGAAAACAGAGCCAACGAAGTTGACTACAAGGCTGCCTAGTGACTGGCCCTAAGGAAATGTCTGTTTGTAGCTAGGTCTTCTGTGTAGCCTCAAGCTCCATTGCCTGCTCTGTATTGACAAACGTTGAACATAAAAATCTTGACTTTAGTTCATTATCTGAATTGTACAGTTTCTCTACAGAACTGTGAGTTCCTCATAGAGATGTCTAAAGTACGTGTTTTTTTTTACTTTCTCAAACAAACTAGAGAAAACTATGGGAAAGGAAAGTAACAGAGTTTGTTACTAAAAACCAGATAATCTGAGAAACTGTCAAACTCATCTATGTTCATCTAAGNTTTCTCAAGCATACTGCTCCATAGTCACTCCTTCATCTGTTCAACAATTACTTGTTTGGTATTTATAATGTGTCTAGTCCAGTTTCAGGTAACAGACAAATGATAACTTATGGAGCTTGTAACCAAGTGTGGAGGATAGAATATACACATATAAATTAGAATGCAATGTCATATCTGGGGGAAAGTTGCTCTGAATGAAACTCACAAGAATAAGTGTCTTCTAGTGGACTCTATGGGAGGCGCAGTTGAGCAGAGGTCCCTATAAAACGGGGCAGNGAGACTGAGAAGATGGGAAGGCTTGAAGAGATACAGGAGTTATCTAAGATAAGGCAATAAACCAATATGACTGCCCAATGAACAAGGCTGAGATCAAAGCAAAAGACAGTGGTTATAACCTATGGCATCTGTTCAGTTGGGAGAACTGCAGCCTATTGCTTACCACCAAGGAGTCTATAATTTGCTTATATATGCTTATAAACATATATAACTAGTGGAAATTTAATGTGTCTCTTTGTAAATGTACTTACATTTATTTCCATGAATCGTTACTGTTTATTTTACAGGCAAGGATGGTGTATGCATGGGTGTGTGCGTGCAGGTAGAGGCCAGAGGTCAATCAAGGGTAGCATTCCTTCAGGTGCCATGCACCTTGCTTTTTCAGACATANTCTCTTCGTTGACCTGGAGTCCCCCAATTCAGCTAGGCTGGCTGGCCAGCAAGCCCTAGGGAACCACTTGCCTCTGCCTCCACAGTGCTGGGATTACAAGATTTTTATAAGTTCCTCCAGACCCAGTTTTCTTCCTTTCTTTTTTTTTTAAATTTTTTTAAAATGCGTTCTGAGGATTGAACTCTGTTCACTTGCATAGCAAANACTTTGCCAACTGAGTGATCTCTCCAGGCTCAACTTTTCATTTCTTTTCTACATGACATTCCATCGGAGCTCTTGTCTTCCAGGAGCTCTCCATCAGACCTCCCCAGCTAGGCCAGGCTGGAATGGTTGCCCCCCGCATCCACTCCCTCCAAAACAACTGCTCCACCAGTGCCCAGTGTTGGACACCCAGTTATTTGTGTGTAGGTTCATCTGCTGTCAGAGGCTTCCATAAAACAAACAAACAAACAAACAAACAAACAAACAGGGGTTTGGGAGTGAGGAAAACTGTGGACTAAATTCCAACCTCTCTGCTCAGGAGTTGTAAAGTGATTTTTAACTTCAACTGTAGAATGTGGACAGTAGCACGAGAAGCTACTGCCTGTGTGAGAGTAAACAGGAGGCAGTATTTAGAATGTTAGGTAACAGAAGGTGCTGCCAGCAAATTCATAGGTTCTTGGAAAGGTGGGCTGTGCCAAGGGTCTAGAAAGATTCGATCCAGTTATATTTCACACTGTGACACCATGGTCCATTTCATGGTCCCTTGTCACGCTTTAAAATCAATGGGATTTGTAACCATTAGGGACAGATTCCCTCTAAGTTGCATCACTTATTAGTTATGTGATCAAAGAAAAAAGTCATTCAATCCTCCCGACAGGAGTAACTATGCTGCCCTCACAGGATGTTAGTTATAAGATTACATATAGAAAGGGAACGCATTTCTTGCTGTAAAAGTCAGATTTGGGGACTCTTAACTCTTAGTTATCTAATACAACATCAATGTATATGAATCCACAACTTCTCTTAAAAGGAATTCACAGAGCTGAGGACACAGTGCCACAAGTAAAGTACTCGCTGTGTAAGCATGAGGCCCTGAGTTTGGATCCCCAGGACTCACTTAAAAAGCTGTGCACAGCATCACGTGTGGGTAGCCCCAGTGCTGGGGTTTGGGGTAGGACCTTGAGTTCTTAGGTCAGTCAGGCTAGCCAAAATATACTAGTGAGCTCCAGCTTCAGTGAGAGACCCTGTCTCAAAATAAAACATGATGAGAAAGATACCTGATGTCAACCTCTGGACTCCACATACACATAAATGTTTACATACGTATATACCCATGCAGACATGTCTATACACTACACATACACATACACGTTTTCATATGTATATACCCATGCAGATATGTATATATACTACACATGCACAAATAATACCCAATTGATAAACAATAAACAACCCATAGATCCAGTGCTTTAGTCTACAACTCACTGACAACTCCTTCTTGGACTGCATGGCTAGGGAGTATCCAGAGCCACCTTGCTATAGAACACAATAGAAGTCACAGGAAGAGGTACAATGTCTAAGGGACAGGTAACTCAGTTGATGCCTAGAAGCCAATGTGCATCCTCCTAAGGTGGACATCATTAATAACCTCTCCAAGGGTAAATCTGAAAAACTGCTTTGGATTTATTTTAGTTGAAGATCTACCCGAAGCAGCTATGGGGTGATATGAACATCTTGCTGAGTGGCAGTTCAAAGTTGGGTGTGGCTAGCAAAGGGCACTGTGCTGTAATAGACATATTCAGCACACTCAGCACTTTTTATACAGTTCTAAATGATCCTCTGGCCCTAATGGAATTCAAGCTTGCTCCTCTATTTCAGGTGTTTCAGAGTCAGTCAGAGACGCAACAGTCGAAGAATGCAGCAGGACTGAATGCCAAGGCAACAGGATCATGGGGCAGAGGAAGCCAGACAGGACGCAGGCTTAAAAGGTTAGGAGGCTAGAAGNGAACCATGACTGTGGTCACTAACAAAAATCTCTCCATAGTACTTAGTTTAAGACTGTGGTGGTTCATATTGACTGTCAACTTTACAGGATCTAGACTCTTCTTGGAGACAAGTTTCTTGGATATGACAGGGAGTTTCTATACTAGGTNTGCTCCAGCAATGTCTGTGAGATTCTCTAGACTAGATTAATTGAGGTGGAATGACTAACCACAGCCATGGGTTGTACCATTCCATGGGATGGGGTNCTAGACTAATAAAACAAGAAAGTGGGCCAGAGAGATAGCTGAGCAGATAAAGATGCCTGCTGCCAAGTCTGATGANNTAAGTTCAAGCCCTAGGANCTGCATGATAGAAGGGAAGAACCAACACCTACAAGTCATCCTCTTGATTTCCACACTCACATTGTGATACACACACCTACATGGGTACATATACACTCAAATAAATAATAAAATAAAAAGGAGGGAGTGAGCTGACCACCTACACTCCCCCTCTTCTGTTTCCTGACAGTGACTGCAGTGTGATCAGCTGTTTCACTCTCCTGCCCCCATGACTTCCCCACTGTGACACACTGTGAGCCAAAATAAGCCCTACTTTCCTTAAGTTGCTTCTGTCACNTGTTTTGATATATTTATTGGAAAAATTCAAGCCAGACACATGGTCATAGAGGGGCAAANTAGTCTTTTACTAGTTACCCTTAGGAATAAATCTAACTCATCTGGGTAAAAAAGTCAATTCTAAGTTACATTTAAAATATACACACAGAACATTNCCCTAGTGGTTACCTTCAGACAAAATCTTATGCCTGCCTCATAAAGTATCAGGTTATGTAAGATCTAAATTAAATTAAATAGCACACTTTCTTTGACAGATCATGGGTTTCTTAATAAGTTCATTCCAGCCAGCAATGTATAAAATCTGACAGTATTCAAGGCACAGAAAGATTTTGCAGAAGTCTTGTCATCATGCACACCAGACAAGGTACTTTGGGAGATGACATTGTTAACAGGCCCAGCATTCTAGTTCTGCTAACAGAAAAGAGACATTCATTATTTGCTTAACAATGCAATGCCTGTGCATCTCCAAGTCTCTGATGGACTGACTACAGCATGAGGATGATGGACAGACCACAGCATGAGGATGATGGGCAGACCACAGCATGAGGATGATGGGCAGACTACAGCATGAGGATGATGGACAGACCACAGCATGAGGATGATGGACAGACCACAGCATGAGGATGATGGGCAGACTCTACAGCATGAGGATGATGGACAGACCACAGCATGAGGATGATGGACAGACTCTACAGCATGAGGATGATGGACAGACCACAGCATGAGGATGATGGACAGACTCTACAACATGGGATGTCTTGAAAAAGAGAAACCACCTTCACCAAGACACAGTTAACTGTGAGCAATACACAGAAGACTCTGGAGCCAACGTNCATGAGGATGATGGACAGACCACAGCATGAGGATGATGGACAGACCACAGCATGAGGATGATGGACAGACTCTTACAACATGGGATGTCTTGAAAAAGAGAAACCACCTTCACCAAGACACAGTTAACTGTGAGCAATACACAGAAGTCTCTGGAGCCAACTTGAGCAACTCTTCCTAATTTCTCCTGATGACTCACTCCCTGCTACATGAAAATTACTTTTATCATCCTTCTGGCTCAGTGCAATGAAGCCTGACATCTTTTCCCAGGTCTGCCCTGTGTCCTTCAGCTCATATCCATCAGCACCAGCAGAAACTCTAAGGATGAAGCCAGGAACCTGTGTGTCAGTCACTCTTCAGGTGTTTTGATACCTTTTAAGTGGAAGAGCTTCTATGCTACATACATAAAGTGGATTTGTCTGGAGAAAACCTTGACNACCCTAAGAAAAGAAGGGAGGATTAAAGTGGTTGGTATGGAGTCCAGAAAATAAAAGCTTTCCAACAATAGATACAAAGACAGACTTCTTACAGAAGGTAAGAACGTGAAGATTAGGCACCTACAGACAGATCAGCAGTAACACAAGGAAACGGAGACATTTGTTTAGCTGCTGGAGCGACACAGACAGCCCTAGTCATCAGGAGAATTCATCAGCCCGATTCAATGTAGCTGCAACTTCCTGGCTTGATTCTTTTCCAGGGCTGAATGAATGAATGCACGGAGCGCTTTTCTGCTGAAGGAGACCACTCTACAGATTGATAAGANTACAATCATCCAAGGGAACTGCAGCAGTCACACACTTCAAGAGACTAGCACTGATAATTTCATGCAACACATTTATTTTTCAAATGTCAGCAGCATGTCATCTGACTTCAAGGAGAACGGACTGTCAAATTTTGATTTAAAGTAAAAGAAAATCCTTACAGTACTTACCTCCCTCCATCTTTGAGCTTTGGCCAGAATGGGGCAGAAACCCCACTTCCTTAACACTAACCTAAATTATAAGGAGACAATGTCAGGATCAAACTAGTTGCTATGGCTCCGTGTCTAAGGTCAGTGTGGCAAATCTCAGTCATGAACAAGCTATGGATGGGCTGAATAAGATGCACAGAAATACAGTTTCAGTCCCCAACCACTACCAGATAGAACTCCTTAAGGAGGATTACCAGGAAATAACTGTGTGCTAACAACAGGTCAGCTTTCCTCGGTGTCCTTGACCCTCTCAGGGCTCTTCGCTAATCACTTTGGCCTATGGGATATTTTTTTCTGTGTAAGAAAGTAGATTCAGGACTAGGGAATCAGATTAGTCATAAAGCATCTGCTGTACAAGCATGAGGATCTGAGTTCCATCTCCAGAATCCACACTTAAAAACTAGGTGTGAAGGCACACTTGCACTCCCAGCACAGAGAAGGCAGACAAGGGTATCCTTGGGGTGCACTAGCTAGCTAGCCTGGGCAACCTGGTAAGCTCCAGGCCAATGAGAACCTGTCCCAAAATAAAATAAAATAAAATTCAAGGTGTATAACACCTGAGGAATCTGACTTCCTTATGTATGAGGATGTACACACAGCTGTACACATACCTGTCAGGTTCAAATTCTGACAGTTAGACCAAAGCCAGCATTCCTCAGGTACTCATGAAGCCTGTTCCTCTCTACCAAAGAATCCATTTCCTTATCGCCAGCAGAAAGAACAAATAGCTATTTGTTATTTGTGGTGACTGTTAGCATATCACAAGTACCTGTCAGACATTTCAGAGTCCATGCTGGCATCCTGGCTGTTCTTACCCCACCCCTTACCCTAACTNCCCCAGCTCACAGGCTTCCCTCCCACCAGCGCCTCATTTCTCCTTATAACCCTGCTATTTTGGCTCCGTACTCCTTTTTGTCTCCCTCTCTTAGTCCTCTCCCATGTCTTCTCTTGGTCTCTTTGATTCACACTTTCTTTTTCTCCCTNTTTTACTCTACTCTGCTCCTGTTTCTCTCTTGACCACACCCAGTCTACTGGCATGTTCAGTTTACTACCTTCTCTCTCTTCTCTGGACTCTTTAAGACGCCTCTAGCTGTTCTCTCCCTCATCTCTAAAATCTTCTGCTTAACCATACTTTGGAGCAATGATGTTGTCAGTTTATACAACACCCCCACAGGAGCCCACCTAAAAAACATGCATATACAAAATACATACATATATACAGACAGACAGACAGAGAGAAGGAGAGGTTTATCTGCTGTCTGTTATGTGTGTGCACAGGGAACAGTGTATAAGTTTATTCAGAACTCCAAAGAGTCATTAGTTCTTGGAGCTCTTTCAGATTTTTAAATATACCTGTGACCATAAAGNNAGAAGGCAAACAGGAAGTTGAAAAGAGAGCGTGTGATGCTCAGATGCAANCCTTTGTCGTTGATAAATAATAGAATAATAACCACAGGGATTTGCTCTCTGGATTTCTGTACTCCTGGAGAGATAGAAAGGACCCCAGGTAACACAAACAGACATTTTGAGATGAGCAGACAGCCCCCCAGAGCTGCATTTGTTTAGAATGCACTCAGATCTCTAAGCTCCCTTCGGGCTTTAAAATTCTCCATTCCTCTGATCTTGTTGTTTTGCACAGAGACTAAACCTTTGAAATTTCATGCTAAATTTTGGTGATTAAGGTTTTGTTGGAGAAGGAAAATGATGCCCACAAAAAGCATATGCTTTTGTAAAAGAGTAGCTGTTGAGAGCCATGGCTGCCAANCAAAAGAGTAGGGGCTAATTCTCGGATCATTCTAGTTTGGAAGGCAGGAGACAGCTCTGGGGACAGCCAAGTGCTGGGCCAGGAGGGGTTTCGGGCAAGCTCCAACATTCTGAAGTTCAGGGCATTCCTATTTACAGGCGATTAAACAGAGGATGTATCAGAGAGAGGAATGGGTGGGGATGGGGGTATATAAGATGGGAAAGAAGGAAGAAAGGGAGGAAGGGAGGGAGGGAGGGGGCATCGGGTGGGAAGGAGGAGAGGGAAGGGGAGGGAAGAGAAGAGCTTCAGAAGAGGGGAAGTGTAAGAATTTCTGCTTAGTCCACAATATCTGCAGCAGCCTCGTCTCACAGGAAGGAACAAAAACTCTACTGAGTCATTGTCTGTGAGTCCCTAGCTAATGGACTTCCCTCACCAGGCTCTTTCACGTGGGAAGTGAACTAATATCAAAGGAGGCCTTGGTGCCATGCATCCAGCTTCCCACTCTCTTCCCTGCCTCTTGCCTGGAAATCTGAGAGCCTGGCTGCAGGTTCTTGCTGTGAAATCCCCCCATCGCAGAGAGCTAAAGGAACAGACTTCCACTTCTGTCTTAGGGGCTCTCAATTCTCTCTTCAGAGATCCTGCCAAGCAGGCTGTCTTTGGTGCTATAGCTGCANCTCTCCTTGGAGCCCTATGCTGTTGCTTCTCTGTCTGTCTTTTACAGAGTTAATAGCTTTCCTCATGAACTCCTTTCTCCCAGTTATCTGTCTCAGTGTCATCTCTGCACCCATTGCCCCACTCCCCACAACCCCCCTGCAAAAAAAAAACTTTCAGGAAAGAGACAATCTTGGGAAGGAATGGCAAGGAACAAAAGTAAGAGGCGGGGAAGAAAGGAGGGAAACAAGAAAAGAAGGAATGGAGGGNGAAAGGAAGGAAGAGGAAGGAAAGGGCATGTATAAGCACAGCAAAGACATTCTGTTTAAAAGTTAAGGCAGAATCATTTTGAGCGTGTGCCTTGCCNTCTGCTGTGCCTACACTACAGATCCACAGAAGCGGGANAGTCTGGCCTCTGNCTCCATCCACTAACACCTGCTAGCAGCTCAGGACATGGTTACCTCCCAGGCTTTGATGGATCATTACCTTTGCTTCCACACAGAGAATTGTTTTATAGTACCAAGAATTACACAGAGCTTTTAGAAAATCTGGCAATCAACCTGGGGTCAGGTTGCTGACCTCAGGCATCAAGGAAGTGCTGGCTGACAATACTGAGTTCTAATGCAGCCTCCCAGCCCAGGAGCATTGACTTTGAGTGAGGAGAAGGTCTCTGTTGGTCTCAATTCTAAGTTATCAAAAACATTGAAGTTATGAACTGGGGTCACTAGAGGGTGATGGCTTAGTCTTTTTGTTTGCAACTTTTGAAGATGTGGTCAAAGTTACACATGAGCTCATATCAAAGGATTGTGAACTATCTTTGGGAATCAAATACAAACACAAGTTTAGTGAACTGAGTCATAATTTATAAGTGTTTTTTTGATTCATTAAAAATATTGTGTGTATATGTGTATGCACTGTGTGCAGGTTCCCATGGAGACCAGAAGAGCATCAGATATCCTGGAGATAGCTACTGACANAAGTCACCTAGNACTGGTGCTGGGAACTAAAGCTGAGTTCTCTGGTAAAACAGCCAGTGTTCTCAACTGTTGAGCTATCTCTCCAGCCACTCTGAACCAACTTTTACTTAGCATTAAGTTTTCTAAATAATGTGGATATAAGGTTAAAGACNTAATGTGAAAAGCTTATTTGTACATTGGTACTATTACTGCAATGGAAAAGAACAGGTTTTTCTGCCCAGTCATCTGTAGGCTCAAAANTGCACAAGGTATGGAGAGATGACTGATGGGTATGGCTGTTTGCTCACAACCATGACTTCCTGAATTAGAATCCCCAGCAGTCACATAAGAAGTCAGATGTGGCCAACCGTAACTGTTAACCAGTGTAGGGAGGGGGACTAGTACACAGGAGGATAACTAGGGCATGCTGATGCCAGCCTAGCTCCAGGTTTACAGAGGGTGAGGGACCCTATATCAAAGGAATAAGGCAGTGAGTCATATAGCAGGACACTGGAGGTCTTCCTCTGGCCTCTATACCCTTGTGGCTGTATCACATACACTTAGAATCACACATAAAATAAATTTCAGCCGGGCGGTAGTGGCGCACGCCTTTAATCCCAGCACTNGGGAGGCAGAGGCAGGCGGATCTCTGTGAGTTCAAGGCCAGCCTGGGTTACCGAGTGAGTTCCAGGAAAGGCACAAAAGCTACACAGAGAAACCCTGTCTCAAAAAATAATAAATAAATAAATAAATAAATAAATAAATAAATAAATAAATAAACAAATAAATAAATAAATTTCAAAAGTTACATTTGATCTCTTAAACTCATTTTCAAAAGGTTATGTAAGATTAATACCAAGCAGGTATGACTTCTTGTCACTTAAACAAAGGACAATACCACAACAGCCTAGGACTATGGATTGGGATACAGCTCAGTTGAGTGCAGCTCAGTGCTTACCTAGCCATGCACAGAGCCCTGAGTTCTATCCCCAGCACTGAATAAATGGGGCATGGTGGCACACACCTCTAATCCGAGCACTAGGGATGTAGAACCAGAAAGACCAGAAGTTTAATGTCACCCTCAGTTATATTAGTTAATCTAAGGCCAGCATTGGCTCCAAAAAGAAAGACAGACATAAGACAGGAAGGAGGGAAGGGAAAAACAAACAATTCTGAAAATATTCACTTGGTCNTAAGGCATGCTGGGAATTGTACATGGTCTAGGGATATGGATATATGACTACGTGTCCAACAGACATTCATGATCTAAGTAAGTTGACCAGATTCACAAGCCAATGACTACAATAAATCTTCCTGACTCAAGGAGTGACACTTAGTGAAGCTTAATGGAGTCAGTCTTAGGATGCTCAGCAACCGAGATGTAAAAAATGACTTCCTTTTTAAAGTGTTATATAGCAATTTCCTTTGAAGTCCAACATTCCATCCTGGAGAGCTCTTCAGACTAAGAGATTTATAAAGGTAGGCTCATTAAGATCAGGTAGTAAACAACCCACAAGTCTCAGGAAATCCCTAAAACTTATCATATGTATAAATGCTGCCCCCTTCCTCCCCACTTTCCCTAGGTTATATAATCAGCAAGGTCAGCTGAAGAGGGGAGGGGAGACTCTCCCATCTGTGGAGCTGCCTGGAAGCCATGCAGAGAGCTCCAGGGTTGTAGAGTCTATAAGTCATCACCAATGTTGAGTGTGGACTTTCTGAGATACAGATGCCTTAGAGTAGTTTCTGCCCTTGTCATTGGCCCTTCACTCATACTCCTATAAATAACACCAATGAACTCAATGGTTCACGAGCTGGACTTTAGTGGTATTATTACTTTGTTGTTGGTTCTCTATATGGACTGAATAGACATGTTATGTCTCCTTGGTAAGTGTCATATAACACAAAGATTAAACATAAAATATTAGAACTTAGATGACCTGGATAATGTTTTAACTTAAAGTACAGCAAATTTAGCTTTACTAATGAAGATTTTTCATTTATAAAATATAAACTGAGAGCTTGTGCATTTTAGTCATGTAACCAAAACTGTTACGTTTACGCACATGTCTAATCAATGTGCTCATTAGGTGTGTGTGTGTGCATATATAATAAATATAGACACAGAGTCTCGATTTGATCAGCTGTACTGTTAATATCTAGGTAGTTAATATTAACAATGGCTAAGCTATTAACTTTTCTAAAGGATCAATTTGTACCTTGTCACGGAGAATGGTGAATCTCATTCAAGTGAGAAGCCTGAATGTACTATTCAATTTTACATGAATTCTCTCAGATAATTAGTTTGAAAAAAAATAGTACCACAAGGCATCTCATAATTTTCTATCCTGGAACATGGTGTGCGTGCGTGCGTGCGTGTGTGTGTG
>LZPO01116964.1:443745-468318 GCA_001675575.1 Neotoma lepida
TATGTAGACCAGACTAGACTCAAACTCACAGAGATAAACATGCCTTTTCCTCCTGAGGGCTGGGATTAAAAGTGTGTGCCATCATGCCTGGCAATGTTTACATGCTTTTATGTGTATGTATGAAGAACCCAGAGGAGCATAGCCAATGCCCTTCCCCTTCCTCCCTGCTCCTTGCCTTATTTCCTTGAGACAAAGTCTCTCAATGAACCTGCAGCTTGTCATTTTTGTCTGGGCTGATTGGTCAGTAGACCCCAGCACCCCTCCTGTTACCCTGCCCTCCCCACAGGTGTCAGTCAGGTGATCACTGATGGTGCAGAAATCACCTGCACCTGTTGAGAGCCTTGGGCCACCCTCTGCTCCTGCCTCCCAGGCCCTCCTCAGGAGATGGCTTCTCTTCTCTCAGGCCTGCACTTACNTGCCAAGGGCTGCTGGGCCAAAGATGACAGGAAGACCCAGCTGTTCGTTTCCTTNATGACATCTTCCACTGTAATTGTTGCATGGAAGTGTTTTGTATTCAACTGGAAAATTGCTAAAAGTCAAAGATGGTGCTCACATCTGCATANTATGAAAAATAACCAAAGACTCCACATGCTGCTTCCTGGTAACAATGTCACAGTTCAAGAGACCTACAAGGATCGTCTCTGCAGGTTCAGCTTCTACCTCTAGATCCTCCTTTACACCTTTATCCCCCCCCCGCCCCCTGGCTATTTCTCAAGCATTTGTACATGTGTTTATTCAAGGACACAATCTAATTGACACTAAAATGACTCAATGTGTCACTTGCTATCTTCATCACAGCAGAGGAAACTGAGGCCAGTGAGATACACNATTTAAACACTCTGAATATGATTAGACTAGTAGCCAGCTAAAGACACCAGCACTCCAAAGTGTCCCTCAGTGTCCTCTGGGGCCTAGATCCCTCCATACCCCAAGGATACTAGATTCCTAGGGTCCTAAGGATCCCAGAAACTCAATGACTTTAGGAACCTGTAACCCTCAGTGTCCTGGGGGGCTTAGAGCCTTCGGTGACCTATGGGATCTAGATCCTACAGTATTCCCAGAAGCCTAAATCCCTTGGTGTCTCTAGGAGCCTAGATCCCTCTGCCTCCCAAGTAGTCCAGATCTTTCAGTGACTTTGAAGCCTAAATTTCTCCATATCTGGAGGGACCTAGATGGCCTGTGTCCCAAGGAGTCTAGATCCCTGTGTATTCCGGCATAGCCTAGATTTCTCATTGTTTCAAGAAGCCTGGATTCTTTAGTGTCTCCAGGAGCCTAGAGCCTTCTGATTATAAACATTGAAAAGGAAGTGCTATGCCAACATGAATAGTTAAGCATTGGAAGTAGAAAACTGCAACAAACACTGAATACCAAAGTCCTAGTCATGTATGCACACATGTGGCAGCGGACATTCCACAAAGCTTCAGATTTCATTCCAAAGGAATGCAACCTCCATTCCTATGAGGAACCCAGCCTTGCCACTTACCTCCTCCAAAAGAGATATGCCTGTGGCCTCAGAGCTGAGTGCAAACAGCATGCCAGTCAGACTCAGAGGACACTCCCAGAGCACCTGATGGAGTGAGTCCTCTGTGCCTTTGGGGATGGGCAGAATCCAATTGAGGGAGGAAGAAAAATTGCAGAATACACATTTAAATCTGTTCCCATCTGATTTCTTTTAGTAACTAGTATTCCCCTGCTTCAGTATACATTTGCCCTCCAGAATCTTACAGTTCTACTAAAGGTTTAAGAGACAGCCAGTCTGACTTGAAAGTTAACATGATCAGAAATAGGAAGCAAAGGAGACTATAAGTTGTGGCCTAGAAACACCAAGGAAAGTGGCATGCTTTGAGAAAGTGAGACTCAGGNACTTTGAGAGTCTTCAGATGAGCACCTAGCTTCANCTCATGCTCATGGGGTTCCCTGGTCACATCTGGAGAAGCCCTNGTTACAGACAGAGAAGCAAATACATGACTTTCTGGTCTATAATCAGACATGGATGAAATAGAACCATNTAGAGNAATGTAGNCTCCCTAGGAAAGGGTGCTGTGATCAGTTCACCNCCTGGTACCCATTCCCCACCACAGATCATCTCTGACACAAAGTGGGTGCCCAAAATGCAACTGGGAGAAGCTGAGGCAGGTGCCACGGCAATGGCCCCAAGCGTAGTTGGATGAAGAAACTCACAGGCTCCAGTGACCACAGATGTTATGGTGGCCCACATTCATAAATCAGACAGAAACAAGAGCAAACCCTAGGGAAAGGTACAGAGGCCAACTAAGTTCCGATTGCTCTCATAGGGATGCATCACACAGCAGGCTTACGGATGCCTTCTCTTTCGCTTTTGGAAGAAGGGAGGCTGCTTGCTACTATCCTCAATACATGTGGTGTCTATTTATTGGATTGGTGATACAAACAGGGCACTTAGGACATGNGGAGAGAGGACAGATATGGCTAGAGAGATGAAAAATGCAACCTTTGAGAATCTGCCTGGGATTTGATGGTTTTTCCAGGAAAAAAAGAGTTATCCCTTTGAAGTAGTCAATAGTCTTCTCTCCTGGTATGGGGCTCCGGGTACAGCCCAGGCTGGCACAGCAAGGGTTAATGCTTACTCCGACACTGGAAGGCTCTTGATGAAAGGCCCTATGTAAGTATAAAGTATCACTGTGAACTTGAAGGATTTTATTTCAGCCCTCTCATTGTGTTGTTGACAGTGCATACTGTGAGTTTGACATTTTTAACTACTTTGCTCGCCCCAAATAAAAAGGGCTGGGAAAGAGGAGGTGGGAAAAGAGAAGGGGCTGGGGGGAGGGGAGCATCCTCATCCCTTAACTAGGCTTGTACACTGACGCCATGCATGGCAGTAGCCAGCAATCCAGTCAGAGTCTGACAGTGCTACTTCAAGGGTTTGTTATAAATTCATTGAGCTAAGAGATGTGAGTTGCATGTCTTTTACCCTGAGAACAGAATCTACCTGGAACCAAAACCCAAGAGAGGCCGCCCGGGCTTTGCTGGGGTGGAAAATGAGAAAGCAACTGATATGTGGCCGGTGATTGTCTAAAGGAAAAGGCACTGAGTTTGATTTTCACCAGATATGGACAGGTCATTACAAATCGGCTGAATCTCACTAAGGAAGAGGATGGGGGCAGCTGCTGACCTTTCCCTGGGAGAGACCGGGCCTATTGTGTGATTAGCGCCTTCAGTAAAGCCTGGCCTGAATAGCACTGACAGTCTGTCCCCCACAGTTCCTGAAGCTCACTGAGGCTCAGGGGGCTAACTGCCCCTGCCCCCACCCACTTACAATAGTCCCTGATAGCTGCCAGAAATAGGAGAGAATTCCTCAAAGATACCCTGGACGAAGACAGAGCCAATCTGACTNGCCCTGGGGATCCAGGGGCCAGCCTCCCTGCTTGCATTTACCCAAATGGCCAGCCAGAGTTCTGGGCCTCTCAGCCAGCCCCTGGCTTTGCCCTTTCATGCTCACAAAGCTTCTCAAGTTAGAGGACAAAGGTGCAGGCGAGAGGGGAGGCAGGTCAGGGGCTGGTGGGGACTGTGCAGGAGAGCTTGCCTCTTTCTCTTCTTTTGTTTTTTAGAAGCATGCATGTGCCCCCACACACACACAGGCAAACAGACATGAAAACACAGAAAATGCACATAAACACACACTGTGTACACACACTCAGGCAGACACACACAGACAGACACAGGGAGAGAGACACACAGAGATAAATACACACACACAAATACACACAGAGNCAGACACACAAATAGACAGATATATACCCACAGACATACAGAGACACAGATACATGTACAAATACACAAAGACACACATATACACATAGATGCAGAGACAAATGAGTTCCTTTTTTTCTAGTTCCTTGACACTTTAATATCCAAAAATCACCTTACATTCATGGGAAATAATAATCTTGTGTAGAAGTATAATCTTAAAGGACCCTTGCAAAAAGAGCTTCTTATAGTGCACACACACACACAAACACACACACACACACACACAGCCCTTCACAGTCTGTCTGCAATCAAGCAGCCCTGGAATACCAAGAGAAATGACTGCAGTGGATGGGAGGGGATCAGAGATTATGGAGTTCACCTGTCCAAGCCCGAGGCTGATGCGCCCAGGACAAAGGACAAGATGAGGCTGAGCTGCCTATGTGGGTTCCCCATATCCAGGGTAGGTCAGCTGTCTTACTCTGGGTTTCTCTTTCTCTTCCTTCTGCACTGATCCCTCCTTCAGGCCATTTCTCAAATGCAGCTTACCTTGCCTGCCTGTTCTTTGAGGTGCAATGGGCAGTGCTTAGTAACGGTGATGAATGTATTGGAGCTCAAGGACCGATATACTACAGTGTAGTGAGTACCACATGATANGGAGGGCCACAATGATACCTACCGCTTTGAAATCACTACTTATAAAGTTATGGATCAATTTACACATTCATTCACTGTATCACTCCTCAAATGTATGGGGCAGTTTATAGTCTGTACAACAAATACATCAGTGAGGACCTGGATGCTATATATTTTGGAATCTGGGCAGCTATGAATAATCATAGAATATTCTAGGAATGTCAGCTGATCAACAGATTTAATGAAAAAAAAAGATGCATTCAAGGATTTCAACTTCTGGAGCTGGCNGTGTGGGGAGGTGGCTCAGTTGGCAAAACACTTGCCTTACAAGTGTGATGCCCTGAGTTCAGATAGTACCCATGAAAAAAGCCTAGTGCCACACAGCACATGCTGGAGTCCCAGCAATATGGGATGGGAGAAAGAGACAAGAGGTTNCCTGGAAGCTCACAGTCCAGTAAGCATGGTCATGTGGTNAAATTCTAGGCCAATGAGAGACCTTGTCTCAAATAAAGAAATAGAATGTACTTGAGGACCAACATCCATCTAAGCACTGTCCACACCCGTGTTCACAAGGGCATCATTCTACATGAATGTACACACACACACACACACACACACACACACACACACTTAAAAGAAAGATTTTAACTTCAAATTTGGTCCAAATGAAATCAAAATGCATGGGTATAGCTCTAAGGCAAGAAGTAATGACTCAGATTATATGTTAGAATCAGGAAATTTAAGGCAACCTGAGAATGAGACACAGATAAATAAACATGGCACAGCCACTAACCTGGACACCAAATCTTAGCTCTCAGTGGGACCCAGGTCACCTGTAAAACTTAATTGTCAGCTGAAATTGAACTGTGATTGACATGGAGTCAGAAAGTGCAAAGGTCACAGAACCAATGATTCACCCCGCCTTGTCTGTAACACGTGCCATATTGAAAGTAGAGAGAACAGAATTTGCTTCTTAGAGGTGAGATAAGTTTCCANGACACTCTTGGGGCCCTGGACNGAGACTAGCTAAAGCAGAATTCCAAAAAGCAAGTGATCTTTGTANCCCCAGCACCAAGCTCCCACACCAGCACCAAGTGATATCCAGTCCCTAGGGGATAGGGAAGGAGAGGGGAAGGGAGGGGAAGGGAAGAAGAGGGAGAAGAGGAGGGGAGGGGAAGGATAGGAAGGGAAGGGGTGAGGTGATGTGACGTCTGGATAGACAGAGGTCCTTCAAGATTTCTCTGTAATAGAAAGGGATCTGACTGAAGACATTGACTCAGGACCGGGCCTGACCTCCTTGTCACTGAGTCTTGGTACACTCTGACATTGAGTTCTGGCTTGGTACCTTGATTTAGTTCCTATTTTTATCATTCCTTCCTTTTTCATAACAGTTAGTTCCAAATAATTTTCCCTTTAAACTTATTGCCCTTACATCCAGTTTTCTCTTTTATCTGTNTCTGAGCTACCAAGTATATGAAAAGACTTCAGGAACCTTCAGTGATATCTCTGTTCCCTGTCACATTTTTTTAATTTCTTCAGTTGTGTGTGTCTGTGTCTGTGTGTGTCTGTGTCATGAGTACAGTACCCATGGAGACCAGAAGAGGGAGTAGAATCCCCTGGAGCTGTAGTTACAGGCAATTGTGAACTGTTCAATGCGGGTGCTAGGAATAGAAGTTGGGTCCTCTTCAAAAGCAGTAAGCACTTCTAAAAGCTGAGCCATCTCTCCAGTAAATCCCTGTTACTTTTGACTAGATGGAAAAACATCTCTCCATTTCTAGCTCCTTTACCCCCATTATATAATGGTATCAGTCCTCACCTCAAGAAATGACTTAAGAAGGGCTTCATGGCACCCCTCCTGAGATGACCCAGGGCTGACTCTGCAAGCCACACATCCTGAGAAAACTCTTACCTNAGGAAGCTAAGCAGGTTGTTCATCTTAGCCCTCTATGATTTCTAGCAACTTTCCCAAACCTTACTGAAAAAGCAGAAAGAAATAGAATAGAAGAGCATTGAAATAGAAACTGTGCTTCCATACAGGTCCTCTAGGACCCCAAATTTACCTCCAACCATCTGTCCCAAGTAAAGACTCTTGCTTCCTCGATTTCTTGATCTCCTGATGAGAGACCCACCACCATCACCATGTACTGCAACACAATCTTCTCAGTTATTTGGTTTTATCACCTCACTGGCCTATCCATCCACCCATCCATCCATCCATCCGTCCATCCATCCATCCATCCATCCACCCATCCATCCATCCATCCATCCACCCACCCATCCATCCAGCCATCCATTCATCCATCCAGCCATCCAGCCATCCATTCATCCATCCATCCATCCATCCATCCATCCATCCATCCCTCTATCATTGCCTATTATCCCTGGGGCACTTTTCCTTTCTCACCCCACACTCCTCTGTAGAAAGTACAAACAAAATCACAAAGCCAGAGCAAAGCAATGCTGTGCTGCATCTTCCTGCGATGGCTCCAGCTCCCTGTCTAGAACTTTTCCTTGGAGGACACACACGCACTGCTCACATCCTCAGGAAGCTGAGGACCCCCTGACTCTCAGCTTCCTGGTGCTTTCNTCAAGGCTCCACTCTTTCCAAAGGAGCTATATCTCATTTAGAGATGTGTGCCAGGACACAAAAGCTCAGAAATTCCAGATTAATAGGCTGAAGAGGTGGCATAGANACAAAGCACTTTCAACATAAGCATGAAGGCCAGAGTTCAGATTTCTAGAAATCATACAAAACATATGGCAGTAGCATGAGTCTGATCCCAAAGCTCCTGTGGTAAGATAGGAAGTGGGTCNAGGAGAGACTCCCTGGAAGCTGGCAGACATACTTCTCCTAGTTTGCCTTCTGTTGCTGTGATAAAATACTGACCAAAAGCAACTTGGGGAGGAAAGGGTTTGTTTTATCTTATACTTCCAGGTAACAGCCCATCACTAAGTTAGGGCAGGAACTCAAGGCAGGAACCTGCAGGCAGGAACTAAATCACAGATCATGGAGCAATGGAGCAACATGATGCTGCTTACTGGCTAGCTTCCAGGCTTATGCTCTGCTACCTTCCTTATACCTCCCAGGACCATCTGTCCAGAGGTAGCACTGGCCATGAGTGGGCCCTCCCACATCAAGTAACTATCAAGAAAACCACACGCAAACAAATGTCTCATAAAAGATAGAAGACAGAAACAATACCCAAGGTTGACATCAGACCTCCACATGCATGCCATGGTACAAGTTTGCACACACACACACACATACATACACACATATACACACACACATATACACACACACATACACATATACACACACACATACACACACACATATACACACACACACATACACACACACACACACATACGGTGGATGGGGGAGGGAGGAAGAGAGAGAAGAGGGAGATTTTAAAAAGAAAAGAAATTCCAAGTTAGTTTAGGTCACTCTGGAGGGCCATAAGCATCCCACGGGGTCTGCGAGGCTGATGAGGTTGTGCTACACTCACAGCTCAGCTGTCTCATCCCTACATCTGGTACAGAGTTCTTCCCTTCNCTTCCATGGGTGTTCACTCTTAGCCAAGGTCCTACAACATCCTTATCTAAGTTAGGGATGTCTCTTAGTGTGAGAGCCATTAGAGAACCCGGCTTGCATTGCAATCACAAATTGAGAGAACTTTAACTATTAAAAAGAAAAGTATGAGGTCTCCAGGGGCTCTAATCCTGTCTGCTTTCTTAGATAACTAGGGCACTGACTCAAAGTGTAAAATTCAAGTCTAGAGAGACATGGAATATGCAGTAGAGAGACCCAGTGGATTATCTAAAAGGAACACAGAATGTGGAGAGGAATATCAGCTTAAGTGATTGGGTACAATAGAGCAGGGGTGGTAGGTAGTTCAATAGGTAGAGTCTTGTCTACTGTGCCAGATAGTTTTTGTCAACTTGAAACTAACTAAATTCATCTGGGAAGAGGAATTACCTCCATCAGAGGGCCCTGTGAGTGTGTCTGTGGGTCATTTTCTTAGTTAATGATTGGTATGGGAAGGCCCAGCCCACTGTGGGCAGTGCCACCCCGTAGGCATGTGGTCCTGGGTTGCAAGAAAAAAAAATAGGCTGAGCAAGCCGTGGAGAGCAAGCCAGTAAGTAGCGTTCCTCTATGGCTTCTGCTTCAGTTTCTGCCTCCAGGTTCCTGCCTTGACTTCCTTGCCTTGGCTTTCCTGATAATGGAGGGCTGTCTGCTGTAAGATGAAATAGACCCTTCCCTTCCCTAAGTTATGTTTGGTCATGATGTTTGCCACAGCAACAGAAAGCAAGCAGGCCATGCAAAAAATCTCTGGTGTCCATCCCTAGCACTGCATAAACTAGGCCTAGTAGTACTCTCCTATAATCCTAGCACTCAGGGGGTGGAGGCAGGGGAATTAGAAGTCTAAGATTATGCAGTCACATAGAGAGCTCAAGACCATCCTGTGATACANGAGACCCTGTCACAAAACAAACCCAAAACACTTAGGTATTTCTGACACCTGCGTCTCAAAACATAAATAGGCCTGAAGTTGTTTTCTTTTTATCCAGCTGCGGGGATATAGAGAAGTTAAACAAACCAATGAGTTCACCGTGGGTACATCAATCTAAATGGTACGGGGCAAGCCATATCCTGATTCTCTGAAACTCAGGAGGCCAATGTCTTCCCTGCTACCCTTGGGGAACCATCTGCTCACCCATGGGTTTCTACTAAGTGGGAGCAACTCAGGTCATGGCTGCTTCTTGGGGATGGATTTTGAAACCCCAGCCTACCTCTTGCCTCTCTGCAGGGGGAAAACAGAAAATGATGTCGATAAATAAATATTTTAGAAATCTTACATTGCAAATTATTCATACCTCTGGTCAAGGAGGATTTAAAAGCTGGTGCCTCTGTTTNCCTCAGCTCTGTGTATTATTCAGGCTGTGGAAATTGAACCCCAGGCTAGAGGCATGGAAAGGAAAACAGCTATTTTCTCTTTGGCTATAGAAACTCTGCACCATGGGGTGCTGAGAAGAAATGAGCAGCTTTAATAACTTCGGGGGACAGCTGCTTCTACCTCGCCAGTATAATGGAGTTATGGCACAGCATAAATCACGGGCATCCATAGGAGGGGTCTGCTGAGGGCTCAGGAAAGCCTCTGACTCCCTTAGACAAATCAGCATGGCTTGATTCTCTAGACACACTAAGCATTTCCCCCACAAGCTTTGACCGCCTCTGGGCAGCCCTCCTGTGTCGGGGAATATTTGTGAACAGACTCTGGGTTTGCCTGTGGCACATCTATCCTGAACAATCACCATTACAGAGAACATTNGTCACTGCTTTCTGAGACCCCCAGACTTACATGCAAATACATGACCCAGGCAGAATATATCGTCAGGACCAAGCCCCTATCTTCTCTACACCTCTCCTCAGAAGTCTTAGAAATTGACCTATGTATTTGTCATCAGATACTAAAAGACTCACCTGGGTCTGGGAAGATGGCTCAGTTGGTAAAATGCTTACAGCACACATGCATGGAAGATCTGAGTTTGATTCCCAGAACTCATGTAAAAATCCAGGATTGGTGGCACCTGTCTATACCCCAGCATTGGGGAGGCAGAGATAGGAGGATTCCTGGGGCTGGCTGGCCAGCTAGCTAGCCTAATTGTTGAATGTCTGGTCCTGTGAGAGATACTGTCCCAAAAGGTAAGGTGGAAAGAGATTGAAGAGGACATCTCAACATTGACCTCTGACCTCCACGTGCACGTATGCCTCCCTGCTTGCCTCTTTCCTTCAATCATTGTCTTCATCTTCTCATCCACTTCTAATATGACTTAAAGAGATCACAACAGTATCTGCCTTAGCCCTTAACACTCATGGTTATTCAGACTCTGCTCNTGGGGACATGAGCTCATCGAAGATCAACCCTCCATCGCTCCTAAAATAAATCTGGGCTGGATGACGCCATTTGTTTCTAGTTCTTCAATATGACTTTCTAAAGGAAAGCTGTCTGAAAGTAAACTCGGGAAGGAAATGTCTTGGTTGTGTTTAGGCCCCCAGTGAATGATGTCACAATGTCCCATGCTCCTTGGGTCTGGCTAAGAGATGGTTATCTAACTGGGTGCCCGAACCTCTCCCAGTCCATTTCCTGGTGCTTGGATTATTCTTATACAGAGACCCCTTTTGCCCCTAATTGTTAGTTAGTGAAGGCCCTGGTAGATTCTCATTGGCTGTCCTGCAGCCCAGATGTCAGCTTGGAAACACATTGGCAAACTGACTGTGACAGGTTCCCCCAACAGCTGCAGTGGCAGGGCCAGGTTTCTAGGTGATTAAATCATCCTGCTTCCTGGCCTTCTCCCTGTGTTTGTGTTGAAGCCATTTCCCTGGAACCAGCCTCCTTCAAACAGGCTGTCTACCTCACAGATGCCAACTCNGCATCTGGGGGTTGAGGTCGCCTCTGTGATAGTGAAATGCCTCCTTGTGTGGGCCACTCGAGGCCAGAGTTACCACAGATGAGCATGTGGAAATACGTGAACCTCCCATCTGTCTGAAATGGGGNTGAGATTTCACTTCTCATTGCAAATAATTGTTGGATTTGANAGGCTTTGCTTTGAAAAGCTGAGGCTAGAGAATATTCCTTCATGTTGAGAACACTTTTGCGGTACAAATCTCACAACATGTGTGCACCAGGTGAAGATGCAGATGGGGGAGAGAGGTATGGTAAAATGCATTTGCATTTTTCAAAGACATGACGCCATGCCCTGGAGAAATAATTACAAGAGTGCTTTTAAGTGAAGCTTACTGTTGCTGATATGCAAATCTCAATGACCTCCCATGAATAAAAACACAAACCCATAGCAGGAGAGGATGTGCATGTGTGCATGCTGGTGACTGTGTGGGTGGGTGGGTATGTGTGAGTGTGTGCATGTGCACGCAGAGGACAACTTAGTGTGTCATTTTCCAGGTGCCTTGGACCTTTTATTTGACATGTGGTCTCTCATTGGCCTGGATCTTCACCAAGTAGGTCAGGAAACTCCAAAGATCTGCTGTTTCTGCCTCCCATCTCCCAGGTAATGGGGTTACAAATTCATGCCACCTAGCTTTTCATGTGCGTTCTGGGAACTTCACTCAGATCCTCATTCTTGTGCGGCCAGTGCCTTNCTGACCAAGCCATCTCCCCAGCCCCTAAGTTAATTGTTTTGCTAGTAAAACTTGCTACGCGAGGAGGCTATAGAAGGCTGGTATTCATCATCCCTTAGAAACTATTACAAAGGCTAATTTGAGGGTTAGCCTCAGATGAACTGAACCAGAAACTCTGTGGGTGAGCNTAACAATGGCNCAACCACCCCACCACATCAGGAGAGCTGATACACCCTTGGATTTCAAAACAACTGTTTTTTTACTATCTAAGGCTTGATCTAGCTGGAGGAGAGAGAGGGCTACCCTGGAAAATTCCACAATACACTTCACTAGGTTCCACTCTTACTTCCCTTCAGCTGAATCAATANCGCCACCCTTCTTTCCTAAGATGCACTTTTGCCAGCTAATGTTAGCTGCTCTTCCACACTGTGAATACCCCAATCACAATCACAGCAGTAATTAGCCAGTGACTTGCAGTAGCATGTAGGGCTCTGTAGATACACTGTCAAGTCAGCTCATCATTTAGATCTGACTTCAAATGAGTATAAGCATCCCTACTTCATAGATAGAGAAAAACTGAGGTTTCAAATAAAATGACGTAAGCATCGCTCTGGGTTTACCCTTTGTTGTCATGAGCAGNGTACTTTTAGTCTCTTGTCCAGCCAATCTGATATCACATGCTTGATACNTCCAGACAAATTTCCTCTGAGCCTCATTCAGTCTTAGCCAGGTACAAGCGTTGAGTATGGTTGTGTTGGATTGGATTCAAGATGTCTCCAGCCAAGTCATAAAAATTCTCAGATAAAAATCATCCTGCAGAACAGAATTGGTGATGCTGCCCAGTGTTTTTGAGGCTGAGTAGACATGGGTGTCTTCTTCCATACTAACAAGATTTGTAACTGGNAGAAGTTTCTGGTAAGAACATTGTCATATGATTTAGCTCTATGATTATACACCTTGGAATTGACAAAAAGTAAGTAGTTGAGAGATGGTTAAAAATTAACATACAAAAAAGTCCCCTACACCATTTTACATAGAAAAAAAGAATTTGCATTTCACATAAAATAGGGCAGCTAAATAAACTAGCTCTGTAAGACATTCTGTAATACCGCCATCCAACTTCTCCCAAACAGATTANTAAACAGTGGTCACAAGTCAAGTAGAAACAGCAGAGTGCAGAATGTTACAGATAGTAAGATCTTGTTTTATTCAAAAACTGTGAGTTAGCATACAAGTGTGTTCATAATACACATACATGTGCCCAGCCAGACATAAGCACTAAAGGAGACAGAAACTGCCAATGTTTTAGGAATGGAATTTATTCTCATACCCATGAGAATAAATGAGTATCTGAGACTAATTTTTATTATATGTTATTTATTAACATAAGGGTAGTAATGTGTGTGTGAGAGAGACAGAGAGAGAGAGAAAGACAGAGAGACAGAGTGACAGAAACAGACAGAGTATACATGACTGTGTGAAGGCTTGAGATCAGGGTCTTATGTCTTCTTCCTTATTTTACGGCCTTAGCTCTGTCCACCTTAGCTCTTTGAGACAGGCTCTCATCATCCACTCTATTTTGCAAATAAGGAAAATGAAGCTAAAAGGTTAACCAGCTGCCCTGTACACACAGATACAAAATACCAAAGCCAGAATTCAAANTACCAACTCTGTATTCTTTCTCCATTCTGAAATGTCTCTAGAGAGACAAACTCTTCCAACTCCTTCTGTTCCTCCCCTTCAAGCATCTNTAAATGATAATAGCATAAATGATTATCACATAGTGCTCATTATCCAAAAAGCAGTGAGAATGAGGGCTATGGTCCTTGTGAGAAGCTGGGGTTGAACATGTGCAGATATTACAGTGAGCAGACTTGGTGTTTGCGCCCTAACATCTTTAGCATAAAAGTCATTAAGAGCTAGGGCTTTCAATAGTAAAAGATCATCCAGTTACGTTATCTTAGACCTTAGTAGAGCCTCATTAAATACGTAAAGCCAACTGAAGCCAAGCTTTCCCAGGTACCTAAACATGATGACCCAGGCTGGTCTAGCAACCTGCCAACACAGGTGCCACCTGAGCAGCCAACCAGCACTGCCCATCCCAAACCCTCACTACAATGCCCCCTACCTGCTTCCAGTTTCTGGCCAGGTCCTGAACCCATCTGTGCTTGACCTTTGGATGTCTTTCCTTTNACTCGCTCATCCTCTGACCCGAGGCTTGATACCATCTTACCACTCTCCTCACCACGTCATTTCTATATCATTCTTGCTTAGTCTGAAGACACATTAATGTGTCACTCTCAGGGAAAGAGACACCATCATACTCCTCACCAGGGATATGGATCCCAGTGGCTTCTCTCTACTAACTGAAAACTACAGTGAGAATGCTAGCTAGTGTGTGTGTGTGTGTGTGTGTGTGTGTGTGTGTGTGTGTATGTGTGTGTGTGTATGTATGTATGTATGTAGGTTTGTGTGTGTGATCTGGTAAAGACAATGTTGGAAGAGAAAATACCAAGGGAATTCTCAACACCCCTAAAGTTCTCTTCTTTTCCCAGTGTGAAGCAACAGCCTGGCACAGTTTTCCTTACCAGAGTAATCATCACAGCTTTTCATGAGAAAGCAGTGAGTAAGACCAAGGGCTCAGGAGCCAGACTGCCTGGGTTGCAATCCTGGCTCCACCATTTACTGTAATAGCCAGGTGACTGTGGTAAGCCACTGAATCACATCTCAGAGCTATAAAACAGATACCTAATGATACCACAGTCCTGTCCCAATGTTGTAAACCATTCAGAACAATGTCTGGTATATAATAAACGCTCTACATCGGTGAAGAATCATTGTGATCACTGAGAGCCTCAGGCCTACTTCTGAGGAGACCTGAGGACAAGATACCTCGTTTGGCAAGGGAGNGGAATGGAGGAATCTAGTCAATTGATCTGTCTTGGAAAAGCNTTCATGTGACAGCAGAGGCATGGCTATGCTTTGTGCACATGACCACCACCTGAAGATGAGGAGTTGAAAGGCCTTTGGGATGCTACAGAGGCACCTCAAGCTTGAAATCNGGCTTGGTCCAGTCTGAAACATGGACAACAAAAGTAGAGTTTGGCCTTGGCCACTTTCCTATACTGAGAGGAGCAGATGAAATGTCCTTGGTGTCTGACCCTCAGACAGCTTCCCTGATGTGACTGTAGTTTTCAAGCATCANCACCAATAGCCAGTAGCCAACTCATACCTTTCTCTCCTCAGGGTGTCTGTGCTAAGAAAAAAAAAAGACTTTTCCTTCATGATTCTAAGCAAACACCAACATGTAAAAGCAGTCTCATTTAATTAATTCTTAGGATAGTGTCTGGAACAAATGGTACATTTGTATTTTAACCTTTATTCCCTGTGGGGACCTTTTATTGCCTTTACATGGTGTTTTGGTTTTGGTTTTGATNTTGGTTTATCACATTTAACAGTTTAAGCCTAAGCCAGTGGAATAAAGTCTCTGGTAATCTACTTGGTATNGTGGGAAAATGGCGAAGGGCTANNACTTCAGGAAGGGAATAGGGGGAGTTGCCTTTACTAGGGAGCAGTGTGGCAATATGGGAGAGACCAGTTCTATGGGAAATCAGGGGACTGTGCAGGATATGTTATGAACATGATGCCTCCTAAGCATCTGATAAGAATTACCTTATGGANAAACAGACNCACAATCTAGGGATTCAGAAGAAACCCAGGATAGAGATAGAGGCGGGGGAGTTGCCCATACACAAGTGGTATTTAAAGTCAGGAGGCTGATGAGGTCACCAAGAAAATGCACATAAATAAAGAAGAAAAGATATTNAGACAGTGAGGTCATGTTTAAGACCTTTGTAATCTTACCAGGCCCATCAGATGCCCAAGGCCCCTTTGTATGGATGGAGGGAGCCATTCAGAACCTTCTGGACATCCCATCAGGAAGCTGCCATTCCTTCACTCAATTCATTATTTAAGAACTGTCTATGGGTACCAACTTTCAATCTGAGAGGAAAAAGGGAAAAGGAGAAGATTCGTGGAAGGGAAAGAAGAGTCTCACTAGTATCTGCAAACTTCACAACTGATATTATTTCCCCAGGCAAGAGACCTGAGGTCCAGGCTCTTTGCTACATGAATTAGTGAATTAGGCTCAGCAAGGACACTCTGGGTAGAAGATATCTAGAGGCCTAGGTTTCAGGCCTTCACATCACCCCTGNTTCCCCCAAACTGTGCCATAATGCCTGGCTCTTTCACATGGGTGCTGNGGATCTGAACTCCAGTTATCATGCTTGAGTGGAAACTGGTTAATAACCTAAGACATTCCCAGCCCAATATCTATATAATTATATACACGTTATCCTTGAATAGTTTTAATTCATATATGCTTTGCCTCCCAGGGCCTTGCCTAGAAGGGAAAGTATTTGTTTTAAGCAAATACAGCACTCTTCTTTGGGTTTTGACAAAATTATGTATTTTGCCTGACATACAAATGAAAATTTAAATTCTAGTGTCATGAATATAGCAAGTCTAGTCAGGGACTGAGTGAAAGATTCCTTTGAGTTAAGCTTGTTCTCAACCTCAGCCTATGGTGCAGAAAGCAAATATATAGTACTAAACTGAAGGGTGAAAAGTCCATGTGGCCAACCCTACCTCCTGATGCAACAGTCGGGCTGGGTACCATTCCCTTCCTGTAGGAGATGCAGAAGTTGGTAGTGTTGACCTAGAACCACTCCTCACTGCTCTATCTTTCAGTAGATTGTTTCTAAATAAAACTGAACAGCAGCACATTAATAAATGCAGGACTATTTTTAATCATTTTTTCACATTTATATCTAGATGTATATATAAGAAATGATACTCTTAGTTGTCTTTGCAAGACACAGGAGGAAAGCACCTTAATCATTTTTGTGTAGGATAAAGTGTCCCTCCCCAAGCTGGGAATTTTTGGCAAATTTTTAAAAAATAAATGAACATCATATGTCCTTGGTTAATATTGTCTTCCAATCCCAACAGTGCACACACATAAACACATATGAGAATATTCCAATGACAAAAAGATAGCAAAAACTTCAATTGTTTTTATACGATCCTTTTACCTAAGGCTGTGTTTCCCCAGTCCTTATGACTGAGGACTGGCCACCATGAGGTGGCAGAGAATCAAGCTCCTTGCACTGCTTTCCAGATATGCAGCCATATGAAGACTCCTTCACTTCTCCTAGCCCTAGTTTCCCCTGTGTGACAAACATAATGGAGAGGATGACAAGATTTCTTTTATGGAAAGGTGTACTGGCATAGTGTGCTTGGAAGGACTACAGAGCATGGGACAACAGGACTACATTAACCTTGCTTATGATACATTCCCCCGCCCATGTGCCTGGAGTCCTCAGCCCTGTGGTCAGGTCCTCCCCAANTAGTCCAGCCAGGAAACCAGACCCAGGTGGAGACTGACAGTGAGAAGTGGTGATAAATTCANGCATTTTCTCCTCACTAAAATNGTGCACAAGGCATAATGAACAGCAATGNCTTCCTTCTCCAAAGCCTCCCNCCAATTTTCAGTACAAGTATTTCCTGGGTCCAGCCCTCCTTGGAAAAGTGGAAAGATGTTGAGGTGGCCAGCTTTGGGGCCTTGAGCCTCTCAACAAGCAGGTATCTGTTGACTTTCTGGGAAAGTCATTTGAGGAGGTCAATCTGGGAAGAAACATTTGCTTGATGAGCAAATCTCATGCCCGCTCTTGCTCTGTGGCTGGCTCGGTCTCTCTTTCTTCTTCGAGCTTGCTGCCACGCCACAATGAGGACTCAGAGTCTGGTATATTGTTCTCATCAGTTAAACCCCAAATCCTGGAGCCAGGTCGGGACTTGTTCATTTGGGGATCTTTAAAGTCAAGCTCAATGCCTGACAGCAAGGAAGTGCACAATACCGTGATGAAATAGACCTGAAGGTGTCATGTGGTTCCATGGAAATGGAATGATTGTCCAGTGTCTGACCCCGGACCTCCACGGGCCACTTCCTGCCAACTGTTTTCTCATCTACAACTCATCTACAAATTGGAGTTAATCCTTCTCACCTGCCTTTCCTTCTAGTGAAAGGAGAACAAGATGAGCTGGTTCTGAAGAAACCTTGATGGAGGAGTTGAGAAATAACACACAATTATTTTAAGATACAAAGAGGAAAAGGCAAGTGTGCATCCCTCATGCCTGTGTGAGCATTTCTGGTGCTGTGCAGTGGCTGACTTTTCTCCGTTTCTCATTATTATATACTCTCAATCTCTCTTTCTTTCTCGTGTGTGTGTGTGTGTGTGTGTGTGTGTGTGTGTGTGTGTGTGGTATGTGCAGAGGCACACACCTATACACTCATATGTGGAGACCACAGGAGGACATCTGCTGTCTTCCTCCATCATACCTCACCTCAGCTTTTAAGAGAGGGTCTCTCACTGAGCCTGAAGCTTAGGGATTCACATTTATGTCCTCTTGCTTCCACAGCAAGTGCCCTCACCCAGCTGAGACATCTCCTCCAGACCTCACTTTCCCTTCAAATGCACACACACTAAACTCCAAAGTTGAGTAAGGCATTACCCTGTATCGAAGTGCTAAAGTCTCCTAGAGAAAACCAGACTATGGCACTGAAGGTATGTAGACANGATGTGCTCACAGGAGGGCACCTGACACAGCTCACCAAACATGGTGGTCAGGAGGTAATGCCTAAGGCAAGAGCAGGAACCAGTCGACTGAAATGGGCAGGAAATCATTGCAGGAAAAGGATGCTAGGTCCAAAGCACAAGACAAGAAAAGCAGGATTCTGATGTCCTGTGGTTGAAAGTGTTCTTGTCTTGTACTGTTTTGCTTCATTTTAAGGACGTTTACGTGGGTCCTGCCTGGTTCAGTTCACTGGAGAGGCCTGGCTCTTCTCTAAATNGTCTTCTTCACTCTTTTCTCTTCTTCTAATCCTCCTCTTCCTGCTCTTCCTCCCCCTGCTGCTCCTCCTCTTCCTCTTCTTATTTTCTCCTCTTCCTTCTTCCTCAACTTCCATTTCTTCTATTTCCTGTCTTCCTTTTCTCTCTCATCTTTCTTCCTTCTCTTTCTTCCTCTTTCCCCCTCTTCCTTTCTTCCTTCTTCTCTGTCTTTTCCTATTCTGTTTCTTGTCCTCCCTTCCTCCCCTTTTTATCTTTTCTTCTTCCTTCTCTCTTCCTCCTAGTTCCATGCTCCTCTTTTTTCTATTTTTCTCTCTTGTCTTCTATTTTCTCCCCCTCTTCTCTCTTTTCTGCCTCCTTTTCTCTTTATCCTCTTCCTTTNCTTCTCTCTCCTCTTTGCTCTTGACTGCCTCTCTTTTCCTCTCCTCTTCCCCCGCCCCTCCTCCTCCTTCTCCTCTTTCTTCTTCTCCAGTGCCAGTCCAGCAAAGGAGGGAGCCAAGGGTGGTGTATTGGTAGATCTTGGCATGTGAGGTCTTTCACAGCCATGTGAAGGGCCCTGACCTTCATTCAGAAGCCCCGGAGCTTCTGAAATGCCCCCTGTAGAGTCTCAATTAGAGAAATTGACCTGCTTTGTGGACTTTGTTGGGTCTTTTCTGCAAAGAGCTAGATAGGAACTACTTTAGACCTTGTGGGCCNTATAGTGTCTGAGCAACCACACACCCTAGGTGTAGTGTGGAAACTGCCACAGACAGTATGTAAACAATTGAGCTTGGCTATTTTCCAACCAACCTTTATCTGTAGACACTGAAATCTGAGTCTCATGTAAGTAATCACATGCCACAAAAATATCTTTCTATGCTTACCCTACTAACCGCTTTTAAATGTGCAAACCATTCTTAGCATNTGGGCTGAACACAAACAGGTGGTGGGCTGGATTTGTCTCCGACCTTTCTTTGCCTGTCTGTCTCTGTTTTCCATGGATCTGTCTGGGGACAGGGGTGAAGATGGAGGAAGATCCACTTAGAAGGCAGCTGAAATGACAAAGCCAAGCATGACCCAAGCCTTGGGAGGAAAGGAGGGACAGGAACGAAGTTAAGGAGACTGTGGGCATTGGATGTGGGGGGGGGATACCATGGTGGAAGAACACGTCAAGGGAGACTTAGCAGAGAGAGAGAGGCAANGATACTGACTGGGAAGGTTGGGTGCTAGGAAGCATTGAGACACCCTCCTCCATAGCTTGGAGCCCCACATGAGATGCTAAGATCATTGTCTCCCTGGGAATCCTGTCCACCACCTAAGAGTACACAAAATGGTGAAGAGAGGTCTTGCCCAGTGCCCCTTGGAAAGAATCCAACCTCCTCATCAATACACAGCATAATCACACACCCCATGGGAGGGTGAACGATGACTAAAGACTTCTCTAAAAGTGGACATAGTGGCTCCTTCCTTCCTTTGGTTGAAACTGCACAGGTTTGTCACCACTCAGTCACAAAGACTGAACTCTGGTTACACACACCTGCATGAGGTAGGGATATCTTAGGAAGTTCATTTGAAGNAATGTGGGTTTTTCCATAATTGGAAAACATAATTGTAATCAAAATTGGGGTGAAGGAATTAGTTGTTCTCTTATAGACAGCACCTCAGACAAAACATCCTTCCTGAGCATTTATTTGCTGAGATGTTTCTGTTCACATTTCCTGAGACCTAGAACAAGGCAGAGAGAGAAGGTGAGGGAGAGGGAAAGAGGAAGGAGGAAAGGGAGAGATTGAGTGAGGGAAGGAGGAGGGAGGGAGAAGGAAAGGGAATGAGGGAGGAGGAGAGAGGGAAGAAGGGGAGGAAGGGGAGAAGAGAGGGAGAGGGAGAGAGAGAGAGAGAGAGAGAGAGAGAGAGAGAGAGAGAGAGAGAGAGAGAGAGAGAGAGAGATTAGTCTCTAGGGAGAAAGAGAATCACTTTAGTCCTGGCATACACTGCAGCAAGCACACAAAACACTTTTTGTTCCAAAGCCAACAGCTCCAAACAATGAGCCACAGGGCACCTTTGAGCAGCGTGCCCACTGGAGCGGAGCTGACTGTATTAAGAGCCAGGAGCGGAAAAAACGGCTGCAAATTGGTAAAAGGATGCAGTTCCCTTATGAACCCCCGTGTGGGAGGTGTTTCTCTGCCCTCCTTGAGAGGTGCCCCTTCCACCCTTAATTTGAGAAAAGATTCCATTCTTCTGGAAGTAGAGAGAAAAGTCTTTTCAAGAGCATCCCTCCCGGTGGACCCCTGATGTCTGCAGTCAGGTGGACAGGCCTTGTTGTGAGCAGCGGGAGCCACTTCCAGGATGCACAGANAAGCAGTGTAGGCAGGAGACATTTGTTCCGGTGAGGCCTCTGAAGCATGCCTGGCTCACCCACAGAGTAACTTTACTTTCAACCTGCCCCTCAACCCCACCCCCCACCACATGTGGCTACACCAAGTTGCTAGCTGAATTCAGTCACTTCCTACAGAAACATTCTGAGTGGCTTGTTCTGAGACCATGCATCTGGTCATGCCCTTGACCTCCCTACTCTGGGCATATTTATGTGCGCATGTGCACACATACATGGAAGCCAGAAGATGAACTCAGCTGTCATTCCTCAAGCACTGTCNACTTTTTTGTTTTGTTTTGTTTGGGGAACTCACTGGNCCAGAGCTCATCAAGGAGACCAGGTTGACTCTGAGTCATCCACCTGTCTCTGCCTCCCTAGATCTGGGATTACAAGCACTTACTACCATGCCTAGCTTTTTCAAGCGGGATAAAGCTTGGGTCTTCACTGCAAGCACATCACAGACTAAGCCATTTCCCAACATGTACTTCAGTTTCTGCTTCTGTCCTCCCACTGGTTTCTCCTGGAAGACTGAAGTTCTGCTTCACCTCTACCCTGACCCTGGCCACTGCCTCTCCACCAGCCACCCNGGAGCTAACATTGCGCCAGCAAACTAAATCTGATCTAAGGTCTGTGTTTGTAAATGACATTTGATTTGAACACANTCATACACCTTTGTTTGTGTGCTTGTCTGTAGCCTCAGAATTGAGTAGGTGTCATATAAGACTTGCAGCTTGCAAGGCTTAGGACATGCAATTTCTAGCCATTTACTAAAAACGTTTGTAAGTTCTGTTCCATCTCTTCCCAGAAGCTTCTCCACACTGCTCCTAGAGACACTGTGCACAGAACTCCCTGGTCAACTGTCCCTCTAACGCTCAGTTGTCTGAAAACAAAGGACAAATGTATTAGCCTAACATTCAGTCCTTTACCATCTGGTAGTTGGTGGTCTTGGTGCCTTTAACTCTTCCTCTAAGTGCTTTTCTGCACCCAAGCCAGTCTCCAGGAACCGAAAGGAGAGAACCTCTACTTGGTCAGCTAAAAGGGACCGATCAGAGAGGCAGGAGGTGCATTGCAGAACCATGCAGTCTCCAGTGTTGCAGCTTGTGATGCTGGGGACTTAACTTCTTGCTCAGTGTCCTCCACCTCCGGTTCAGGTCCGGAAGCATTAGGCACCACCTATTTTGCTGAGCACTAATCTATGTGAATGTGGACTAGGTATGCAGAGGGACAGGAAAGATTAGGGGGCACAGCAAGGTCTGCAAGAGGTCTGGAAGGGTCACAGGAGGCTTCACTCAGTACCTGGGGGAAGGACAGAGGGAGGGAGGCAGATGAAGATGGTGATATGCATTCAAGTGGGGGAGAAAATTGCAAATTTAGCTTAGTGGGTAAAATGCTTGCTTGGCCAGCCAAAGGACCTGAGTTCAGTCCCCAGAAACCAAGGAAAAGACAAAACAAAAACCAAACAAACAAACAAACAAACAAACCAGGTGTGGTGGTAAATCCTTGTAATCTCAGACTCTAGAGGAGTCAGGAAGCCAGAAGCTTCTAGAGGCCAGTGAGCCTAACCCACTAGGCAAGTTCTAAGACAGTGAAGATGGCGAGAAACACTCTCCAACATCCAGATGGACAGTACCTAAAGAACAAACGCCAGGTTGTCTCCTGGCCTCCAAGTGAATGTACATACACACACACAAACATACACACACAGAGACACCTATACACACCGCACACACACCACACACACATACACACACCACACACACATACACACACCACACACATACACACATATACTCATATATACAACACACACACTCACACTCACACTGGGGAAAAGGGTGGTATGGGAGAGGCTGTTCAATTTAAATTATCCCACAGCAGNAAGGAGCAACCATTACAAAGAAACTCTCAACAAATACTGGAATGTCACATAACTAAAATTAATATTCCTAAGGAAATTGGATACTTTTTTCCTTCCTTATTCTGTTTATCACTGAGAACAGTATCACTGTAAGTGACCCAGAGCAGCTGGTAAGTGTATGAATTCCAGATAATAATTTGACCTTGCTACTTAATGCCTCTGGGCCTGCTTTCTGCTCTGGAAGGGGGCTAATATCAGAGCCCATTGCATGGGACACATCACTAACCGGTACACAAATGTGAAAGTTCAGACAGGCTCCCTGTAGGACACCTGAATCAGGACCCAAGATTCTATCTCCCTCTAGCTGCCCTAAGTCAACAGGGAAACAGGAGAATTAAATGGAGGTCACAGTAGGCCCCTACTCAGTGATGACCACTCTCCCCATCTCTTCCCAGTGATAGGGACAAGANAGTAACTATAGCTACCACCATGTCCTCCCTCATCTAGAACCTTTCTGGAAGTATTTTCTTCTCAAGACTGAAACAAGGCAAGTAGGGAACATTTCACGGTTTTAATTAATACAGATTTATCTACCTCCCTGGGCTGTTGGCAGGATTAATCCCTACCCAGGGTTTAAGCTCCTTAGCAGACAGACTCTGTGTTCTCACCAAGTAGCCTGGCCCCTCAGTCTCCTAGCCGATTCACTCAGTCTTTACCCTCTGCCTCACAGAACAGCCTCCTTGCTCCCTTGAAATTGGCTGTTTGGTCCCTGTGAATTTGACTTTATCCTCTGTCTGATGCAATTAACTGTGAAAAATCTTTGATCCTTGCCTGCGGCAATGGGAGGTGGGGATGTCTGTGTGGTCTGGGTAGGACGTTGAGCTCCAGTTCAAATCCTGAAGAGAATCTGACAGTTGGTACTGCAGTCCTGACTTCCAGGCAAGGTCTCAGAACACTCTTGANGGGTTGAAGACATGGGGAGAGGCCCAGAGTGAGTGGGAAAGGAGAGCTGGAGGATGCTGATGGATTTCATAGCTAAACCCAGACTCTCTGAATAAGTCACAGGGCCCTGCTTAGAAATTGGCACAAGAAATCACATTGCCCATTGATTTGTAAAAGATTGTTATATGGAAAAAAAAATTGCATTTGAGGCTTTGCCTGGCCCAGTGCTTGGCTTTTGTTGACTTGATTTATTCTTATGTATGAGTCTTAGTCCCTAAAATAATCCCCCAAAGAACCAAGTGTTACAAACATATTCCTACTCTTTGGGCATATTTATAATTTCATTCCTTCCTCCTTCAGCACCCATTTACAATGACCTGGCTAAACCAAGTAGAAAGAGGTGGCAGGGGGGCTTCCTCTAGGGCTCCATTCGTGGAAAAGCAACAATATGTTAAAATAACACCAAAAATACATTCATTAAAACCAGAGNAAATGCTCTCTTCGCATCTTGCATAACTACGGGGCCACATTAATGCAGGGGCAGGTGCATGCCACATTCACTGAATGAGTTAACCTTGGCCTCACCCTGGTCTTGCTAATTCTGACTAAATCTAACTCAAACTAGACCCTAATACAGCCTCTGGATTNCTCTAGAGCACAGTTTTCTGAAGAAAATGCAATTTCTTTCCATGTGATATGCTTCCTGGAAAAAAAAATCCCATTCCTACATGAGTTTCAGTAAGTATTCCATATACTTATGAGCGCTGGAGAGGTGGCTTAGTTGGTAAAGCGTTTGCTATGTACCCATGAGGACTCGTGTATAAAAACTGGGTGCTATAGCGCACACATCTCTCATCTGGAAGGAGAGACAAATGGAAGTTTGGTACTACTGGACAGACAGCCTAGCTTAAATGGTGAGCTCCAGATTCGGTGAGAGGCCCTATCTCCCTAGATAAATAAGTAAATAGATAGATAGATAGATAGATAGATAGATAGATAGATAGATAGATAG
>LZPO01116964.1:474687-501763 GCA_001675575.1 Neotoma lepida
CACACACACACACACACACACACACGAACAAGAAGTGGGCTCTCTCCTCTCTATGACAAAGGTAGGAAGCACGAGAAGGAGTTGGAGTTTCTGGGCCCCAAACTAGTCTTTTCCTGTTATGAAAAATGAAAGCCCTCCCCACTAAATAGTCTCCCCAGCATTATTCTACTGGTTAAATTAAACACACCCACATTAAAAAATAAATTTTAAAATGTAACAATGTTTTCNGCATTTGTTTTTAAACAGTGGAACTGTGGGTGGTTTTCAATCTTCTTTTTTATTAATCTACATTGCTTAAAGCTTGTATTATTTATCAAATAAGAAAAGTATTATATGGGGGACTACTCTTTGCCTTTAGTGATTTTTTTTCTCATTGACAAAGACTTCCACAAAAATGCAACTTGACTGGCCAGACGGCCCATGTGGCTACCAAGGTGCTTCAATGGGAAGGGAATTCTGCAGGCTTTGTTTTCAGTCTTTTGTAAGCTTTCTTTTCTGCTCTTAGAAAGGAGAGCATGACCTCCTGCCCAGAGAAATGACCTTGGATTTAAATGTGAAATGCTAGCCCCGTCTGAATGCCTAAAAAGGGCATTTAGCTCCAGACCAAGAGGCGAGGGTCTCTCTGCTCTTTGAGATGCATGATGACCTCCATTAGATCACTTGCCAGAAGTGGGGTGCTACATCTCAGACACCCCTGCAAGTCTTCTAGCTGCAAAGGGTATTTCTGCCTTTTCCTCCTCCATCAAGGTGTAGGCAGCCACAGTGCTCTGGGTTGATCCAGCTTATCATCCAAGGCAGGCAGGTGATCACTGAGGAAGAAGTCACCCTTACATTAGCTTTTTCCTTTTATCTTACCTAGAATAAGGCAGGGTTGTGGTACCCTCCTATTGCTAGGGGTTCTGTGCTTTACTTTGCTCCTTGGCTGTTAGTCAAAGACAAGAGGAACTGCCCCTGTGAAAAGTTTCCTGTGTCCTTGTGCTTCTGTGTGCTTGTGTATGTTTCTGTTAGTATGTGTTGCTGCATGTTTCTATTTGTGTGTTTGTACTTATGTGTTTGCCTGNATTTGCATATTTGTGTGCTTATGTATCTGTTTATGTGTGTCTGTGTGTCTGTGTTGTATTTGTGTGTGCATGTGTTTGGGTATATGTTTATATGTAGATGAGTGGTGTGTATTTATGTTTGTGTGTGTTTGTGTTTATATTTGCCTGTGTTTGTGTTTGTCTGTATTTATGTATATGGGGGCGNGGTATTAGTTTATGTTTATATGGCTTGTGTTTGATGTGTGTGCTGGCCTATTATTTTTAAAGAAGATTTACTTCTATTTATATGTATGTGTGTAGTGGTATTCACAGGAGCCAGAAGAGGGTGTTGGATCCTCTAGAGCTGGAGTTACAGATGGTTGAGAGCTGACATGGGTAGGTGCCAGGAATTGAACCAGGGCCCTTAGAAAAAGCAGCAAGCACTCTTACCTGCTGAGCTCTTCCAGCTCCCTGGTTTATTTCTTAATCTTCAATGATATGGCAAGATTTCTTGCCCCTATATGTGTAAAATGACACCAAATCTGAGACTTTAAATATTTTCTAACAAATATGGGGCTGGAGAAATGGCTCAGTGGTTAAGAGCACTAGCTACTCTTTCAAAAGACCTGGGTTCAATTTCCAGCACCTACATGGCCCCTCACAACTAGTAACTCCAGTTCCAGGGTATCAGATGCCCCCTTCTGACCTTCTTGAGCACAAGACACACACTGTGGTGCACAGACATACATGCAGGCAAAACACCCATCCACATAAAACAATAACTTGGAAATATTTTGAAGGTTATTCTACCAAACATGAAAAGGCAGTGGAGATATGACAAATAAGATCTCTTCCTGCAGGACCTGCTGGATGTTAGCAATCCCTGCCCTTTCCAAAAGAGAAATCAAAAGGATCTCTCTTTTATTAGCCCTCTGCCAAATAATCCTTTTCCACAGTTTACTAATCTTTCCTTTCACAGACTAGACAAAGTGGTAGAGTTTGTTTGTTTAAAATTTTNAANATCTTTTATGGAAGTATCTAGCAAAAGTCTGTAGAANTCACCGCCAAAGCTCAAACATTGTAAGAGGTACTTTAGCTCCTCTGCTGTTAATCTGCTATCATGTGAAACAGGAGATTTCTGTCTGGGGACAGGCTATGACTTAGTCCTCTGTCATCCTGAGGATACAATCGTCTTCCTGTACTGTTGGGTTCCATGGCTCAATGTTAACCTTGAAATTCTCGGGGAAGATAGGATGGAAAACTGAAACCATAAAAATGCCAAAAGGCCTTTAGAAAACATGTTCCCAGGTAGGGAAAGAAGATCTTACCGTGTAAGAAAGAAAGGAAAGACAGGACAATCTACGGATTTATTTTCAGAACACAGAACAGAGCTCATTAATTCCCAANGGAGAAAGAAAACTAAAGTTGCTTTGCAGCATCTGGGTTAAATGTAAATTGTGGGGTGCATGGGAGGGGGCGGGCAGGACTGAGAAACAGCTCCTAAAGTACTTGTCATGCAAGCCAGAGGACTTAAGTTCAAGCTTCAGAACCTACTTTAAAATGCCAGGTTTTGTTGCACATACTTATAATCTTAGCTGTGGGGAAGTTCACTAGCCAGCCAGCCTACCCTACAAGGAGAACTTTAAGACAGAGAGACCCTATCTCAAAGGCTATTTCACCCAAGGTTGTCCTGTGACTTCCACATGCATGCACACACATGCACATACACCCTCGTACATGCATGCACACACATACATACACACACACAGAAAAGGCACCGTTTTCTCCATCCCTATATAAACTTCAGTTTCAAATATTGAAAGCGTTGTTTACTAGAACATGTAATAGCCTGGTGACTCATCAAATCAGTCTTTGGTATTCCAAATGGCACACACAGTCAAATACGTTCTGAACTGAATGACGGAGAGCGGTGTGAGGCTCCATGATTGGGAGCAGCTGTTTAGGTTTTCTGGCCTTAAGTTCTTATTCTTCTCCCCCACCCATTTTTTTTTTTCATTTTTCAAGACAAGATTTCATTGTGTAGCCCTGGATGTCCTGGAACTCACTCTGTAGACCAGGCTGGCCTTGAACTCACAGAAATCTACCTGCCTCTGCCTTTTGAGTGCTGGGATTAAAGGTGTGCGCCACAACTGCCTGGACCATTTTTTTAATTGATTTTGTGTGTTGCAGGAATGCACATATGGCATGGCGTGCATGTAGACACTAGAGGGAACTTACAGAAGTTGGTTCTCTCCTTCCACCATGTGAGTCCTAGGGATTGAACTCGTGTCAGGTTTGGCAGCAAGCACCTTTACCTGCTGTGCCTTCTTGATGGCCTTTTGTTTTGTTTTGTTTTTTTAAATCAAATTAAGCATTCTCTGAGGGTGCCCATTTTCCCTCACTGCCCCTTTGTTAATATACTGGTTTTAGAAACAACACTTCAAAAAACATAGAAGACAAGTTTCTTGTTCATGTGTTTACCACAATACAGTAGTGTAAGTGAGCATAAAGGGAAAGTCAATAAATGAATGTGAGGAACTTCTGTTTTGGCTACCTGACCTTTTAGAAATACCTTCTGGAAGCCAAGCCTTTTTTTTAACAGTCCCTAAGAGAGTTTGCAGCAGCAATCACTGAGAACTGACCTACCACACAACATCGCTAAGTGTCAGTTACAGAGAAGGAATTCCTCAGAATGAATCATGTAGATAGGTTTTCAAGATGCCAATTTGCCTGTCTAAGAAAGAGAAGAGGCAGGGCTGGGAAGATGACTCAGTCTGTAAAGTGCTTGCCTCCCAAGCATGAGGACATGAGTTTGATACCCAGAATTCATGTGAAAAGCCAAGATTGGTGGCATGCAATTATGATCCCAGTATAGGGGATGTGGAGATGGATAGATCCCTCCTGGTATTCACTGGCCAACCAGACTACTTGAATCTGCAAGATCCAGATAGAAGTGAAAGACCCTGTCTCAAAAACACAAAGGTGGAGACTGACTGAGGAAGTCATCTGATGTTGACCTCTGACCTGCACACCTACCCATGTACACATGTGCTCACACACACAAATGAGAAGCAAATAATAAATAAGAATAAGCCATGTCGGAGAGCTAAACAAAGCATTCCCAGAGAATGAGCTGACAAGCTAAACCTAGGCAGCCTGTCTCTCAGATCTGGCCCAGTTCCCACTCTCATGATACTTGCTCCTTGCTTTCCTAGTATCAGAAAACAGTCAAGGCATTTGGTTCAGGCACTTGTCTCTCTAGGAGCCCCTCTACAGTCTTGCTTAGAGTCTTCTTCCTAGATGAAAACTCAGTGAGAGAGTAGCACATCCCACCCTTCTGATGTCCAGTGCATACAGAACTATGGTGTAGGAGGAAGTATCTTCACATATGTCCACCACTATTATTTAAGAAAAATTTCTTCATGAAGACTGTTATCCTGCATTGGTACCACACCAAAGCTAAAATTAANGTTTCCTTAATAGTAGAAGAAAAATAGCGTTTATCTAGCTCTACCTCTTACCAAACAGTAATCCTCACTTGGTTATTCCAAACAACACCAGCAGTCACAATTTCATAGTTACTTAAAGATAGAACCTTCTCAGATGCGAAACTTGGTTGGAGATCTATTCTGTTCTGTTCTATTCTATTCTATTCTATTCTATTCTATTCTATTCTATTCTATTCATTCTACTCTATTCTTTCTAGTCTATTGTGTTATATTATATCTATTCTTATATTTTAATCTATAATTTGCTATTCTATCCCACACTGTTTGGTCTGTTCTGTCACATCTATCCTTCTATTCTGATCTATTTATTCTGTTCTTTCTTATTCTATTATGTCATATTTTAACCTTATATTCTATTCTGTATGTCTATTCTATTTTATCATATCCTATTTTATACTGTATTATTCTATTTTTATAACATATTTTGTTCTATTCTTCTATCCTATTTTGTACTGTTCTGCCCTATTCTATGCTATTCCATTTTGTTCTTTCTGTTCTGTTATAGTGTAGTTCATCACAATTGTTTGGCTGGGTATGGCTGTAGCCATGCTCTTTGGTCTGTTCTAGAGTAATCTATACTTTTCTTGTGGTCCTATGAGAATTACCCACCACTGTTCCCTCTAGCCCACATGGGCACTAATGCCATGTGAGGCCTCTTTTATGATTTCTTCCTTGTTCTGGGGTGGTCTAGCAATCCTTTCCAAAAGTGGGAATGAGGCCCTCACCCAATCTTGGACAGCATGTGTTTGTACTTGAGCTGGAAGTCAAGACTAAGTTGCATTCATGGGCTGTTAGCAGAAATGGAAAGAAAGCGCTCTTTTATTTCCCTTTGTTACTCTTAGTTCCTGAGGGAGTCCTTGCAGGGAGCAGCCACGGGACCTTCTGAGGTGGGATCTCTCATGACCCATTGCTACAGAGCCCAATCCATTTCCAAGAGTTCATGTCTTATGAGTTCCCACCCANGAGCCAAAGGGTCTCTCCTACAAAGCCACCCACTGGGGTTATACCATGGAGCTCCAGGCTCCTGCATAATGACAGAGCACCGTAGAGCTCCCATGCTCCTTCTTGGTCCTTCTCTGGGTGTGTTTTGTTCAGGGTCATTTTCTAACATTAGAATTTTGACAGCATGGTTGAGGGGATTAGAAAGCGCAGAACAACAGTAAACAGGTTGGCAATGACTAGAACACAATTGCTGCAGGATGTCCCACACTGTGTAAGAGCATTTAGTTAGCGAACCCTTAGTTTGGTATCCTTTCAGCACTGCTTGGCTAGAACCACTTCCTGCACTCACCGCCCTTTCATAGGATCTGGCATGTTCCCACACATGTGATGCATTTGAATTCCATATTCCATATGTCATATTATTTGGATTTAATGTTCCAACTATGAAATACAGCTGCAAGAGGAAGAACTTCAGATTAAGAGGAAAAACCTTTTGCAAAGTGATCAAAACTTAGCCATCCCTAAGTCACCGAAAGCAAGTGAGACAAAGAAGCCTGTGTCTATGTTGGTGACACAATGTACAGAGGATGCAGCAACAGTCACCAAGTGGCAGTGGGATGTTCTCTAAAGGGGCACACATACATACACTTAACTACCTTCAAAAGTCTTTTCATTGATCATTCGGAGANGCTTGGGGACAGTTCATTGTGAAAGAACACAAACTATTTTGGTATTATTGCAGANCAAATTTATTTTAGCATTGGAAAAAGAAAGATAGGTGTAAGACCAATATTCCTGTTAAGATTCTGTAGTCCTGAGGGCTGATGAGATAGCTAAATAGATAAAGACATTTGACACCCAGCCCAAGGACTGGAGCTCAATCCCTGGAACCCACAAAGTTCAAAGAGAGAACTGACTCCTGCAAGTTGTTCTCTGAGCTCCATGAACACACACACACACACACACACACACACACACACAATGTAGAAATTAAAAAATACATCTGTAGCCCCAAACGAGAACTAGATATATTTTATCTTTGAGATAACATGTTTATTCCATACAAACACATTATATTAATGCCCATATCTTTCTCATTACATACACATCTTAAAGATGAAATGATGTCATATGTGAAGAATTTGGATAAGAGCAAGAAGCAGTGACCAAGCTACTAGAAATGAGCCCTCTAGAACTCCAGCTGGGCTTTGCACATGCTGACTTGTGTAAAAAGGAGCCAGGATTCCTTGAATCAATCAATAATCACAGTGTGAAGCTTGCAGTACATACCTTAGAACAGCTTGTCGCACCCAAAGCCAAGGAAGCCATCAACGAATTCATAGTTGGAGCTGAAGAGATGGCTCAGTGCTTAAGAGCATGTACTGCTGAGTCTGGGTCCTAGTACCCACATCGGGTGTCTGCCCACAACTCTAGCTACAGGGGCTCTGGCACCCTCTTCTGGTCTCTACCATTGCCTGTACTCACATTCACATACACAGGGCATATACATTATTAAAAATAAAATAAGTCTCAACAANGAAAAATTCAAAGCCCATGCCAAAAGGACTCTGGCAACTAGAAGAGTCCTACTGACTAGAGATGAGAAAAATCTGAGCAAAAATTAAGAATAACAACTGCTAAAACTCAAAATACATTGGATTTTAAACATATAAATTTGTAATAATTCTAAAAATGAAGTCTTTGGCTCCATTGGAGAATGCTAATAAACTACTAACTCACTGTATTAGAAGCAATAAATAGCAGCAAGGGAGAATTTATAGATTGTTTCACAGGTAGCCAGTGGGTTAGAGAACTTTTTAATGGAGTTATTCCTCTAATTAAGTAAGGTTAAAAGGATAAATTAGACTATTTCCCCAAGTTCTGCAATTTATTAGTAAAGTTACACAATGAACATTTACAATGGCTGTCATCCCCTGCTAAAGATTGTTGGTCCCTCCAATTCCCCCTTCCTTCCCTCCCTCCCTCCGTTTTGTTCTTTCAAATGTACGGCTTCTCCTTTGTTAACTTTTGTTATGTTTATATATATATATATATATATTCCTAAATATATAAATATAACATGCTCAGTGGATATATGTAATTTGTATATATGTTTTCAGGGCTGACCATTTGGCATTGGATAGCCAATTGATGTGTTGTTCCCCTGGCTCTCAGTGTTCCTTAGTTTTCTATAGTTCTTTGTCTAGGGTCAAGGCCTCATGAGCTTTCCCAATTGCTTTATAAAAGGAGAGCTCCCTAGAGNTGCTTAGATCTGCGGTGCTGCCTCAGGAATGGGATTAATGTCACTACAAAGGGGGAACTCAATCACCTGCTTACTTGGCCCTCCTATCATACAATGAGAAAGTAAGAGGGTTCTCTACAGATGCTGATGGGAATGGAATAAGATTGGGCATCAGACCCACAGATTAATACTGTTCTCAACCCTGCTCATAGACACTTCTTCTTGTACCAGTCAGTAGTTAATCCAGAAACATAGAACTGGTTAACGTGCTGAGAATAAAAGCAGCAGTTGAATGCTCAGGCCTAAGTGGAGCATCTATATCAACTCTCTCAAGGCTCAGGGTCATTGGAGAAGAATGAGACAAAAGAATTTAATAGCTGGAGAATGAGAAGGAGTACTGTGGAATGCTGTGCTCTGGACATTGCATGGCCATTACACGCATGAACTCACAGCACCTGTAGTGAGCTGCACAAGACCCNTACAAGATCAGCCAGTCAACATTCCAGNATGATTGGGGGAAGGCANTCCCTAGGCCCGACCTCTAACTGAGCATTTCCTGGCTGTGTGGTGGTAGAGGTATGGGGAAAGGAGACATTTTCCTTTGGGGTGTAGCCACTAGTAGGTTGCCCATGTTCCAGAGATGTCTCCATAGCCACGCACACACAAGCAGTGCTAATTGTACTCAGTGGGTTATTAAAAAAAGGGGGGGCATGAAGGTGGGAGGGGCATCCGTGTTGGGAAGCAGGGAGTGGAAAGGAGGATTTAGGTTGGATATAATCAGGACATAATGTATATATGTATGAAATTTTCAAAGAATATACTTAAAAATGTATTTTGAAATATTGGAAATTAGATAAAATTTTTAATGTGGGTAAAAGATATGTACAGATTCAATATATTTTCTTGAATTTTTCAGAGTACATTTTTAAAAAGGATGCATATTTTATATGAATTCAAAGAAAGGAGTTACTAGGAGGAATGTCTACTTATATATATCACAGGCCAGAAAAAGCTGGAAGTAAATTTAATAGTTAAATTTTGAAAAAGGATTTCACATAAAAAATGAAAACTACCTAGATAAATAATATTTTTCTCTTGCTAATAATAAATTCCACAAGAACAAAGGAAGATATGTTGACATTAAAATGTTGAAATTCATATATCTTTAAAAATAAAAGACAAAAATATTTGTACAAATTGTGACAGATTAATGGTTCCTGTTATTTCAGTATAACAGGAAAAAAATCAAAAGGACCTCAAGAAAATGGATATAAAAAGATAATTCATAAAGCAGAGAACAGAAAAGCTAAGAAGCTTGAAAATATTTAGCTGCCATGAGCTATTAAAGATGGGTAGGAGAAAATAGAACATATAATTACCATGTTTTAAAACCCTTATAACACTGGCATCTGATGTTTTTTTATAAAGGTTTGAAAATATACCACTGTCAGAAATATAAATCAGTGCGTATTCTCTGAAGGGCAAGCTTGAGAAGGTGAATAATGAAGATGAAACAAGGTTTTAGGGTGCAGGGACAGCTCAGAGCGCACTCTGCTCTTACAGAGGACTCCAGTTCAGTTCCCAGCACCCACCTTAGGCAACTCACAACTGTCTGTAATTCCAGCTTTTGGGGATCCAACACCCTCTTTTGGCTGTGGGCGCCTGCATTCACATGTGTACGTACCCACACAGGGACACACAAACACATAACTAAAATTTAAAATAAAATCATTTTTTTACAAAGAAATATTTAAAAACNAAGTTTATATTCTGGGGCAGTCATTACACATTCNAAATTTCCAGGACAGTACAGAACACCGTGTGCAAAAAGGGAGCAACTGCCATCCTTCTTGGCTGTGTGTGGCTAGGCCTTTTCAAGGTGACTTTGCATCTCTACACATTAAGCTCCGTCAGAGTCGGGTCTGNGTCTCCTTCCTTTGAGCCTGGCCTTAGCTGCCATGCTTCTCTTGGTAAACTGATCCTGAGAACATATGGCATGAATAAACTCAGACATGACTCATACAATGAGGCTTGTTCTCCTCTGATTTTGAGGGACCTTCTTCCATTATGGATAAGACTAGGCTAGGCTCTGGAGAATGAGGGAGCAGAGGGATCCAGTCCCAGTTAGCCCCTTTGCACCAATCATGTGAATTAGGTCATCCCAGTGGCTCAGACTTGCAGAACCAGCACAAACCAGGGGCAGCTGGTTCTCTGTGAACCTCTTGAGTCCCCAGAAGTTATATGCCTGTTACTTTATGCATTACATTTTGAGAAGTTTAAAAAATAAAAGCTGAATTATTGAAAATAAGCAGAAACATTGACAACTGATTATTCACAAAGGTGCTTGTTTTTAAATCATTTATATTAATCAAGTTTGAACCAACCTAAATGCCTCATAAGAAAGAATGCTTAATTATGTTAACTATAGACTTGAAGATTGCAAAATTATTTTATTTTATATTTAAACTAATTTTATTACATTTGTTTATTTACTTATTTAGTGGTATATGTGTGGATGTGCACCCATGGAAATGCACACATGAGTGCATGTGTAGACATCCATGGCATACATTTGGAGGTCACAAGACAACTTACAGGAGCCCATTCTTTGCATCTACTATGTGGGTCTTATGAATGAAACTCAGGTCATCAAGCTTGGTGGTAAGCACCTTTACCCACTGAACCTTCTAACCAGTTTGATAAAACTATTAAAACCCAGAATTTTGAGCTGGGTGTAATCACATGAGCCTGCAATTCCAGCATGCAGGAGGCAGAGATGGAGAATCCTTCAGGCATTTGAAGCCAGTCTGGGCTATACAGTAGGTTCTAAGCCTCTCCTGTCTCCTGCCTGGGACAAAGACATTCCCTCATCTATAGCAGACCCCAAAAGTAAAATGATTCAAATGAGTCAGAAATGGCATGAGGAAATGTTTGCTCTGGGGAAGCTGCCCAGTATCCAGGCTCAGGCAGACCTGAGCCTAAGCAATCACAGCAGATAAGAAGGGACAAAGCTAGATCCTGTGAAGCAGCCAATAACTCTCCAGTAGTCTGCCTTTCGGAAACCAAGTTTCTCTACTCCACAGCCCTGAGAGATGGAGAGTGCCAGCAAGAGGCAGAGGTGGGTGGGACTGGAAGCCAAACCAGTCCAATTAGAAAACTCATTTGCTTTGGCAGATGCCAAGGACTGTGCATGAAAAAAGATAAATACAACGTGATGAATTGGGCCCTTGACTATATCCATCTTTCCCCTAAATCACATAATCACTAAATGACTACACTGTCCAGGGCTGGTCGNAGATAAGAGACTGCTGTGTGCTACCTCATCCCAGCAGAGAAGGAAGCTTAATCCNTAGAACAAGAGTTCTCATCTGAACATGTTAGATCGAGAGTCTTAACAGCCACTTCTGTCTCACTCCATCCCAGCCCAGTGCCTCTGCAGCCTCCCTCATACTCACTGAATACTTCACACATGAAGTAATGGAACACAGAGCTGGGGGCGGTGTGCTAGCCTTCGGCTTCCCATTTAAATTTACAGCTCGCTGCTTGAAGAGTCCCCGGGCTCTGACTAAGGTGGTGATTATGCTGTCCATCAATTAGCTTGCATTTCAGCACAATATTTGGGGCCCCTTTCCACTCCCTCGTAACAGAGAGCTGTTTAACTCAACACACACACATGCATGTAGGTTCTCTCCCAGGCATTATTACTAAGTTCCAGGACGTGTGTCACCCAGATGTGTCTGCCACAATGTGTTCCTTGTATTGAAAGAATTACCAGAAATATCTTTCATGCTAGTAAACTTCTGCAGCAGAGACCAGTTGCTCACCACAGTACCACTTTTTCATCAACTGTCTCAGATTTAATTGTCCTGTCTGCACATCCCATCCATTGTGACACTTAATGTCACAAGCTAGCGAATCTCTCTTGGATGGTTTTCCAGTGAAAGCTGCTTTTAGAGACTCCTCATTTCTGAATGTGGAAACCCTTTNTGAACCCTGTAGATGGTGTGATAATAAAGAAAGAAGAAAGTGACATTGACTAATATTTACTCATTCCTTTTTAAACGTGAAATTTCAATTTAATGGACAACTGTGAACACGCAGGTGGGGAGAAANACAGAAAGGGAGGAGTTAGGTCAAACACGTGCAAACTCAGCTGCTGAGATGGCTCAGTGGGTAAAGGCACTTGATGCCAAGCATGCCGATCTGAACTTGATCACTAGAACCCACATGGTGGAAGGAGAGATCTGACTCCCATAAATTGTCCCTTGACCTCTACATGCATGCCATGACATGACATTAGCGCGCACGCGCGAGCACACACACACACACACACACACACACATACACACACACACTCATGAAATATTTTAATAGCATAATGCCTGCAAACTGACATATAATAATAACCTCATCTGTTAGAACAGATAAGCTACCTATCTCTCTTTCATGCTGTATGACAACTTTAGAGAAAGGAAAATAATAGGGGCTGAGGAAACTCTAACATGCCTCAAAATCTGGAGGGTTTTTCATGGGAAAGAGGACTCCCCACGGGATTCTAGAATGGAAGATACTCACTGTGGCTTGTGCACATACACATATACAACAATAAGTGAAAATGAATATAATAAAACCACTTGTCTTTGGATTTAAGGCTATATGAAATCAAGCAAGATTGGGCTTTTATAAAAAAGATCAAAGAAGACTTATAATACATCAAAGAAGATGTATAATTACTACAGTTGCATAAATGATTTCGTTGCTAATTTTCAAGAGTCTTCATTGCTAATTTTGAAGAGTCTTCCATTNAGTCTCCACTGCTACCAAGGGAGTCCCATTTCTACCTCAAATATTCTGTCAGACTAGTGGTCAAATGACTGGATTCTAGAATCCTGTGGGGAGTCCTCTTTCCCATGAAAAACCCTCCAGATTTTGAGGCATGTTAGAGTTTCCTCAACCCCTATTATTTTCCTTTCTCTAAAGTTGTCATACAGCATGAAAGAGAGATAGGTAGCTTATCTATAGTGAGTATCTAGGGTCAGAGGACAACTTGAGGGAATCAGTTTTCTCTTTCCACCATGTGAGTCCCAGAGATCAAACTGGTTGTCAGGCTTGGTGGCAAGTCCCTTTACCCACTAAGCCATCATCCTAGTGCCTACAGTTATATTGAGGGCTATCAAATATTTATACTAAGCTCTAAAATAAGGCAATAAGATGAGAATAGTTCACATGTAAAAGCTTAGAATAAAAGACAAAAAAGCATGATTTTACCTCTCTCCGTCATTTTCTCTATCAGCTTCTTCTTTGGCTTTACCTGGTTCTGTTTCCTGGGGAAGTCTCTTGAATGTTCATCTGTAATCATAGCCATCCATGANAGGCCAGCCAAGGAGCTAGGAGGGCTCTGCAAGTGGGATTTCAGAGGCAAGCCAGGATCAGGACATGGCTACCCTGTCTGTGACCAAGCCCTGCTCTGGTCTGGCTATGTCTGGCACTAACTATGAGCCCAGGCAGGAAAGCAAACACTTGGGCTCAGCTTCCTGCCAGGGCAGAACTACCTTGGCCACTGCTGGGAGAGATTGCTCTGGAAAGCTGTGGTTCAGCCAGTTTAACCAGCTCCACGTGAGGGAACCCCCCCCCCCAACCTCAGCAGTAAGGACCACAGAAGGCAGAGCTCTTCTGTGAGCAGAGGCACCTTGAGTTCAGGGGCAGGTTCACCATCAAGTGCCAGCCTCATGGGTCTCAACAGAATACCACAGTAAGCTCTTTCCATCAGATGCTCAGACATCCACCCATGCAGCATGCATTAGCCCATCCATCCCAGCCTTGTATGGCCCCTTCATCCGGATGAATGCAGAAAAAGCCTTGCCTATAGTGCTTGGCAGTCTTTGCCTGTTTTGGCTGTGACAATTCACGGGAGAGTGTGAATCAGTCAGCCAGATGGGAGGGGAAGGAAAACAGGGATTGATCCACCCTGAAAAAATATTGGGGATGGGGAGTTGAAATATTTATAACCAGGGCTTGGTCCCTGTGGAGCGAGGCCAGTGGGTTTCACAAGCAGGCAGGGCTGTAAACAGTCAGGACCCACCCTCCTGGGCATACACTGTCCTAAGCAGTGACAGGAACCACTTGACTGCCAGAGCACCCTTTATCAAGCTGAGGGACGGTAGTGAGAACGCTGAATGCCGAGGAATTGGATTCCTGGCTTGCAACAGCATTCGGTGCAATCATTTATAGCAGTAAATAAATGTTAGGAAAGCTCATGGGGAAGCCATTATCTAAATGCCTAAGTATGACAGGCTTGTGTTAGGGCCAGGCATGCATTTCTGGCAGTGTGAATACACGTCTGTTCACAGCGTCTTTTTTTAGATGACTTTGAAAAACAATGTCATCACTGGGATACTGCAAACCAGAGCAAGTTTCGTCTTTCTTTTTTCTTCTTGATGGAAGGGGNAAAGTGACATTGGTCCACATGCCATCTGAGAGGAAAGAGATTTGTTCTGTTGAAAAGCACCCAGAGCACCCCTCTGGAAGGTTTTACTATTGAAATAACTCTATCATTGTTATTGTCTTGCTATTTATGGACTGAATATATTTGTTCCAACAGCAAGCCTGTATCTTTAGACATGTTTTCTGAAGTACTAATCTTAAGAAACACCAACATTTAAGGCCCTGTTATTCTAAACTCTCGGTTGGAAATATCACAAATAAGAGGAAAACTTTACAGTCATGTATATATTGAATATGGGAAGCTATTACTCCCTTTCCAAACTGTTCTGGACTGTGTCTTTCTCTTCCTGTCATGTTTTCTGTACTACTGAACTTTTAGCCATTTCTAGAAGCCAGGATAGTAAAATTCATCCTTGTTCCCCCAATCCCCAACTTCCTTTCTCATCCACTGGCATTCAGTTGGTAACTTCTAATTCCTCAATTGCTCTCAAATATATCACCGCTGCTGCTTTCTGTGTTTATCTCCTGGGTACCTTTCACCAGAATTAACCAAGAATCTCTCAATAGCTTTCTCTGACTCTAACCATCCTATTTCCCATCAGTTTTTCCATCATTCTCCTCTTCAAAATAGTTCTAAGGCTCCCATAGGGTTATGGATGAGATGCAGAGCCTTGATGTGGTACCCAAAGCACTTGTGTCCCTAGTTTTAGATACTGTATGGAGCATCCATGTGGTACCCAGAGTACTCGTGACCCTAGTCCTACAGATAAGATGCAGAGCATCCATGTGGTACCCAGAGTACTCATGACCCTAGTCCTAAAGATAAGATGCAGAGCATCCATGTGGTACCCAAAGTACTCACGACCTTAGTCCTACAGATAAGATACAGAGCATCCCATCCATGTGGTACCCAAAGCACTAGTGACCTGTACCATCATTTCTCTCTCCATCCTCTTATCCAATGTCCTTTTCATGTTCCCTGTACCAGCCACAGTGGACCAGTTATAATTGTTTAACATGCCATACTGACTTATCTCCATGNCTTTGGCCTCCTCTNCCTAGAAAACACTTCTTCCCACTCTCCCTGCCCAATCTGAAACATTTACCTATGGACTCATATTTGTCTCTTGGGACTCCATCCAAGCCTTGGTTCCACACAGGTGCCTTCTCTGATACATTCTTGCCCTCTATATGTTCTCTGGGTNCCATTAGGGTTGATTTTATATGTCACCTTGACTAAGTACTATGGGATGCCCAGATATTTGATTACACTCTAGGTGTAANTGTGGGAATTTTCCTGGATACATTTAACATTAACATACGTAAAGTAAGTATAATGCCCCCTTCCATGTGCAGGCCTTACCCCATCTATGGAATGTCTTATTAAAAAAACAGTAGAGGACAGGAGAGGATTATAAAAGTTCTGTTCACTATCATAGGACAAACCCATGCTAAGTGATATAAAGATTAAATATTAAGAGACACAAGCTAGAGTCATCAGAGAGGAAGGAGCCCCGTTGAGGAAATGCCTCCATGAGATCCAACTGTAAGGCATTTTCTCAATTAGTGATCAGTGGGCAAGGGCACAGCCTATGGTGTGTGGTACCATCCCTGGGCTGGTAATCCTGGGTTCTATAAGAAAGCAGGCTGAGCAAGCCAGGGGAAGCAAGCCAGTAAGCAGCACCCCTCCATGGCCTCTGCACCTGCTCCTGTCTCCAGGATCCTGCCCTGTGTGAGTTTCCACCGTGACTTCCTTAGGTAATGAACAGCAATGTGGAAGTGTAAGCTGAATAAACCCTTTCTTCCCAACTTGCTTTCTGGTCATAGTGTTGCATCAAAAAAAACCCAGAAACCCTAACTAAGACAAACTGGTACCAGCATAGTGGTGTATTGCTGTGACAAACCTGACTATGTTTGGGGGAGGACTGTGGAAGAACTTTGAAACTTTGGGCTAGAAGAACCATTGAGTGTTAAGAGCTCAGTGGGATGTTCTTTAGGAGCTTAGGAGGTAAGAATGCTAAGAGCAGTGCAGAAAATGGAGGCCTGGCTTGTAAATGTCAGATGGAAGTTTAAAGANTCTATCTGGGTCATTTGTTATTTTGAATTAAGATTCTGTGGTTCTGGTTAACTGGGGCTGAAGAATCAGCTGTGATTAACAAGACACTTGATGCTGGTCATCTGGAGCTAAGGAATTAGTGGTGATGAAGAAGAGACCAGCATCACTAAGTTGAAATCTTCTGGGAAGTGTTTCCTGAGAGCACAGAGAAGCTGTGTTCCAGAGGTGGCCCAAGGTTGTACCTCGTGCTGGCAGCCAGACTTGGCAATATGTAAGAGTCACCCAGAAGGTACTGGTTTTGAAGGCNTGAAGGGGTCATGGAGAGCAGCTGAGGCTTGNCACTGTGAAAGGCCAGGAGAGGCCATTGGTGAAGGTGCAGCCTCAGTGGCAATTGAAGGCCCAGGACTGGAGGGGTCACNCAAAGAAGTTGAGGCTTGGCACTGTGAGGAGAGCCTATTGGTGAAAGTNCAGCCNAGCTGCAGCAGAAGACCCCAGTGTTCTGGAGANGCCAGTNTCATGGGATGACCACCAAGAACAGCAGCAGCAGTGNAGTGGAGGCAGCTGGAGCCTCCAGGACAAGCTGTATATCCTGCAGAAGGCAGAGCTNGAGANATGNCCCAAGCCCTCTGGAGGGGTCCAGAAGATCGTGAGTGGATCCCAGACTAGGTGGTTGGAATTTTGTTTTGTTTTGATTTGATTGTGATTGTGCCCTGATTTTCCCTCTTGAAGTAAGAAAGTATTTTACTGGAACCCACAGTTGAGGAACTTTGAATTTTAAAAGACTTTGGATTTTTAAAGAGATTGGCTATTTTAAAGGAACTGAAATTTTAATGTGTGTGAATTTGTAAAGACTGTGGGACTTTTGAATGTTTTTAAGATCTTGGGGATGAATAAGGGAAGGGTTGTGTCAAGTTGACAAGGGGTCAGTTGTTCTGGCTGGTTTTGTGTATCAACTTGACACAAGCTGGAGTCATCAGAGAGGAAGGAGCCCCAGGTGAGGAAATTCCTCCATGAGATCCAGATGTAGAACATTTTCTCAATTAGTGATCAGTGGGGAAGGGCACAGCCCTTTGTGTGTGGTGCCATCCCTGGGCTGGTGTCCTGGGTTCTATAAGAAAGCAGGCTGAGCAAGCCAGGGGAAGCAAGCCAGTAAGCAGCACTCCTCCACGGCCTCTGCATCAGCTCCTGTCTCCAGGATCCTGCCCTGTGTGAGTTCCTGCCCTGACTTCCTTTGGCAATGAACTGTGATGTAGAAGTGTAAGCTGAACAAACCCTTTCCCCCTCAACTTGTGTTTTGGTCATGGTGTTTCATCAAAGCAATAGAAACCCTAACTAAGACAAAATGCAAATAGAAATGACNAGGGTCTCAAAGTAAAATTTAAAGAAGCAATGTACTGACAAGCAACTGATNAAAAAAACCAGAAATTGTGTTTATTTGTAGACTTTTTCAGGAAGAATATAATATAGCATTATTTTTGGGTAGTATTAGCTGAGAATACGCATTAAAATTAATGAATATGCTTATTTATTTTACAGGGTTTTTATACGCATTAAGTTTTTTTTAATTATGTAAATTACTTAACTCAGGACCTGCCAACTCAGTCATGCTCAAAAATTATTGATTGCCCTTGGTGTTTTGTATTGCTAACAATATTGACAGCATATGAATCAGTAATATTNGTGCTGCAGGGTATGAAGTATATAATAGAAAATATTAGAAATTTATAGAACTAGAGTTAAGAGCACAATGAATAGGGTGTGTGTGTGAGTGTTTGTATATGTGTGTTTCTATGAGAGTGGGTATAATTGAGACAGTGTGTGGGTGTGTATATAACCGTGTAAGCAGATACATGTGTGAGCAAGTGTGCACACAAAAGCCAAAGGAGGATGTCAGGTGTCTTTCTCTATATTTCTCTGCATAATTTCCTCAAGGTAGGGTCTCTTATTGAGCTTGGANCTATTCTGGCATCCAGATGGCAGCCAGCTCCAGTGGTCCTCCTGCCTCAGCCTCACTCCACCCCAGCCCTGGGGCTCCAGGTATCCACTGCCATACCTAGCTTTCTTTNTGTAGAATGGAATCTGAACTCAGGTCCTCACACTTGTCCAGCAAGTGTTCTCACCCATGAAGCCATTTCCCCGGCTTTAGAGTGAGTTCACATGTTTTTTGGTTATTGAAGCATCAAATGAGAAATCAAAAAAGAAGAGAGGGAGAAAAGGAAAGATGAAAGGGATGGAAGGAACATGGAAGAGAGACAGAGAAATTCCATCTAAATAAAAATGGTTTGATGTGTAGTTCTGTGTATGTGGCTACACTTAAAAAAAAAAAACTTGCCTGGAAGTAGAGGCAAATGCCTTTAATCCCAGCACTTGGGAGGCAGAGGCAGGCGGATCTCTGGTCTACAGAGCAAGTNCTAGGACAGCCAGGGCTACACAGAGAAACCCTGTCTCGAAAAACAAAACAAACAAAGAATCTCAACACTCCTTAAAGATAGAAAAAATGGCCAACAAATTAGGAACAGAAAGAAATGACCTCAGCACAATGAATATCATCTATGAAAAGCCCATGTGTAAAATTGCACTAGTGATGAAAAGTAAGAATTTTAAGAATTTCTCCTTTAAGATCAGAAACTGGGCTTGGATTCCTTTCTTCATCACTTCNGCTCTGCAGTATATTTCCCCATCATGATCTTGATGACCCTTGCTCATAGAATCCCTCTTGTCTCTCTTTGACTCGAATTAGCCAGCTTTTCTTAACTTTAAATGATCTCATCTGTCTTTTGCTTCTGGGCTTTTACCTTTCTCTAATTCTGTATACCTTTCTTTCTTATTCCATTGCTGGTTGTGTAGCTGGGTGGCTGTGTAGCTGGGTGGCTGGACCCTGATGTCCTCCTCCTTTTCTCCCTCCTAGATCTCTCCTCCCAGATTTCTCCTTCTATTAATTCTGTCTGCCTGCCAGCCCTGCCTATCCTTTCTCCTGCCTTGTTATTGGCCATTCAGCTCTATATTAGACCATCAGGTGTTTTAGACAGGCACAGTAACACAGCTTCACAGAGTTAAACAATGCAACATAAACAAAAGTAACACACCTTAAAATGATATTCTACAACAGTCCTCTGACTTCTACGCTTATTCTTGGTCACACATGTGCACACACATAGTGATATTAGATGATAGATTATAGATAGATGACAGATAAAGAGATAGACAGACAGACAGATAGATAGATGTTCAAATAACTCAAAAATAAAAGTAGCATGTAATGTATGACCTGGGTATCCCTCTTCTTACTGGCTCTCTAACGAGCTGAATTTGGAACATTACAGATATCAGCACTCTCATTTTNACTGCAGCCAAAGGACGTGAGAGTGAAAGGGTCTCTGAGGATGAGAAAGGGGAACAGGGGGAGAGGATAAGGGCCCTACTCTGTGGGTAAATACGAAAATGCATTTAACCAACACATGAAAATTTCATCATGAAACCTCCTTTTTTAAATTAAAAAATAATAATAAAAGACTGGAGAGCTGGCTCAGNGGTTATGAACATATATTGCCCTTGTGGAGGACAAGACTTTGGTTCCCAGCACCCATGTTGNGTGGCTCACAGTTACCTGCAATTCCAGTTCCAGAAGAACCATTATCCTCTTCTGGCCTCTGAAGGAACCTGCATTCATGTAGCCATTCTCACACGTACACATACATACACAAACACACACACACACACAAACACATATACATATACTTTAAAAAATAAAGCACATATACATATACATGTACATCCTTTTAGAAAATCCTACTCATCGAAGGTGACACATTGTCCTTTCAGGTCTAGGCTTCCTGTGTTGTCACACACCCTTCCAGGTCACTCAGCCATCTCCCTCCCACATGGAGGAGTTCATGGCCCAAAGGCAGGAACAACTGCTGGAAATGTCCTTGGAATCCAGGAGAACAAGAAGGCTGAGTGGGAGTTGCCTGGCCTGGAGGAGAAGCTACGCTCATCTGATGGGTCTAGAAGCCAGCCCAGGAGTGGGCAGTGACTCACTGTTTCGTAAAGATTGTGCAAGGCCTGATAAGCACATGCTTTGTTTCTCCTAACCATATCCTAAAATAGGAGGACTATAATTTACCCACATAATTCCTAATTCAGAAAGACAGAATCGGGGCAATGAGGCCCTTCAAATTGAATAGAGACAGATAGTTATCACACATTAAATGTAACAAGCAACAGGCTGAGATAACAGAACAGTGTGTAGAGTCTTCAGATATTTATGGCCTCTTTAAAAAAAAAAACACACCGCTCTCAAAGACAGAATTCCCTAGTATGTCTCAAAGTAGTCACCATGTGCATACACTGTTGGAAGGCTAACAANTAAAACATGGGGCAGAGGCAATCAAAAAGAAAGTGCAGCTCACTGATGAAGAGAATTCTTGTCATAAAAGCTTTTCCATTCAAAATAGGTTTCAGTCAGAAACAGGCTCTCTGTCCCTCCCTGTAGTATGCATTCTTGGTAGCTCTGTTCAGAACATTGCCAATCCCATCACACATTTGTTTTATATGGTTTTCAAGTGGGTCTGCAGTTTCCCTCTGGCCAGAGAACTCTATAAAAGCTACTAGGGGAATAAGAAGTTCAGACAGGTCGTCTCCCAGGCTTGGAAGCCATGCCTGGCTCAACTCTGAGCTTTCAGAGAGGTGGGGGTGGGCAAGAACCTCAGCCAGGCATCATAGTACCTTTGAGTTTAGGTGACTTGCCAACAGGAGATAACTGTGTGCAGTTCTCTTGGGTCGTTTGTCAGAAGACAATAGAGGCTGGGGAGATGACTGAGGCAGTAAAGTGATTGTCTGGCAAGCAGAAGGACCCATGTTTGATCCCCAGAACCCATGTCAAAAGNTTTTTTTTAAATCTGAGTGTGACAGAGTGTGCTTATAATCCCAGCACTGGGGAGGAGGACACAGGAGGATTCCTGGGGTTCATGGACCAGACACCCGGAAGAAATAAGGTTAATCNTATCCCAAGGAATGAAAGTCAAAGCTGATTGGCTCCACACCAACACAGGCACACACACATACACACACACCACAAAGAACTCTCACTAGGATTTTTTTAACCAGGTAGCTCTAGGAACAAGTCCAATGCTGGGTGAAGTTTGTCTTGCCTATGTGAACATCAGTCCCCTCCCCTAAGTAGTAACAGGCAGNAAATGGGGTGAATAGAAGCAAGGAGGAGCTGGCAGAGTCTGGCTCTCATCTTTCATCACTGGGATCCATTTCCTCCATCCTTNCTCTGCACTTTTCTGTCCCCCTTCCCCACCTGATGGATTAGTATAAATCTTCCAGGATCTGGAGCTTTGCATAGCCAGCCCTGGCCACAAGGCTTTTGGATGAGTTTGAGGATTAGAGACTGCCCTGGGCAAGTGTTTTCCTGGTCCCCTCAACACTCAGGACGCCACTCAATCATCTCTTTTCTGTATTCCTCACTGAGCCAGCAACTGAACGTGTGCCTTCAATTNAATGCTTATTAAAGAGCGTGTTGCCAAGTGGTTCTATAATTGTTCTCAGACCCAAGCCTCATTTCAAATAAATGGTTAGATTCTTAAAAGGAATGTTTCTACTCCTTTTCCCCGTGCAATAAAGCGCAGCTTCCTGCTCTAAACACTCACTGGACACTTGTTAATCTACCATTGTACTTATAACCCAGACCAGAGAAGTTTTAAAAACCAAACATGAATCTATCTCTTTTTACAAACCCCATTCTAAATGTCCTTTTAAGATTTCTCTATTGGTCAAGCATGATGGCTCACAACTGTAATCCCAGCACTCAGAAGGCTGAGGCAGGAGGATTGCCATGAGTTTAGTCAAGACCAACCCAGTCCACAGAGGTCCTTCTCAGAGATCTAGGGGAGATGTCTCAATCACATGCAAGCCTGAAGACCTGAGTTTGAATCATCAGGATTCTGGTTAAATTTGGGTCTGGTGGCATGCTCCTGTAATCCCAGTGACAGCAAGATGGGAGGAGCAGACAGGTAGATCACTGNACACTCACTCTCCAGCCAGCCAACACAGTCAGCTTGGTAAAGTTCCAGGCCATGAGAAGCCCTGAGGGATAGTACTGTCCTGTGACCTCCACGTACATGCCCACACATATTCATGCACATCCCTGTGCATACAGACACCCATGAGCACTCACACAGTAAATAAATGACCCTATCAAAAGTCACCTTTATGTCATCAAAACATTTATGGTTAAGCTGTGGACAGAAATGTTTGAAAATAATCTCTATTGCAAAGCTGCATGATATTGTATAAAGTCTTGGTTCTTGAAAATTCAGCAACATNTAGGACCAGGCCACATAAATCAGTTAGCAGTTGTCCCGATTCCCAGGGACAGTGTGGTTATGTAAACATTTCTGCAGAAATTGGTCCTTGTATTGCCTTTAGCTACAGACAAGACCAGAAAATATAAGACACAGAGTTGACAGCTGATGGAAAATTCAAAAGATTGGGTAGCACAGCCCTGTGCCCTCAAGGAAAACAAAATGCTTCTCAACTTTGATGGGGCAGCATCCCAATAAGCTACTTAAAGTCATGACTGTGGTTTCATCTCACGCAGCAGCATGCTGCATGTAGCCTTTGTTCTCTGTAACTACATGGCTGAGATGGGGTTCGGGCTCACAGCTGGAAGGCCAGCATCTTAGAAAGCATCACACGGCCTAGTGACAGCCCAGGAAGATGCCCACTCACAGATAACCAGGTTTACTAAATGCCTATCACTTCCACACCATAGGAAACCCAAAGCATTTACATTGGACTATTCTTGGCTGGGNCTTTTGTGTGGCCTTTCCTGGGGAGATTAACAAATGGTTATTTACCCCAGATACTACACTCAGCACAGACCAAAGAAAAGAATTCCACTGGAGGCCAGCTTGTGAAGCAATGAGTTAATTGGTGTTATTTACATGAGCATGGGGAAGGGATTCCCTGGAAAAGCAATATGTGAGTGGCTACAGTACTGAAGCAAATGACTCTGTCNGCAACCATTAACTACCTATAAATAGTCAGGGAGGGACAGGAGTCCAAGGGGGTAGCAGTCATGCCATGCCAAGGACAGTGTTCCCTAACAGCCCTCTGGGTTAACAGTTAACTGGCCAGATTACCAAGAACCAGCATGTGCTTAGACGATCTACCTCAGATAAAACATCAGTTGGGAGTCCTGGGGGGAAGCAATGGTGACTGGCCAGCAAGCCTTCTGCTCTGTGGGTCAGATAGTCCTATGCTACCTGACCTTCAAGCTTAATAAAATGCTCAAATCTTTGGACTTCAGTTTATTAAAATGACTTAAAAATAGATACAATTTAACAAAATTGTAATTTTTCACTATGATACACCCATTCCTAGCCTCTTCGTAGTGATTATTCAGGAGCAATGGCTAGTGCTCTGATTGTGCCTTCAAAGGCTCCATCCTTCCACTGACTGTCCCTTGACAACAGCCTTTCCCTAGAGTCTGGGCCCATGTTACACTGCATGCCTCACCTTTTCCAAAAGTGTCACAAGACTGTAAGATTTAGGGGGAAGTACCATGGCATACCACAAAAGCATCCCAGCGCCCATCATAAGACCTAGTAGATGGTTAGTACTGAAAGGCTTTGGGGTGATGACTCTATGTGATACTCCACAGCCATGAGGAGCAGCTGGATGAGTGTAAGGCATGACAGAACCACCTGCCATTGTTTCTATCTCATTTAACTTTGCAGAGATTCCTAATGAAGCTGCTTTTCATGCCCTGGAGACCTGTACAAGATTGGCCCCATGAATGCTCTGTCATTGAGAAGGGGCAGGACTTCCAAGGTCCTGTCCTTCCTAAGTATTTATAGGCAGTTAATAGTTGCTGATAGAAAGGCTCATGAGGCCTCACCCCTTCCCTGAGGGTGCCTAAGCAGTTAATGGTGGCTGACAGAGACAGTTTCTTCAGAGGTATAGCCATTCATAAGTTGCTCATGGTCTTAAGGGTAACCCCAATGAAACTCGTTGGTTCACAAGCTAAATGTAGGTGCAATCATTTCTTTATAGTCTGGCCTTGCTGCAATAACCTTCATCTGGGTGTCAGAGAAGACCCACGAGTCACATTGCAGAAGCCTGAAGTGAGTCAGATACCTGAAGCTAACCACTCTAATGACAAGCATGTACCATCATTCAGTCACCCAGGTCTGTGTCTGGATTCAACTTGTGTATTTCTTGTGAGTATGTGTGTGTGCACGTGCGTATTTGTGTGTTTGTGTGTACTGGCTTCTGTCTGTGCATGTATACAGAGTCTTCCTCTATCACTCTCCATTATATTTTTTGAGACATTATATTTTTTGCACCAGAGGTAGAGACAGCAGGATCCCTGTAGTTCCCTGGACAGCTAGTACTGCTGATTCAGTGAGCTCCAGGATCAGTGAGAAACCCTGTCTCAAAAACTCAAGTAAAGGGAGATTATAGGAAAACAACCCAAATTGACTTCTGTTCTCCACAGGCACGCATATACCTGTACCTAAATATACACACATGCATATACCACACACACACACACACACACACATTAAATGCTAAATGACTACTCTTTGAGCATATTCCCCATAACAGCCTACTATCTTCTTCTTTCTCATCTATGCCCTCTCATTAGGCTTTGTTTCATCAGANAGTTCCCATCTACTTTCTTGTTATTGTGCATTAATGATTTTAGATAGCTATATAAAATCTAGGGCTCATAAATAACTAAAGTAGTCCAACCACATCACCCAGAGATCACACTCCTGGGTAGTTCCCCAAAGCATTCCAACACAGCATAGCACATCCATGCTTATCACAGCACTAGTCACACTCACTAATCTATGAACCAGCGACATCAGATCAATGTGTCCGTGTGGCCAGTCAAGTTAAGCACATGGCAGTTTTATCTAGAGGTGAAATAATATAAAGTCAATATNAGATACTNGGACCCTACTGAGAATTCATTCATGGTTGAATTTCGGTTTTCTATAGTGACCTTAAATTGAAATAAAACAATTCACAGGAAATGGGGAATTCTTTTTTTTTTATGTTGACTCCAAGTTGGAGTTGGACATTTTATTCAAAACAGATATCACATACAAGAGGTAGGATGACTCAGAGTGAAGGAATAGACATTTAATCATGGTTTTACCACTTCCTAGATACAAGATAAAATGCAATTTGTTGGCTGTGTAATTTTTCTTTTCTTTTCTTTTTTTTAATTAAAAAGATTTTCCACTCCTTTTACATACCAACCTCAGATCCCCCTCTCCTCCCTCCTCTCTCCCCTCCAGCTCCCCACCTCAACCCACCCCCATTCCCACCTCCTCCAAGACAAGGTCTCCCATGCAGAGTCTCTGGAGCCTGGCACTCTCAGCCAAGGGACAAGACCCTCCTCCCTGTGCCAAGACTGCCCCACGTGTCTCACCACAGGCACTGGGTTCCAAAAGGTCAGCCCCTGTACCAGGACGGATCCCAATCCCACTGCTGGGGGCCCCCAAACAGTTCAAGCCAAACAATTGTCTCAAGCCTCCAGAGGGCCCAGTTCAGCACCATTGGGGGCTCCACAGTTATTGGTCGACAGTTCATGCATTTCCACCAGCCTGGCTGCCTTCATGATCTCAGTGTCCCTTGTTCATAGAATCTCTCTTCTCTCTCATCAATTGGACTCCTGGAGCTCTGCCTGGCGCCCGGCTGTGAATCTCTGCATCTGCTTCCATCTGTCTCTGGATGAGGGCTCATGGGGACTTCTCAGCGTCTATGGGATGTCAGTAGAGAGCAGGGCAGAGANGGGAGACTGAAGTCTTTGCTTCCCATCTCTTTCCCTCCTAAGCACTTTAGACACTCGNTGTGACGCAGAGCAGGGCCCTCCTGTGTTCAGGAGCTGATGTTCGGAGGGTGTCCCACCAACCAGATACTCAGAGTTTGGAGCCTTACCTTGTGTTCTCTTCTGAAACCCAACAGAAATCTGGCTCTTGGCGGTCTGATCAGGGGTCTTAAATATCTTTCTAAAGTAATAAATAATGTGATCAATCATCAGTGGTCCTAATGAGGAAACCACAGCTACTGAAATTAGGAGCAGATCTTTAGCCATAGTACCAGGAGCTGTCAACAGCAGAAATGCCACTTTCGAGGCAGCCTGGCTCTAATGGGCATTTTTGCAGGCAGAGATCTGATAGGTACCTGGAGTGAAGAGAGTTTGGAAAGTCTCCACCCATATACTCAAAACCACTGATATTACTACATTCCCAAGTACATTANGCCACTTGCTACAATGTTATACTCAAGGATAAGTAGTTTATTAAAAAGAGATGGGTAGTTTATTTTTTTAAAGAGTTATTTGGAGGCCAAACTTTAAAACTGCAGGTCACCAGCTCTTTTGCTGCATCCCCATCACTACACGGCAGATGGTATCATGATGGCATCAAAGCCAGAGAGAGATCACATGACATGATGGTTAATCTTGACTGTCGTGTGGATTGGATCTGGAATCAACTAAAAGGTACACCTCTAGACAGGTCTTGTAGGCATTTCCAGAAAGGGTTCACTGAGGGAAAATCCCTCTCTCAGCATAAGTGGTACCTTCCAGTAGGCAACTCAGATATGAAGAGGTCCAAAGAAAGAGCAGGGCTGCCTGCCGTTCCACTTCTTGCTGGTGAATGTCTGTCCACCAATGCTGCTGTCTACCTTGGCTAACATCAAACAGACTGAAGACCAGTGGCTCCCCAGGAGTCCTCCAGGCCTTTCTTACCACATGGAGACTGCTGAGATATCCAGCCTCACAGACTGAGCAACTACCAGCTTCTCAGCCTTTGCAGCACTCAGACAACCTCTGTTTTGT
>LZPO01116964.1:508518-529373 GCA_001675575.1 Neotoma lepida
CATACACACACACACACACACACACATACACGTGCATCACTTCCCTGTAACTGGGATATCAAGGGAACAGAAACTGAATTGGCTCTGTTCAGCCCACAGTAAGCTCTCTGAGCAAACACGCATCAGAAACCACAAACCAGCAGTTTGGAGGGCTCAGCTGGCATTTCTATATATGTTTGTCTGTTTACAAACTATTTTATCACTTTTTTCACTAGTGACAGCATTTCNAATGTACAGATTTTACTTAAAACTGTAAGTTCTAGCTTCTCCTGAATAATTTTTAAAAGTTTAAAAATGCAGACTCTATTTATTTTCAACAATTATGCTGCTGATGCTGGATCGGAATGATGCTGTGTCTGGACTTCCTCCTGCTGACTTTCTCTCCAGCTCACCTCATGCAGATCAGTCCCCACCATGCTGCTACTGAGGACCAGTGGCAGTTCTGATTATCACATGGCTGACGTATTTCTCTCTTCTGGTAGCTGCCTTTATTTATACCACCCCCATGGCCTTTGCAGTTACGTCTGTGTTTCAGACCTTCCCTCCTTTCCTCTCTCTCTTCCTACCCTAAGCCACACCTCCTGTTCATAACCAGCAGTGTCTTAACTTCAACCTTTCTTTTTGTATGTCTGAGTGTGTACACATGTGTATTGGTGCACTCGTGTGAGTAGGTGTGCATACACGTGTAAGAGCATACAAGTGCAGACTGGAAGGGTACCTCTGATGCCCACCTTGTCTGTTAAGACAGACTTCCCATTGGCCTGGGGCATGGAACAAGCTAGGCTGACTGGCCAGAGAGTTCCAGGAAACCTCCTGTCTCCATCTCCCCAGCACTGGGGTTACAGCCAGTTTTAGGTGGATTCTGGATGTCAAGCTCAGGTCTTTGTGCTTCCACTGCAAGCCCTTTAACAGCTGAGCCATCTCTCTGGCCGTGAATCCTCCTTTAGGCTGTGCCCACCGGCTTTTTTAGAGATGAGTCAAGACTGGATCACAGAACGACCTTATAGGCAGAACAGAATGTTGTGGAAAAGTAAGACAGCTGGACACAGAATCAATAAACCAATAGTCACAACTCACTGGGATGCTCAGGAAAATGAGGGTTCAGACCCTCCCCCCTTACCCTTCTCTGTGGTCTTGATCAATATTGAAGATCTTATTCAATATGTCAGTGTAGAAGATCTCCATTCATATATAAGTATAAAGACTTGTAAAGCTCCTCCCTTCTCTTGTACAAAATCCTGCCCTGCCTGCTGTACAGGATAGCTGTAAAAGCCAGAGAAGACAGTCTAAGAAGGTGACCTACAAAGCTCATAAAACTAAATCAACTCAACTTTCTGTTTTTCTAAATTACTAGATTGCAGGGACATAGGAAAACTATCTACCATTCCAAATTCTCTTGACTCTCCTCGAAAAAGTAACAGCATAGCAATGTATATGTAATATATGATGCTTTCACCATGCACCCAACAAAGAGAGAGTGGGAAAAAGTTAGTCACATTATAAACCTACCTTAGCGCTATTATCAACATTGCCAAGTTTAAAGGAAGTCATGCATTGTAAGATCTCAACAAAATAGAACCCGAAGACTTGAAGATGTTTATCTACCATCTAGCACAGGGATGGAGGTGAGAGGAGTGTTCTAGAGTCTAGGGTGCCTGCCAGACATTTACTCATTTAAAATCAGATTCTCCTCTACTGCTTCTAGAACCTGACCTACAGACTCACCCATTCTTTGCCAGTATCAGCAGGGTCATCAGGAGTTACCAGTGCCCTGTTCTGCCACTTCAGCCCACATGATCAGGCTGCACCTTGCTAAGGTATGAAGTAGATTAAAGCAGTAGATTAACGTCACTAGGCTGGAAACTAAACGGGAAGTCTCAGGTGACTGGCCAACATCCGGAACAATAAATTACAAGTGGGGTCAAACTAGAGGTTAAGAGCTTAGACTCCCGGGTTTGGAAGGTCAAGGGATTAAATCTAACTCCACCACACACTTAGGCAAGCTATTTGGCCAGGCAGCCTCTACTTCCTTTTATTAAATACTAATGCTGACTCCACTTATGATCTTGTGTAGATTAAATAGTATAGTGTATGTTTATAGTGTGGTGCAGTGCAAGGCATATGATAAACCCCCAGAAAATGATTACATCACCTAGCACCCTAAGTAGCCTATCCATGAGCAGGCTAATTAACAGCACCTATGTGGATAGATTTCAACTTTGCAGGCCAAGGTACAGTTCCCAGATGAGTCTATCGGCTATATAAGACCATCTCCTACCAGACACTTTTCTCAGCCTGAATGCTATAAACAAATCCTTTTTTGTGGAACCTTTGGTAAGTTACAGACCTCTGTGGAGCATGCTCTTCACCAGCCCGTGCATCCACAGTAATAGAGTCCTCCTTGCATGTCCTGGCTTTGTGCACAAGACCTGAACAAGACAAGTCCTTCAGCATTCCGTCATGGATGGGGAGGGGCTCATGAGACCCTCCCTCTCCCTGTGACAGTTAACAGTTGCTGGGGGTGGGGGTGGGCAGTCATATTCCTCAGTGGTGTAGCCACTGATAAATTATCCTTGCTCAAGTAAATAACCCGTACTCACAGTCACACAGGCAACACTAATTGCAGTGGGTCACATACAAAAAGAGGCATGAAGGTAGGAGAGGACCCTTTGGAGGAGATTTAATGGGAGAGGAACAGAGAAGAGAGGGTAATGGAAAGACTTAGAACATTCTACATGTGTGTGAAACTGTGGAAGAATAAAAAAAAAAAAAGAAAGAAATCCACTGTGCATGTGTACACATGTCAGACAGTGACCTGAGCTCTCATCTAGGATGGTGAAGGGATGGCAAGGGTCCCCTACTCTAATAGAGACTGCCCCCCAGGAAGGGAGGAGACAGGTTCCAGATACCATTCTAATACAGAGACTAAAAGAAACTAAGATGTTAGGGTTGAGTTTAACTTTTATTGTTAGGATTTTTTTAACTTTTTATTTCTGCTTTTGTTTCCTTGAGAAAAGGTCTTACTATGTAGCCCAAGCCGTGAACTTTCTGGGTGATACTCCTGCTTCTGTGACTCCAGGGTGCTGCTGCTCTACCCAGTCCCACAAGTCCAGTATTGCCCGACTCCTTGTGGACTAAGTTCTACAGTGATACACATTGTATCCAGGAGACCACAGCGGCCTTAGAGCCTCGGGAGGCTGGTTCCACACGGCCATGCAGCTCTCTGTCTGCTGTAACAAGCAGCAGAGGGAAGGAACTTACAAAGGGAAGTGTATTTCTCTGACAGCTTTAGAGAGAGAGGAAAGAAAGGAGGAGGGTGAGAGAGAAAGGGAGAGGGAGAGGAGCAGTGGGAGAGAGGGGGAGAGACAGAGGAGAGAGAAAGCAAAAGAGGGTAGAAGAGAAAGAGAGAAGGAGAAAGAGGAAGAGGAAAAGGAGAAGCAGGAGGTGAGAAGGACAGAGAGAACAGAAAGAGGGACAAAGAAAAAGAGGAGAGAAGGGGAGAGGAAAGAGAGAGATTCAGAGAAAGAGGAGGAGAGAAAATAGACAAGAGAGGGAGAGCGGGAAAGTGAGAGAAAANNAGAGAGGAAAGGGAGAGAGAGAAGACGATAGAGATAGGGCAAGGGAGAGAGAGACTGTGGGGCTATGNCACCAATAACTTCAGGACTTCCTGGAAGGCCTCATCTACCATTGGCTCCCAACTCCCCTGTGGGCATCTCTTTGCAGGTATGGCCTTCAATCAAATGAACCCTTTAGAGCCCCCCTTAAACAGTACCAGGATCACAGTCCTGTGTTCTAGCGGCTTCGCCTCACAGCACGGACTCACGAACAGAAGCATTTATCTCTATGGGGGAGAGGACAGAAGAGCAGAGTGACCCCGGAGCCAGCTGTGGTGGCACCTGTAGTGCTAACCCAGTCTAGCTGGTAGATTCAATCAGCCTGTTCCCAGGGCTTCCCTTGGAAGTCTGCCCAGTGCCTGGTTCTTTCTGCAAGTCTTTCTATGCTACCTAAAACCAGTGAGAAAAGTCTTCCCTTCCACTTAAGCCCAAAGGTATTGTGGTGTCTATTACTGAATCAGACTGACACAGAAATGTGGACTAAGAAGATAAGGAAGTAGCAAAGAAGTAGGAACAAGGGGAGCATTGATAGTAACGAGACAGTGGGGGAAACTAATGGGAGGGCCAACAAGCTGGCGCAGTGGATAGAGGTGCTTGCTGCCAAGCCTGACAAACAGAGTTCGGTCCCTGGGATCTACATGGTTGAAGGAAAGAATTGACTCCCATATATTATCCTCTGGTCTCCATATATCTGCTGTGGCACAATTGATCCCCCATAAACACACACATACAAAATAAATAAATGTTTAAAATTGTAAAAAGAAAAACTGTGAGATAGGGGAAAATTTTTGAGGTGAAGTGGTCAAAAGATCTAATTGATGCTATGAATGTGTGTCTATGTGTGTGTGTACTTGTATATATTTGTATGTGTATATGTATACATGTATGTGTACATGTGTATACATGTATATATGTGTGTGTGAAGATGCCATCCACCTTGTATTTTTGAAACAGAGTCTCCCCCTGGCCTGAAACTCACTAGGTAGGCTATGCTGACAGGTCAGTGAGCCCCAGGGATCCTCCTGTCTCCACGTCCCTGGCACTAGAATTGTAAGTATGCCACACTACTTCCAGATGTTGTTGTTGTTTTCTGTGTTGGTTCAGGAATCTGAACTCGGGTCCTCATGATTGCAAGGAAAACACGTGACTGAGACTTCGCCCAGCCCCGATGAAGTCAGTTTCAACAGAGACACAGAGGGAAGGAAGAGCTTAGTAAACTCCACAGAGAGACTTCCACGCAGAGCAAACATCAATGACTAAGGCCCAAGGTAGAGAAGAACTTGCTGGATCTATTCCTTGGTGCACAGAAGAACATGGTTTGAGACAGTGACTGCAGAACCTTGAACAGGCCTAGAGTTGCTCTAAGTTGGCACACAGACTGATGCCAGTCTGTATACAACTTGCTGGTGACCACTAGATCATGCCAAAACCAAGAACAAAAACTCCCAGACCAGGGAGATGGTTCACTGGGTAAAGGTCTTGCCGCCCAAGTGAAAGGACATGAGTTCTGATCCCTACAACTTTTCTGTTGCTGGGATCAAACACTCTGACAGAAAACAAGTCAGGGAAGGAAGGCTAACAACTCCAGAGGGGATTCATCTCATCACGACTGGGAAGACAGGGCAGCAGCTGCTTGAGGCCGGCCTGATGGGAGGCAGAGACATCAAATGTCATCCACACACAGGAAGCAGAGGGAATGGGAAGTGGGATCAGACTGCAAGACTTCAAAGTCATCCCCAACATGACATGTACCTGTAACCCCAGTGACAGTAAGACAGGAGGCAGAGACAGGCAGATCCCTGGAAGCTCCCTGCAGTAACAAAGTTCCAGGCAAAGGAGAAATTCTGTCTCAAACTTAAAAAATCAAAAGTGCCTGAGGAACAACATCTAAGATTTAATCCCTGTAACTCTACACATGCGAGCACACACACACACACACACACACACACAGAGAGAGAGAGAGAGAGAGAGAGAGAGAGAGAGAGAAACACTTTCAGATTCCACAACAGTTTCACAGTACCACAATGTGAAAGCAATACTTGAATCACATTTTATAAAATGACCCACTCATGACAGAATGGAAATTCAAAACAAGACTAGTCCCAGACCACAAGTAGCTCAGGAAGCATCATTCTCTAGGTCTCTGACTTTTCCTGCAGATAGTCCGTATTCTCGGCTCTGTGTGGCCACCATGACTCAAGTCTGCTGGAGCAGCTTAGCAGCAGCCACAGACAGTAAGTCAACAAACAGGTGTGGCTGTCTTCCAATAAAACTTTATCCACACAAATACACAGTGGGCAGGTTTTGGCCTGATTTGTAGCTAGTCAACCCCTGTATTAAGCCACAGGAAGGAGACTGGACTTGACCTAAAGAAAATAAAACCTCAGCTATGGGTCCAGTTCATGTGTCTCCACCAGTTTGGCTGGTCATCTCTGTACACCTTCCCATAATCTTGTTGTCCCTTGCTCATAGAAGGCCCCCTCTCTCCCATCGATTGGACTCCTAGAGCTCNGCCTGGTGCCTGGCTGTGGATCTCCGCATCTTCCTCCACCAGTCTCTGGATCAGGTCTCTATGATGACAGTTAGGGTATTCATCCATGTGAATACTCACTGGAGTAGGCCAGTTCAGGCACCCTCTCGATTATTTCCAGTAGTCTAAGGGGCCCTCTGGAAGCTTNAGACAGTTGTTTAGCTTGAACTGTTTGGGGGCCCCCAGACAGTGGGATTGGGATCCATCCCTGGTGCAGGGGCTGGCACAGCCTTGGTGCAGGGAGGAGAGTCTTGGACCTGCCTCAGCTGAGTGTGCCAGGATCTGGGGACTCTCCAGGGGAGACCTTGTCTTGGAGGAGGTAGGAATGGGAGGGCTTGGGGGGTGGGAGGAGGGAGGAGAAGGGGTTGTGTGGTTGGTATGTAAAATCTTTGTGTCTTGATCCCTACTTCAGAAAGGCAGTTGGAGTTCCTCCCAGCTCCTGGTCAGGGCTTTCCTAGCAATCTTGGCAGAAGTCTCTGCTTATAGAGAATATGTACCTGTGAAGTGTCCAGATATAAATGGGACACCTATATGTCACACTCCACCCAAAGACTCAGGGACCATGGAGGAAGAAGGAATAAAAAGACTGTCAGAGCCAGAGGTCAGGGTGGACCACACCAGAACTGTCCTCTGGGCATGACGGAGTTGCTGCACTCATCAATTTACAACAGCTGTGTTGACCTGCACAAGATCCGCACAAGACCAAGCCAACCAACGTGCCAGCATGGAGGGACGGGGACTCAGGCTCCCCCACTCCTAACTGAGGAGCTAGTGGTGAATGGTGACTTTTGAAGAAGGAAGATTTGTTTTGTTGTTGTTGCTGATTGTTTTTTTAGGTGTGGACCCTGGTGAGTCNAGTATGCTCGAGTGGACAGCCACACGCCCATGAGTATATGAACAGTTCAAACTGAATCTGGTAGGATCCTTTTTTTAAAAGAAAGGGGAGAGGGAGTGAGTTGGAAGCTGGACCAGAGCCCTAGTGGCTAATAGCACCTGCTGCTTTTGAAGAAGACTCAGATTCGATACCCAGCACCCATATGGTGGCTCACAACCATCCATAACTCCAGTTCCAGGGGATCTGATGCCTTCTTCTGACCTCTGTGGGCACCAGGTATATAAGTGATGCATATAGTACATGCAGGCAAAACAGCTATATGCATAAAAACAAGATCTCTTTTTAAGAAGTGGGTATGTGTTTGGGAAGAGAGACAGGAAGTAGGGGTGAAGCTGAGAGGAGTTCAGGAGAGAGAGCAGGAGTGAATACGATCAAAGCACACTGCATGTCTGTATGAATTAGTAGAATTATTGTTTCTTTTAAAGAAGTAGCTGCTTATGGAACATAGGTCTAGAAGCAGAATTGCCCAGAAATATGACTTTCACCCCACCTTTCAGGAACCAGCCTGGTACCGCTCATTCTGATGTGGCTTGGTGAGTAACTCAGAGCCTGAAGAGACCACTTACTCTCTGGAGCTGCCAACCAAGTCCAGGCTCAACTAATTCTGGATGTCACCTTGCCACGCTGTTGCCCCAGGTCTACCATGCCATTATTCATCACAAAGTTGCATTTGGGTCCAAATGGACTTCTGAAGCCATTGCCTACCTCTCAATTTGGGCAGCGGTGGGGGGTGGGGGTGGGTCTGAAATCATTGCATGGGGCAGGCACAGATCATTCATGTAGCCTTGTGTTCCCTCCAGGCTCTGACACTGCCACAGGCAGGGAAGCTGTCTGTGTTCACACATGTCTCCATTCACACAGCACCTATTTCATAAACACAGCTCCATGTGCACACATAGCAAAGTAACTCTTCTCCTGCCCACCAGGAGCACAGAGTCCTGTGTGTACCGGAGAAGAGGATGGACTCTCTCCGGTGAGTCCATTCAATGGGCAGAGAGCTGAGTCAGGTTTTTCCTGAAATCTCTTCTATTCAATATTTCTTTCACTGACTCACACCACTCTTAATGGGTAAAACGTCGCTGTTGCAAGATCCCTTAAAATACCCCTCCCGAGCCAACCACCGTTTATTTTGGCAGCAGGTAGCTCAAAAAAAAAAAAAATTGGAAAGTCTCTGTTTGGCATGGTCTCTGAGCTACTGGCATGTCCGAGATTAATAAAGCACATTTAACAGCGCTCAGGATGCTGCAACACGATCCCTCACCGTGAAATGTGCGAGATTCTTTGTTCAATGAACAAAGTTGAAGGCAGAATGGACCAACTGTGACAAGTGGCGATTGGAAACAGTCAAGAACCCTGAACATCTTTCATCTGGCAACCGGTGGGTAGGAATTGATGCCCAGTGCACAACTCTACATCTGCTCAGTGTTCTCTGGTATGTAAGCTGGGCAGGAGCATGGGACCNTGAGCTAGGGACTGATTGAGCACCAGGCAGTGCCAAGGTATCTGGGGCTGTGTGTGTTTCGTTAAAGCACAAGAAAATAGTGAATTGAAGGACAGTCCCATTAAGAAACACCTCCGAAGAAAATCAGGATTTACCAAGACATTTCCAAACATTTTGGCTTATCTTTAGGAAAAGACTATTAACCTAGGAAGAAAAACAACAACCACACAAACTTTGCTTGACAGTACAGGTGTGGGGCTGGTAACACAATAAGGCAGCAACAGTTTTAAAAAAATGGGGACTAAAACTCAAACAGCCATTAGACGAGCAATTACAGGTTTCAAGGAGGAAGCAGTTCACTGTCAAACACCACACACCTGGATTCTCGCAAAGCAAGTACTGGAAGAAAGGAGCAAGGAGCCACACCAAGCAAAGGCACCACGGTGAGCGCCAGTGCAGCCTCCACGTGCTGGGCGATGCCTGGATCTATTTACACTATTACAGTGAGCGACTCCTCCGAGTCCTCCAGAAAACTCGCACAAGCCTGCAAATCAGAACTCCTGGCCATTGCTCTGCTCCTCTTGAGCCCAGTGACCTTGATTCTCTACACCAACATCCACACGCAGTGGGGCAGAAAGCAAAGCAAAGAAAAATTCTATCCTTACCTAAAAGGCATAGCAGACAGGCCAGCTGGATGCTCTGCCACCTTTAGCCAGCTCGTGCGTTCTGTCTCACTCCATCCAAAGTCCTAGTGCTATCCAGGAGGGCTCTTGGGGGTTCTCGGATCTTCCTGTAGGAGTTTTTGATCACTGGCTTGCTTAACAAACACGCCTGTGTTCTGTGGGTGTTTGAATGCAGTACCACACTGGGCATCCAGCCAACACTCAGCTTCCACAGGCAGTGAGAGAAAAACTCACACCCTCCCAAACAGGCTTCCCTCCTTGGTGTCTTTTAAGGTGGAGATCCAGGTGTCATCTCTGGTTGGAGGGTGGCGGGAAAGGTAGCTCCCCTTTCCGACTTCTCTTCTGCCTTGTGGGAGCCCCAAAGTTTGTTTTTCTATCTCACTGCCCCGACGTTCTCCTCGCGATCGGGATCCCCCGGCTTGCCTTTCCACCAGCTGCACTTTAAATGTATTTTAATTGGCTGGAATGTCCAAAGAATCTATTTGGCAGTCGTTTACATGGGAAGCACGCCCAGGGCAGCTGAAAAGAGGCCCCAGAAGCGGACGATTACTTCATCAAAAGCGGCAGTTTGAATAGCACTGACTCCTACATAACTCCAAGGAACGGAGTTCTATAGGCAAGCTGGAATAATTAATAATTTGTGGAGAAAATTCTTCATTCATCTAAAAAAGCCAAAATGAGGGGGAAATCCCTCTAGGTAGGAGAGTTCCTTCTGAAAGGGGTGATTTATTAGGGCCCCTGTTCTGCTCTCCACAAACATTGATTTTGTATAGCCTTACAGGAGTAGCATATGCATAATTTGGTTTGCTTGAAAAGTTAATTCAAGTAATTTTCATTTTCAGAGAGCCCCTGAGATACGTAGTACTATTTCATCCTTATACATAAGCCATATGCTACAATAAATATTGTCCATGACTAATGTGTATTTGCTCATTGTCTGTCTTTCTCTTGGCTGGTTGGTTGGTTTGTGGCCTCTCTGCTAGATCCAGCTCCAAAGAAATTCACTGTGAGTCAAAACAGATAATCATCATCACATAGAATTTACAAGCCTGATTAGAATTTAAAACATTGAAAGGGGGGCTGGGAGATGGCTCAGTGGATAAGAATACTTGCTGGGCAAGCATGAGGACCTGAGTTCAAATCCNCAGAACTCACATAAAAAGCCAGGTGTGGGCCGGGCGGTGGTGGCGCACGCCTTTAATCCCAGCACTCGGGAGGCAGAGGCAGGAGGATCTCTGTGAGTTCGAGGCCAGCCTGGGCTACTGAGTGAGTTCCAGNAAAGGCGCAAAGCTACACAGAGAAACCCTGTCTCGAAAAACCAAAAAAAAAAAAAGCCAGGTGTGATTGTGCACACCTCTCATCTCAGCAGGAGGGTACCTGGGACTTGCTGGCTATAAGCCTAGCTACAGTAAGAAACGCTGTCACAGCAGAATGAAGTAGAGAGGGGTATAGGAGGACCCCCAACTTCCTTCTCTGGCCTCTACATATACATGGACATTCATATACTCACACAAATGTGAGTATACACTCTCTCACACACATTAAAAAACACTAAAAAATGCCAGTTTAGGCAGATTCTGACACTAAACAGTAGATAAGTAGATAAATGTCTCAAAAAATAGAATGATGACAAAGTGAGCCATAAGTCAGATAAAAAAAATAAGTAAATGGAAGCACCTTCGAGTTTTTCTTGCCTGCTGGTTTCCCAGGAAGCTGTTTTTCTTGCCTGCTGGTTTCCCAGGAAGCTGTTTTACTGGTATAGCTCACCTGGGCTTATAGATTTAAAAGGCCCAGGCCTTCTGAGTTGCCCTGGTGATCTCCTTCCTTCAGAACACCTGCCTTTGGTGGACTATCCAGAAGGAGGCAAGTACCCTGAGTTTGCCTCTCTGTGGAAAATGTGAGCTGGGGAACACTGACATGCTCATTCCTTTGCCTTTTCTTCATATTAATAAAACTGTCTGTGGTTCCCAACAAGACAGAACATGAGGAAGGGTGATGTATGTGCCTGCCGTTCAGGACGGCTTGCTGAACTGCTCAGAGGCAAAACCCAGCACACTGGGAAGCTAAAGAGAAGGTGGAGAAAGGACTGGGCTGGCTCCGTGGACGTGTGATCTTCACAGTCCTGCAGAACTCTGTCCTCTGCAGGGACTTGTACGTGTAATAATGTGCTACCTTTTGACACTATTGTTTTATTACATTAATTTGTTTATTTTGTGNATATGTGTGCCCATGTAGAGGTCAGANAACAACTTGCAGGAGTCAGCTCTCTCCTTCCACCTCGAGGGTCCCCAGGATCAAACTCAGATCATCAGGAGTGGCAAGCACTTTTACCTGCAGAGCCATCTCACAGGCCTTCCTGTTGTATGATATTTCGTTTGTGTTCTGACAGATAAAGCTTGCCTGGAGATCAGAGGGCAGAGCCAGCCACTAGTTAACCATAGAGACCAGACAGTGATGGCACACACCTTTAAGCCCAGCACTTGGGAGGAGGAAGCAGGAAGATCAGGAGTTCAAGGCCACCCTGGGCTACATGAGATTGCTTCAGTCTAAAAGAGAAACAGCTGGGCAAAGGTGGTGCAAGCCTTTAACCCCAGCACCAGGGGAGTGGAGACAGGATCTCANCTGCTCATTCAGTTTGAGGATTCGCAGAGACAGGAGAGACCTTTTCAGTCTGAGATTTCACAGAGGTAAGAAGTGACTGTGGCTGCTCTGTTTCTCTGGTCTTTCAGCTTTCACCCTTGATGTCTGACTCTGGGTTTTTATTGTTAAGACTAATTAGGACCACGCTTCACCTTCCTCTTGCCATTCTTGACTTTTTAACTGAATAAGGGGCCCTGGGATTTCAGTTTGCTTTGGAACTGGAAAACAGGCAACTGCCTCTGAGAAGAATAGTAGCCATCCATGACGTTAAACACAGGGCTGATATTTTAAAACATAGGAAGAGCCTAGTACAGGGTCTTTTGTCTTATTCAGTGTTCTGCTCCTGGGAGGNTGGTGGGTGGAGGTCTATGATGGGGAATGTCTCCAGCAAACACAGGCAGGACAGTTCTCTGTGCTATAAGCATGTTACCCTGGTGCATCAGATGAGTGTATTCNGGGAGTCTTTGTCACCGTGCAGTTGGTTCCCCCACTGAGTTATAGGGCAGAAAGATCCATGCACAACTGGCCATCTTCTTTTTTGAAGTTAACTTAGACAACGTGCATGAACTTTGNTCCCCAAACCNGAAGGCAGGGCTAACCCACCACTGTGACTTCCAGCAGCTCTCAAGCTCTTAGAGGAGCTAATGTCCCTGGAGTGCTCTCCANGGCCTGCCCTGATACCTGGATGGGAGCCTCCCTTGACTTATCAGAAGGTACACAGAAGAGCTAAGAGAGGAACTCTGGTCTCAGATGTCAAGTACTTCCTGTCTCTGGTATCTTGGGCCTGCCTGTTACCTGGACTTCTAAATGTTTGACACAGGTGTTTAATAAGCAAACAGATCAGCATTCCAGAAAGAGAACTTCAGAGATTAACTGATTCTGTTATTTTTAAAAAGACATTGGAAGCAAGAANANACACACACACACACACACACACACACACACACACACACACACAGAGANAGACAAAGTCCAGTTTATATGCTATCTTTTGCTACACGTGTTCCTTCTTTATGTTGGCATGTTTATGTTCTAGTGTACCTGTATGTGTGTGTGCATGTAGAGGCCAAAGATCAACATGAATCATTTCTGCAATCTCTCTCAGCCTTACTTTTTGAAACAGGGTCTCTTCACTGAACCCAGCCTCACAGACTGGTTGGCCAGTGTGGTGGTTTGAATATGAAATGGCCTCCTTAGGTTTGGGAATTTGAACATTTGGTCCTCAGTTGGTGCTACTGCGTGGGGAGGCTTAGGAGGTGCAGCCTTGATGGAGGAGGTATGTCACTGGGGGTGGGACAGGGAAGAGGGAGGGTGGAAATAATGTAAATATAGTACTTATATATGAAATTCTCACAGAAAAATTAACCAGGACAGTTGGTTGTTCTAGATGCTACTTGTATTGCCTTTGTTCAATGCTCACACAATGCTATGGAGTAAACAGTATCTATCCTCGTTTTGCAGATTTATAAACTGGGATAGATAAAGATTTGTCAATGTTGTTCACATTGTCACTTCTAGAAGTTTGCAGAGCAGAGATTTAAATCCTGCTCTATTTCTTCCCTTCGACTCCACACCAGTCAAAAGCAACCCAAGTGACAGAAACCAATCGGCTCTTTGGTGGCTTCTTTAACGCCAAGATTTGGTGCTGATGTAGGTCAAAGGCCCTGAGTAAAGACAGGATGCTGACCTGGGAGACTCTGGAGGTGAGAGGGGAAGAGAGAAGGAGAGAGAGGAAGAGAGGGAGGGTGGGAAGAGGGAAGGAGAGAGACAAGAGAGGGGAAGAGGAGAAAAGAGAGAAAGAGACAGAGGGAGGGAACGAGGGAAGGAGAGAGAGAGGGAAGAGGGAAGGAGAGAGATATGAGAGGAGAAGAGGAGAAGAGAGTGAGAGAAAGAGACAGAGGGAGGGACGAGGGAAGGAGAGAGAGGGAGGGAGGGAAGGAGAGAGTGACAAAGGGGGATTTTGAAAGTTATTGCATTCAGTGATGGTGTTTTAAAGTCCTTGCATCTAGAAGAAGTGCTTCAGAAGACAGAGGGTGAAGGACCAACTCACCAATGTGTTGGAAAGCCAGAGAAAATTCACTACACACAAGTGTAGTTGCTATAATAAAATATAGTCTCACAATTTCCATTGTATCTTTACCATTGAAGAGCTCACCAAAATCACAATTGACAAAATGATGAGTACACACACAGAATTTGTTCCTTCCAAGCATACCTCTCTAGTTTTTGTCACAGGCAATCATGATGAGACCTCACATCCTTCAAAGACCTTATTACTGCATTGTTAAGAAGCAGGTCAGCAATGTCTAAGAGACAAGCCACCCATGGTTGTGTCTGTGNGATGGGTCTTCATCCACGTCCTGAGGTGAATTAGCTCTTTGCATATAGGTACCATGATTACCCAGATTTGAAAGATGGAAGAAAGGGGACACAGAGACTGGACTTGTCGTTTGCAATGACAATGACATAATGGGGGCCTTCTGGCTTCCAAACACTGCTCTCTTGAGACTCACAGCAACCCACTGTCCTGAGCTTGGGGACAAGCAGCTGAGCAGCTTAGCTCTGGCTTCCCCTTATCACCTCCCTGGTGGTCCACTATTTTCTCCAACAGTTGGCAGTGTTTTTCTTCCTCTAAACACAGGTCTCTAAGAGGTCCAGTCTGACAGAGGTGTTTTAAAGGTTTCTCTTGGCTTGTTTGGGTGGATACTGTCTTACAACTCCAGAAGATGTTTTGCTAAAACATAGAGTGTCCTGGTTTCATTCTGTGGCAGTGAATGAACACTCTGACCAAAGGCAACTTAGGGGAGTGGCTTACACTTCTAGGTCACAGTCCATCGATGGAAGTCAAGTCAGGAGCTGGAAGGCAGGACTGCTTGCTATTCCACACAACATTNTCTCTAACCAAGGAACTCACTCACAGACAAGGATGTGCAGGAGAAATCACAAAGGAATGCTGTTTAAAACCTGGCTTTCAGACTCAGCTGGCTTTCTTAGACAGTGCAGGGCCACCTGCCTAGGTACTGGCACTACTACAGTGACCTGAGCCCTCCCACATCATTTAACAATCAAGACAACCCTCACAGGCCAGCCCACAGGCAAATCTGGTCTGGACAATTCCTCAGTTGAGTCGACTCCAGGCTGTGTCAAGTTGACAGTTCAAGGTAACTGGGATGCTGGGTAAAGTAAAACCTTTTGGGTTAGGCTGAGTACCAGTATGAACAATCTAGTGGGCCTTGGGAGATGGCTAACTCAGTAAAGTACTTATGCAGGCATGAGGATCTGAGTTCCATCCTGAGAACTCATGTGAAAATCCATGCTTAGAATCCCAGCACAGAGGAGAACAGGGCCTTGTGGCTCACTGACCCAACACTCCAGCTTAATCAGTGACCTGCAAATCAGTGAGAGGCTCTATCTCAAAAGCNAGGGTGGAGAGCAGGAAGAAAGAAGGTCAAGGTTGTTTTCTGGTCTCTACATACATTCACATATATGTGCACATATTCACATGAACATGTATGTCCACATACCCACAAACATGCTCACTTGAGCATGCACACACAAGAATACATATACACACTCCTATGTGTGTGTGTGTGTGTGTGTGTGTGTGTGTGTGTGTATGCAATGCTCCTACTACATTTACAGGAACACACAAATATGTTGTCTTGGGATTATGGGTTTTCATAGGCATGTGTAGTGGGTAGCTATTCTAGCTTTGACCTGGAAGCACTACCCTTAGTGAGGCTTCTGGTAACTGCCATACCTACCTAGGACCTCCCCCTGGGGCAGGCCGAGACGGGAGCCTTTAAGACCAGAGATTCATCCATGCNGGCCCTCTTGGTTCCTGGTGATTCTGGATGCTGGATGGCAGACTGAGCAGAGTTCTCCAGAGAACCATGCTAGACTGCCCTTTACCCCTCCTGGATCCTGTAACCAACCCCTTTACTGACTGTAAGTTATCCCCAAATAAATCTTGTATTAACTACGTGGAGTTGCCTTGATAATTTTCCCCTTTATCTAGCGCCCAACGTGGGGCAAACTCCAAACAACTTGTGAAGGAATGGAACCAGGCTTGCTACCAGCAAACTGGGGAGAAGGGACGAAGGGAAGGAGCAGTATCTGGTGGTGAACACGNAAGCAGTGGGTCCCCAGGAGGGGAGGAAATTTTAAAAAGACAAGGAAGAAAAGAGATAGGGAAGCATGGAAAGTGTGCCACAGCAGCCACAGAAGGAGACTGAGGGTGGAAGCCACCCAGGCATTTGGAGTTCTCCCCAGGTGAGCACCAGATATAGGGGAAAATATTAAGGGAACTCCATGTAGTTAATAGAAGATTTATTTAGGGTTAACTTATAGTCAGTAAAGGGGTTGATTACAGGGTCCANGAGAGGTGAGGTGCAGTCCAGCGGTGTTCTCTGGAGAACTCTGCTCAGTCTACCATCCAGCATCCAGGATCACCAGGAACCAAGAGGGCTGGCACGGACNTATCTCAGGTCTTAAAGGCTCCCATCTCAGCCCGCCCCAGGGGGATGTCCTAGGTAGTCATGGAGTTACTGGAAGCCTCATTAAGGGTAGTGCTTCCAGGTCAAAGCTAGAACAGCTACCCACTACAGGCATGTGTTACCTAGAGAATTTAGTTATTTCCCAAGGATATCAGTTCCTCACAGATACTAGCATAGGGAACTGGGACAATCCTAGACTTAGTTATCTATGGAAGAAGAAGCAACACAGAAGAGAGGGATTTGGGGGTCCAGTTTCTCTCAAGACATTTTTTTAGTTTGACCAACTTCCCAAAACCTCATCTCCACTGTATATGTCCTCCATGACAAAAAAAAAAAGCGACCTTCCATTCCAGCCAAAACAACAGTTTACAGCAGAAAGATGTTGGTCCTTACAGTTAGGCAAAACTAAGGTCACTGTCTGCTTTGCCATGGACAGCTGTGTAACTGTGATCAAGTGATTCAACTTGTCTGAGATGCAGAGTCCTCTACACAGAGAAGCGATGGTCATACCTGTGTCAGAGTGCTGAGGTGGCAAGGCACCAGGACACCTCACAGTGCACAACCCTGTGCTTGTGTGAATTCCTCTTCTCTTCTGCCATTGTCTTGGATAATGGCTACCAACAGGAAGACAGGTCAGATCCATAAGCTCTTCTCAAAGACTCTGGACTGAAGGGTATTGTAACCATNCCCTGAGGTTTCTCTTGCTGCTACCATATGTGGCTGCATAACTCAAATCAGTTTTCCCAAGAAAAGGCCAGCAAGGGGATGATGCCTCAGTGGGTAAGTTCTGGCTCAGTCATGAGGACTTGAGCTGAAACACACACACACACACAGTACATTTTAATCATGCTTTCATTTCCTGAAACCCTCCCAATTTAAGGAGTTAGCTCTCTTTTTCTCCATCCCCTTTCTCAAAAGCAAAACACACATACACACACATGCGCACGGTGGGAGGAGGAAGGAAGAAAGATGGAGGGAGGGAGAGAGAGAGAAAATGAAAATCTAAACAAATAAACAAAAACCAACAAGATGAAAATAGTCTAAATGAAACAAAAAGCCCACGGGGAGGTGGGCATGGAGTTTGTTGTGTTGGCCAGCTGCTACTGGGCACAGGGCCTGCCCTAGAGTGCATTTGATATACCCAGTGACACGCCTTTGGAAAAGGCTGATTTTCTCTTTGCCAGCTGGTACTAATTGCAAATAGCTTCTTGGTTGGGAGTGGGACACGGTGTCCACTTCCCTCTCTCAGTGCTGGGACCTTGTCTTTTTGAACCTGTGCATGTAGCCAGTCTCTGTGAATTAGGTCATGTGTGCCTCATTCCTGTTGTGTCTGGGAGGCACCCAGGAGCCATTTAGGGAAAACAGACCATGGAACTTCACCACAGAAAGAGGAGAGAAGAAAGTGAGGAAAACTGAAAAGCAAGCCTGGACAAGCTAGAGCTGTTTTTAATGTGTACGTGGGGGGTGTATGTGCATGTACGGATGCACATGTATGGGGTGTATGTGCATGTACGGATGCACGTGTATGGGGTGTATGTGCATGTACGGATGCACGTGTATGGGGTGTATGTGCACGTACGGATGCACGTGTATGGGGTGTATGTGCATGTATGGATGCACGTGTATGGGGTGTATGTGCATGTACGGATGCACGTGTATGGGGTGTATGCAACATGTGTGGGGTGCACTCCAAGGCCAGAAGAGGGCATTGGATCCCCTGTGATCCTCTTGGTTTGAACCCTGGGTCTTCTGGAAGAGCAGCAAGTGCTCTTAACCACCTAGCCATCTCTCAGGCCCCTAGAGGGAGTCTTTAACAGATATGGTAACTTGAAGAGCCAGTAAAGTGATCTGGAAAAGATAAATGATGAGATTATTCATTGATTATTTATTAGTTTTGTACTAAAAAAAAAAACTGACCTGAACAATGAGTGAGAAGAAAGAACAATGTATAATCACAGGGGTGAGCAAAGATTTGACAAGATGGGTGTGAAATTCGATACAGGGACAACAACAAAGGCATAATTGCTCGCAAAGAGGAAATCCATAGATGACTGAANGGAAGGCTCCTTACTTCAAAGCTTAGGATCACAATAGTGAGAGGTTGTTATAGGACGTTACTTGAGGGTTGGGCCCCTTTTCTTCACCAGGGCCTTCTTAGAAACTCCCTATTGATAGAAATGACCCCAGNAATGACAANGAGGAAATTACNAAGGGCTTTGGTCCAGTGGCAGAGAGTGCCCTGAATAATCTGTGGAGAAATTATATCCACTTAGGAGGAAAAGCAAAATTTCATCCATTTAGCAAATATGAAAGACTTGTGCTCTGAAATCTACCAGAGGGGGTGANGGGGTTCTGTTTAAACCAATGAAGTTGACCTCGGCTCTGTCCAATTTGTGGATGAGCACAGGTGGTCTCTGGGCTTGCCTCTACTGTGTTCCTCTCCCTGAAAGTTTAGGCATATTCCACAAACAAGCATACACACTCCAGCCCACAACATGGTGGGCATTGAGCGTTCTCTCTCTCTCGCTCTCGCTCTCACTCTCACTCTCACTTTCTCGCTCTCTCGCTCTCTCGCTCTCTCGCTTTCTCTCTCAAAACAAACAACTTTCTGTGTCAGTCTGTTCATGTACATTTGTATATATAAGTGTGGGCACACGTGTGCCACAGCTCATGTGTGGAGGTCAAAGGGCAATCCCAGGTGTCAGTTCTCATCTTTCACATTGTTTGTGACCATGCCTNATTTTTGCTTTTCCACCACTTATTCCAGAGGGTAGCTGACCTGGGAGCTTCTGGGAATTCTCCATCCTGTCTCCACCTCCCATTTTCCTGAAGGGACACTGAGGTTGCAGGTACACACACTGGGATTACAGACAAACACTACAGAATTCTACTTTATCTGGGATCTGAACGCAGGTCCTCATGCTTACACAGCAAGCGCTTCGCTCACTGAGCTGTCTCCCCAGCCCATTATGAGATTTTTAAAGAACATTTTTGTAGCTCAACTGGGCAGTTCTGGAGCATGCACTCCTCAGATGACAATGTCCATCATAGCATCAAAGGCTGGCTATGCCTGATGAGGCCTTGGGTACCACTAACCACCTCTGCTGGTTCTTCTTAAACTCTCTCTGCCTTACTTTGCCAAATCTATGGTTGACATCAGAAGATAATATGGATGTACTGTAGATTCTCCCTCAGGGAAGGGATGGAATAGAACAGTGAGGCAACCTACCATGGCTTGATACATGCTCAGCTTTACGCTACACTGGAAGCTCAAGGACCCAGGCACATCCCCCACACTCCAGTCAATGTGGATTCAGTTTTCTTCTAAATATCTGGTACTTCTCAGTTGCACATCTCAGCTGAGTCTACGCCTTCTGTGCCGAAGCTTTCTCTCCATAATTCAGCAGTGCCTGCCAATCCCTCTAGGACTTCTGTCTTAGCTTCCTTTCTCTTGCTGTGATAAAATGCCCTGATAAAAAGCAGTTTAGGGGAAAAACAGTTTATTTTAACTCACAGTTCCTGGCTACAGCCCATCATAGCAGGGAGGTCTCAGGAGCAGGAGGTTGAAACAATAGTACATCCAATCAGAGAGAAACAAATGCATGCATGCACAGTACTCAGCCAGCTTCCTCTACTCTATACAGACCAAGGTCCCAACCCAGGGAATGGTGCCACCNNCTTTCAGGCTGGGCCTTCCCACATCTATTAGGGCAATCGAGACACTCCCCTGCAGATATTCGCACAGGCTAACCTGATCTAGACAATCTCTCTGCCACTGTCTTACCAGGTGGTTCTAGGCCNTGTCAAGTTGTCAGTTCAAACTAACCATCACAGCTTTTCAAAAACTTGACAAACCCCANGCTGCTCTTCTTGCCCCCTGCTAAGGGAATTAGTGTAGTCAACCATCTAGCTGCTGTGCAAACATTCATTGACATCTATTCTGTAGGGTGACAGGCACTTTGGGAAGCTCAGAGAGCTTTGGTCTTTGCCTTCAAAGAGACGAGAAAATCAATGACAAGTGTTCTATAACAAGCGCTGTAAATGCAATCAGAACATTCTGCTTGCTCCCTCTTTTGAAGTTCGCATTTCTTTCTTGGCCTTTTTATGAGACTCNGAATATTCTTTCTTCCCTTACATCAGGCACATTCCTCTTTTACACTCTGATTGGTATATAGATTGATTGAAGCCAGTGAATACATCATTTATTCCAAGGATCATTGGGGCAACTTCAAGCTCANAATCTCCCTAGATGACTAAGAAATAGTTACATATTGAGTTTTGAATCCTGCCAAGTCCTGAGCTACAATAATATTCCACTCATGAGAACAGCTCTGAGGAGTTAGTCACTGGGAGAACCAAAGAGCTATTTCTTCATTGTCTACTGTATGTATGTGTGTGTGTGTGTACATGTGTACATTTGTGCACACACGTGTGCTACTGTGTATATGTGAACTTCAGAAGACCACTTGCAGGAAGGAGTCTGTTCTCTCTTCCTACTATGTGGTCTTGGATAGCAAACACAAGTCATCAGGCTCAACAGAAGGTGCCTTTACCCA